>OX457042.1:4991138-5058638 GCA_949752735.1 Lumbricus terrestris | reverse complement strand
CGGTTGAGTATAAGCCCAAGTTTAGCAGACTCGTTTGCTATCAAATCAACGTCGTGGGCCACAACATCTACCTTGCCTCCCAGTGTCAGATCATCTAGGAATGCCACTCTTAACTCTGATTTCAGCCGCAGCAAGAGTGGGTGCAGTGTTAAACAGAATTCCAGTGGACCCAACGGATCACCTTGCTGAGTTCCTTCTTCTGATCGTAGGATATTTGAAGCATGTCTCAACATCGGACAGCATGAATACGAAGCATGGGCGAAACGGTAAAGTTCCGGCATGTCTTTTGCAACAGCTTCTAAAAGTGAGTCCCTGCGAAGAGTGTTGAAGGCATTAGCAAAATCGAGCTTGACCAGAATATCACCATGTGTCTCCATTGAAGTGGCCCAGCGTCGGGTTGCGTGCACTGCTGCTTCGGCGCCTCCGGGTACTCCAACCCCCAGTTGAACAGGGTCGAGTATATTTGATAGTCTGGCAACAGCGTGGGCGTTCGCGCATTTGGCTGCCAAGCGTCGCAACGTGTATCCGACAGCGATTGGTCTGATGCCTCCGTCTTTCTTCCTTAAAGCAATTAGATTTGCCCCATAGATGACTTCGTTGACCTCGATCGGCAGAGCCCCTTCCAACAAAAGATTAACCAGCTCATTCAGGTGGCGGATGAGGTTGCAGTCGACTCCAACAGAGATTAAATCTTTGAGATGTTGTGGAGTGATACCATCTGGACCAGCTGCCGAGCCTGCTGGAAATGAAGATATGGCCTCGACGATCGATCGCTCTGAGATCTGTAACGGAGCAAACCGATCTGAAAGCTTTGGGTCACAAATCGGTCTCCTGTCTGTCGGAACTTGCGGGTGCTTCGTCTTTAGTGCAGCCAGCGTCTCAGGAGTGTCGGGAGCTGGTTCGTCATCACTGCAGATGAGGCGTATTGCAGCCTTGTAGTTGCCATCTTCCAGTTTGCTGGCAACTGCCGATGCTAGGTACTGTCCCGAATCACGTTTAATCGGACCTGTACGACGAACTGGCATTTGTTTAGTTTCATCTTCGTCTGTATCGTAAACCGGTCCTTTCAAGCGCCATTTCGTAACTCTAGAGATAATTAGCCGCGTTAGTTTGTGTTTGACACCTCCTCGTTTTGGCTTGGCCAGAATGTATCCTCCAAAGGCCAATAGGTTGGACCATTTCTCGGTGTCTTCTGGTTCCTTCACGACAGACTCTATAAGTTCACCCAAAAGGGCGGCGCATGATGCTCTTGCCGATCTAGGAATTCGTTTGACAAGCGCGCCTCTTATGACCGGGTGCAAGAGTTTGGATACTGGAGGTACAGGAGGACGCTGTCCGTCCGAGTCTGGCTGTGTTTGGACCGATATGCTGTTTTCAGGGTCGGCCGTAGAGGACGGTGACAAGGTTAAGTCAGGAACTAGTATCTCTGCAGGCGGCTGACTAGATCCGGGACAGGGTGAAGGCCTAGGGCCATGACGATGAATGGTGCCATCCGCTGAGTGAGTCTTAAAAGTTGCCCAACATACACGGCATGTCCCGATTCCCTTTGAATGTTTCCCGTTCATGATTTGTTTGCAGCGGGCTAGTATATTATTTGAAACGGATTACGCCAAAAGTAAACAGTAACGCTCAGCCAATAGACAATGCGTTACCATGGTAATTATGACGTCGTCGGCCATTTGATATAGCGATGGTGAAATTTTAAATGGCGTAACGATCACTGTTGATGATAATAAAATTTTCAAACCAGATTATTAAGAATCCTGGGCGAGTCGACTTCAAAAGAAACCGTATTCGAAATCACAAAGTCTTGACTTAGCAAAATATCTATATATCCAGCGCTAACGATGACTTAGGAAGAAGTAATTATATAATTTACGCCACGTTTGAAATATTCGACCTCCACCGTCGACTGGTGACGTCACTATTATTATTATTATTATTATTATTATTATTATTATTATTATTATTATTATTATTATTATTATTATTATTATTATTATTATTATTATTATTACCATTACTATTATTATTAGTTGTACTAGGCCCAACGTTCGTAAGTAACTTGGTGCCTTTCGGTTGGCTTTAGAGTGGCGCTTTACAAGAATGATTACGACCATGATTGCGATTACATTGACAAATAAGACGGCTTACAACAGGTCGTGGCCAAAAGGATACGATATACATTGCCAACAAAATTCTCGCCATGTCCTTGGTGAAGCCGTCGAAAGCGAATTTTTTCTCACCTAGACATAAACAGTTACTTGCAAATTATTTATCGAGCTAAATTTATATGAAGTTGATTTAACATCACCAAGACAAGCACACAACGGCTGCGCCACAGACAATTTCGTCTTGCAATGCACGCATGCGCGGTAGAAGTTGCCAATGATCATCCAGTGAAAAACTAATCAGAGAGAGAGCGAGAGTGAGAAAAAGAGAGAGCGGGATGGATGGAGTAAGAAAGGAGGGAAGTGCCAAAGCAAGAAATGAAGGAAGGGATGGAGGGGAGGGAGAGATAAATGGATAGAGAGAGATGGAGGGAGGAACGCAGGAAGAAAGGAAGGAAGGAAGTAAGAAAGAAAGGACGGAAGGAAGGAAGAGAGGAAGGGAGGGAAGAAGGGAGGGACGGAGGGAGGAAGGGAGAGAGGGATAGATAGAGAGCGAGTGAGAGGGAGGGAGAGAGAAAGAAAACAGGAACAGGGACCGAAACAGAGAGACATGGATAGAGAAAGAGACAACAGATGAAACGACAACATTTCAACGACGCTAGAGTTCGTTTCGACGCAGTGTTGGAGAGGCCGTATTATGAGTGAGGAAATTGGTTGATCCATGCACAAAACCGAATCGTAGCAGAACGACTTATCATTGAAGGTCTTCCGAAGGTCCTTTTCCTCACAGGTTCTGCCTCAGGGATGAGGATCAAACCCGTATTACCCCTGTAGCTAGGCGAGCGCTCTAACAAGACTGGCACGATGGCATCAAGTGAATCTGCATGACCAACCTTTCTGGAAGTTGTTGTTCAGGACTTCCAGCAGCTGAAAGCTGTTCATCTTGCCATCGGTACCAGCCTCGTCCAGGAACTGGCTAAACGTGAACGTTCTATCCCAATCATGACCCTAAACATGACACACCACAGCCGTCTGTCTAACACCTCGCCTGACTTTCCGGCTTGTGACGCCCTGCCTATTGATTTAGTTTTGATCGAGCGCCGCGAATAAGCTAGTTCGCGCGACTTGGCTTTGGTGCACGCTGCAGAAATTCCGAGTTTACGATTACGATTACGATGTTGGACACCGAGGTCATGAACCGTGGATGAAAAGACAAAGCCAGGAAATTCAGATGCAAGAGAATAGAGACCAAGCTTAGCAAGTTTGTCTTGTGCCCAACCAATTAAAATGTATGCAAGTATGTATGTATGTATGTCAGTATGTATGTCAGTATGTATGTATGTCAGTATGTATGTATGTCAGTATGTATGTCAGTATGTATGTATGTCAGTATGTATGTATGTCAGCATGTAAGTAATGTATGTATGTATGTATGTATGTATGTATGTATGTATGTATGTATGTATGTATGTATGTATGTATGTATGTATGTATGTATGTACGTATGTATGTATTTTTGTATGTACGTATTTATGTATGTAAATGTATGATGTATGTACATGTATGAATGTATGTATGTATATTATATATATATATATATACAGGGTGCGCGAAAAAAAGTAATCCCCTACGGTTTTCAGCCCATATCTTGGGTAAACATACGAATTTTTAAATGAAACTTTACAGTCTTAAAGGCAATTCATTGAATTTTACATACAATGGTCAAAAATATTTCAATCAGAACAAAAGTTATATCACTTTTAGTGAGGCCACCCACCGTTTTTTGACGATTCCAAAACGAAACGCAACTTTTTAAAAGTTTTTTGCTAATATCATGGCCAGAAGTAAGAATTTCAAGATGAATCTTCACAGGTTAGAAAATTCATATTTACACATGATGGTCAGATTTCATCAAAAAATTTCAAACAGAGTAAAAGTTATGGCACTTTTAGTGAGGCCACCCACCGTTTTTTACGATTAAAAAACGTAACGCAACAAAAAGTAACAAAAACATGATTTTATCAAGTCATGTCTCAAATAACTGTTTGGAACTGAACTTGATAGTGCTTCACAACTTGCGTTCAATATGCCCACCACCAGTGCCAAAACTTCTTTTGAGTCTCTTTGCAAAGTTCTTGATGGACGTGTTGATTAATCTGACAGATTTCTCATTTACCAATTTGATTGTCATCTTGCTACGTGACTTCTCAGTGACGTGCAGCTACGCTTGTACCCTGCTACTTTTTTTATATAGTAATAATATTGATCATCTGGCATTATCAAAGCCTATTTGATAACAATTATTTGAGATGAGACTTAATAAAATCGTGTGTTTGCTACTTTTTGCTGCGTTACGTCTTTGAATCGCCTAAAAACGGTGGGTGGCCTCCTTAAAAGTGCCATAACTTTTATTCTGTTTGAAATATTTTGCTGAAATCTGGCCATCATGTCTAGATATGAATTGTCTTTTAGCCTGTACAATTTTATTTCAAAATTCTAACTTCCGACCAAGATATTGGCCAGAATAATTTAAAACAATTTGTTACTTTTGCTGCGTCGCGTTTTTGAATCGTCAAAAAACGGTGGGTAGCCTCACTAAAAGTGATATAACTTTTGTTCTGTTTGAAATATTTTTTGTAATTTGACCATTGTACGAAAATATGAATTACCTTTAAGACTGTACAGTTTCATTTAAAAATTCGTATGTTTGGAGCAGATATGGGCTGAAAACCGTATGGGATTACTTTTTTCGGCGCCCCCTGTATATGTATGTGTACTTGTATTTATGTACATGTATGTACATGTATGAATGTATGTTTGTATATTATACGTATTTATGTATGCATGTATGTATGTACATGTATGCTTATGCCTAGGCTAAATTCCCCTGCATTTTTTAAGTATCTCAAATCCTATTTTTTAGCTGTGGCTGGGCTGGGAGGAGCGGCTCTGAATAGCTTTCTTGAAGAGGCGCTATATAAATTCTCGAAATGAATGAATGTATGTACATGTATGAATCCATGTATGTATGTATGTATGTATGTATGTATGTATGTATGTATGTATGTGTATGTATGTGTGTATTGTATATGATAGATATATATGCATGTTTGCTATACCGCTACAGAATCTGTGAGCGGCGCTATACAAGTGTTCAATTACAATTACAATGATTGATCGAGTCGAGTACGACTATCGACATGGGTCGATCGAAAATAGTCAAAAGATAAACGGAAACTTTTAATATACACTATACAGGTTTTAATGTAGCGATTATTACAGTGACCCTGCTAATTTTTAGATGAGCCTGTCTGTCGGGTGAAATATTTCACCACTGTTTACCCTTACATGACTGTGTGAATGGGTGCAATGCTATTTAAAAGGACCCCGTGCAGGACCCGTGTGTCGAACTGCTACAGAGTAAAGGCTGCATTAATAAACATGTATATGACTGACTAAAACATGTATCGCAGTTTTGCTTAAATCTAAAGTGTGCGCATATGAAAACTGAATTGAAATTTAAATCATAAATTGTACCGTGGGAGGCGGAGGCGTACTTTGATGGAGTTCCCTGTAAAGACAAGCAGACAAGAATTTTAAAAAACCCGAAACGACAGGGACCGTGGGGGAGACATTATGGAAACCGGACTTTGGACTTCTTTCGGACTGTGTCTTGGACAGGCCTCTCTGACTCAAAGCAACGCTGATGAATAGACTGCTGCTTTGCGTTTGACTTTCGAGTGCCGCATTGGAAGTCACGATTGCGAGTGAATCGGAGTTTTTTCTCTGTAGTGATGTATTGTGTTACCAGACTGGTGGGAATTGTCGAGTGAGTTGGAAAGTCACAAGATTAGATTAAAAATAACAAATCAATTAAATCAAGTCATATAACCAGTAATTAAGGCAGCAACTGTTGCACATTGAATACAAGCAAAATAGCATCTTTTAATGACTAGGCCTACTAGTATCGAAAACAGACATAATGAACATTTCGTAAAACAAAGGGTTCATAACCGTTTGTGCGCTTAAAGGGAGCCTAGCACTTAATGGAAAACAGTTTAGGATTGATTCTAGTAAAATCAGATCGGTATTAAGCTGCATGATGATGATGATGATGATGATGATGATGAAGATGATGATGATGATGACGACGACGACGACGACGACGACGACGACGATGATGATGATGATGATGATGATGATGACGACGACGACGACGATGATGATGATGATTATGATGATGATGATGATGATGATGATGATGATGATGGCGATGACGACGACGATAATGAAGATTATACTGATGGTATTTGGTTTCCATATGAAGATATGATCTGTCTCCATTTATCTGGATCCAGATCTGCTTCTAGTATAATGTTCAGGCACAGAAAATAATTATGAAAAGACTGTGGTAGCATATTATCATGGTACCGTCGTACCGACACACAAAGATGCCGATTTGGAGACTGTTGATGCCCGTTATGGTTAGTATTTGGTTAGTTTTAAAGGTGCTCTTGGTACTAAAATTGCAATTGATATGGTAGACAGTTCCCAGAGCTAAATTTTGGAGTTCCACCAGACAGTGAAGAGTTTGAGAGAAGGAGATAACACAGTATGAAAATATGGAAATAAGAGCATACAAAAGAGATTGATAAGGTGTTAGAAGCAATGTATGGCGCATTCTTCGTAGTGTTCCTATATATTAGCCCGTTTTTTGATAATTTGCAAAATGTGTTCTTTCCAATTTAAACGAGAATCAACAATAGTACTTAATTATGTAGGCCCATTTACAGCTGAGGCTACTTGGTTAATGGATATACCGTCATTGGCAGTGTTCATATTACCTGGTGTGTGGCTTTATGCTCAGCATAGAAATAATGTAGTAGTTAGTTTTAGTAAGATTAAGGGGCTTACACTAGAAGTACACATAACTTTGTGAGGCGCGGCGGTGTATTGGGTATGTTCGTCACCTTGCAGTCGAAGGATTGCAAGTTCGAATCCACCTCAAGTCGCCGCGAAGGGACCTTGGGCAAGTCCTTCACTCGCAGTTACTCAGCGCTATACCCCGCAGTCGATCGAGTCGCGGGCTACGATCGACTTGGCTTGCGCGACGATCGACTCGATCGACTTCGTCGACTCGCCGACCTCTCGACGACTCGATCGACTCGGCTCGGCTGACGATCGACTCGATCGACTTCGTCGACTCGCCGACCTCTCGACGACTCGATCGACTTGGCTCGGCCAACGATCGACTCGATCGACTTCGCATCGACTTGGCCTAGTTTTGTCTCTTGCTCAACCTCTGCAGTTATGTGACCTCAAAATGAAATTATACGATAGTATATCTGTATCATAATCTGTTTGACGTAACAATAAGCCCAATTTCGTATTCTCAGTGAATTTATAGTAGATTTGCACTGTAATCGTATTGACGTCACATTAGGCCTCGTTTTAGATTCTGTAAATGAACTTCAATAATTATAACGGTAGATCTGTGTAATAATCGAAGTGACGTCACAATAGACCTAGTTTATATTCTCAAAATGTACTTCCATAATAGTAGATCTGTATCATAATCGAAGTTATTCACAATTCTCAAAATAAACTTCTTTAATAGTAGGTCTGTATCACGATCGAAGCAAGTCGCAATAGGCCTAGTTTATTCTCAAAATGAACTTCTTTAATAGTAGGTCTGTGTCATGATCGAAGTTACGTCACAATGGGCCTAGTTTTCCAAGGCCGTAGCCAGGATTTGATTTCGGTTGGTGTTTCACTCATCAATTTTCCTTCCCCAAAAAACTGATGACCCTTTTTTAGTCATCCGCAATATTTCGGGGGGTGTTTTCATGGTTTTATTTCATGGTTTTCACATCATGTGCTCGTAAATGCATTATATTATTTTTCACATTTTCCATTTCGGGGGGGGTGTTCAAACACCCAAAACACCCCCTAGCTACGGCTTTGTAGTTTTCATATTCTCATACTAGACGTAGCCTATAATAATGGATTTGTTTCATTGTCAGAGCGATGTTGCGTTTAAACAGCCCCAGTTTTGTATTATAAAAATGAAATGATATGACAGCAGATCCGTATCATAATCGAAATGACGCCATAATAGACCTAATTTCGTTCTCTCAATGAACTTATTTAATAGTATAATTGTATGATAATCGAAGTGCCGTCATAAAATGCCCTGTTTTATATTCGCAAAATGAACATGGTATACTGGTAGATCTGTTTAATAATCGAAGTTACGTCACAATAAGTCTTGTTTATATTCTCTAAATGCACTTATAATAGTACATTTGTATCATAATCAAAGTGACGTCACAACAGACCTTGTATATATTCCCAAAAATGCACTTCTATAATAGGTCTAGTACATTTGCATCATAATCGAAGTGACGTCAAAACAGGCCCTGTTTGTATTCTCAAAATGCACTTTTATAATAGTACATTTTGTATTATAATCGAATTGACGTCACAATAGGCCTAGTTTGTTTAATTCTCGAAGTTAACTTGTAATATAATAGTAAAATTGTATCATAATCAGAGTAATGTTACAATAAGCAAAGGTCTAGTTTTGTATTATCAAAATTAATGAAATTATATGATAGTAGATCTGTATCCTGATCGAAGTGACGTCACAATAGGCCTAATTTCGTTTATCTGTAAACTTAATTAACTGCAGAATTGTATCATAATTGAATTGACGTCATAAAATGGCTCTGTTTTAGATTCTTAAAATTAATATCTACATATATACAGGTCCATAATAGTAGATCTGTATCATGCTCATTCAGGAGCGGATCCAATGGAGGCAATCCGGCCATGCCCCCACTCCATTCAGAGATTTGCATAGAAGTACCCCTCCCCCATCAGGTTTCAAGAAACTGTAAATCAACGCAACGGGAACAGGAAGATGAGAAAGTAGCACATGGCTAAAAAAAAGTCATCAGATTTTGAATAACCTGAGTTGCCACGGGTTTTTATAAGTTTCTGGGCGAAAGACAAAAAAAAATTTCGGCGGAATTTTGTCGGCTCCAGACCCAAAATTTTGGCCTCCCTTTCAAAATTTCTGTATCCATCCCTGCACTCGTTCAATTCAAATCGAAAACGTGCGTCTATAGTCAACTTTCACAGTTCCACTAACACGAAATCGCCAACACTGACAAAAGGTTCATTTGCTGTACTTGTGTGCAAAAACTGAATTACGTCATTAAGCTTATAATCATCTAGGTCACTTTGAGTCTTCAAGAAATAGTAGAATAAGTAAAATATTTGCTAAGTAAAATATTTCTAAGTCTAGTCGAGTCGATGAAACAACGATCGACTCGACTTGCAAGTCGACGATTTTTCGATCGACTCGACTTGGCAAAACTCACGATCGACTCGACTTGCAAGTCGATCAAGTCGACGATTTTTCGATCGACTCGACTTGGCAAGACTCACGATCGACTCGACTTGCAAGTCGATCGAGTCGACGATTTTTCGATCGACTCGACTTGGCCGAGTTATGATCGACTCGATCGATCAACTCGATCGACTGCGGGGTATACTCAGCGCTTCGGCGTGAAACCGATGCAGTGCCCGCTATGTAGTCGGGAGTGCCTCTGAGTAGGGAGTTTCAAGGGGCGCTATAACAAGTGCACGTACAAACATCTTAGAAAATTATGATCAGATCACATACAGGCGAGTTCATATACTGCACAGGTCATAAATTAGATTAGGATTCAGAAATCACGTGCACGTACACCGCCTCATCATCGTGTCGCTCGCTGAAGATGCGTAGAATAAATTCTCCCTCCTCGTTCGGGTCTAACGTTGATGGCACGATCACGTATTCACCAGGGGGAAGTTCGTGCTGGTACGTGACATCGCCCTTATCGGTGAATACCTTTGATCGGGCAACCACTTTTCGGTCAAAGAAACTCTGGCTGTAAGCGGTAAGGATACCAAAATCTGAATCAGGAACCTAAAACAAATCATATCTTCGCATGGAAACCAACTATCGTCAGTATAATCATCATTGTCGTCGTCGTCATCATCATCATCATCATCATCATCATCATCATCATCATCATCATCATCGTCACCACCACCACCACCGAATCACCATTGTCGTCATCTTCATCATCTCCTGACTGACCTTGTAGATGGCGTATCCAATGTTGAGGTTTCGACCTCCCTGCTTCATCATCTGGCGCCTCTGCCTCTGCCTCTGCATCAAATCGATGGTTATCGATCCATTCCCGTCCTCATCATAACTATCTGCATCGGAGATCTTCACGCGGTACTGAGGGTTCGTCCAAAATGTTGCTACACGCAAGACAACGGCGTATATACAAGCTATTGTTAAGAACATCTGGCAGCATCTATTATCATGTGACAGTCATCAGAAATTGATAGACATAATAGATAGACAGACAGACAGCTAGAGCGATCGATAGATAGATAGTTGGATGGATGGATGGATGAATTGATAGATGGATAGATGGATAGATGGATGGATAGATAGATAGATAGATAGATAGATAGATAGATAGATAGATAGATAGATAGATAGATAGATAGATAGATAGATAGATAGATAGATAGATAGATAGATAGATACATAGATAGATAGATAGATAGATAGATAGATAGATAGATAGATAGATAGATAGATAGATAGATAGATAGATAGATAGATAGATAGATAGATAGACAGACGGACGGACAGACGGACAGACGGACAGACGGACAGACAGGCAGGCAGACAGACAGGCAGGCAGGCAGACAGACAGACAGACAGAGAGACAGACAGACAGACAGATAGATAGAGAGCGAGACAGACAGAGAAGAGACAGAGGGAGAGAGAATAAGAGAGAAACAGAGAGGGATAAAGAGAAAGGAAATACAGAGAGAGAGGGAGGGGAGAGAGAGAAACAGAGAGAGAGACAGAGATAGAGAGAGGGAGAGAGAGGGAGGAAAGGATAGAGAGAGAGGATCGAGAGAGGGAAGAGATACAGACAGACAGACAGACAGGCAGACAGACAGACAGAGCGAGCTATGGACAGGGAGAGAGACACACACAGAGAGAGAGAGAGAGAGAGACAG
Organism: Lumbricus terrestris; assembly: GCA_949752735.1. Taxonomy (NCBI): domain Eukaryota; kingdom Metazoa; phylum Annelida; class Clitellata; order Crassiclitellata; family Lumbricidae; genus Lumbricus; species Lumbricus terrestris. The sequence goes on along the minus strand of OX457042.1, from coordinate 5,047,428 downwards.
ACAGACAGACAGACAGACAGAGAGAGAGAGTGGGAAGGAGAGAGAGATGGATGGAGAGACAGACAGACAGGAGAAGGATTGAGAGAGAGAGAGAGAGAGGAGGAGGAGGAGGAGGAGGAGGAGAAGGGAGGAGGTACGGACAGAGGGAGCTTGGGAGGGAGCTTGGAATGGAGGGAGGGAAGTGTGGAAGAAGGGAGGGAGGGTGGGAGGGAAGAAGCATATCATGCCCAAACAATGGATATTCAGGATACCAGAAATGTTATCAGAAATGTTAAGAAATGTTAAGCAGAAATCTGTTTGTGGTGAACAGTGGAACACCGATTACTAGAGGTAAAATATTGAAGATATTGGAAGACAGAATGTGGCCATGGGTGCGGTGCGTCTCTGGGTCCAGAATATCCACTGCGAAAAAGGATGGTTATGCATTGCTGGAATAAAGTCGGATGTGCGTTGTGAGATATGGACATTTGGGCGATTTTGGAATGAGCACCGAACGAATTCCAAAAAGAACAAGAGAAAAATTCCTTATAGCGATGGAACCCTGGCCAAACAAGAAGATGAGTCCCTTGCCAATTATTATTCTAACCGCAGCTTACATTTGTAGTCCATGCATCCTCCAGCATTGACCCCGCGTTGCCAGGCGCCTTTGAAGAGCCACACGCGCGTTTCCGTCGGCTCCTTGTCCGCGTCGTCCGGACCAAAAATGCAGATATCCAGACGATCAAAGTTCGACACGAAATCCTTATAGGACATCCTAGAAATTCCGACAGTCATCTAAAACTCTACGTCGACTGAAGTAATGTTACTGCAAAACACCTACACGCTAACTGTTAGGCCTACTGTGAAGAAAATTTCAAATCGTGTTTACCACTGCACACAGTGCACAGCAACTAATGAACAATGAACTTTTTTTTATTCTTCTGGAAATTATAAATCCTCATCTTTTCACTGAAAATAGTAAGGCATTAAAGGATTATTTGACTGTCAGTTGCAAATCGTAGGTCACAAATTGTCAGATGGAAGGCGGTCGAAACATTAGGCCTAAACAATTTAATACACACCAAAAATCTTAGTGTTTTTTTTATTAATAATAAAAATGCAGAACTTTAAAACACACACAATAATGCTCTTAAGAAAACGACATGTAGGCCTAGCAATAATGTTCAAGCCGCACGCGCCGGAACCTATATTTTTTAAATGTAGGTCTACATTTTACCACAAATTGTCATTTGCAGCTTAAATGTGTGATATCACGCTACGAAGTGGAACTCAACGATTAGAAATTATACTAATGTAAATAAATTTTAATCGAGTAAGCTACGTCTAAACATTCATTATTAGCGAAAAGTTCTGCGAATAATGTTGTGAAGTCAAACTGATAAGCTTATTTATATAGCAAAAAATAATAGCCTACCCTATGTTCTCGCCGGAGTTTCAAAAAGTGCGTTACTCATGTCTTTACATTATTAGATGGATTTCGTGGATTAAAATAATCCTGATATTTAACAATTTTACTCATAGCCTAAGTACTGTTAGCTGCTCAAAACTCCGATTATAGCCTAATATTCACATCTATCACTTGCAGATTACTGTGCACATTACGAGATTGGATAAGATATCGTCACACTAGCAGAGTCTTGACAGTGTTGGACATTGAGAAATGAAGGGGCAACAACGTAAGATAGATGAAAGTTTCACTAAAATTTCTAATGCTGAGAAATGCTGTCAAAATATTACTTCCAATGGACTAGTATTCTTGAAGAAAGAGAGGTACGGTAACTTATCCGGTGGTTAGGCTATAAAGCCCTGCTGCGTTTAATGCGTGCTTTGCGCGTGTAGGTCTAACGAAAGCCAGCAGAACTACTTGCCGCAAAAGACTGCAGGGAGTAAAGATAATTAATTATTGTTATGATGGTAGGCTACAACACACACGAGTTGTGTATTAAATCACGCGCTTGGACATTCCGGCCTAAGCCAAAGAAACCATTGAGTGCGTAAACTGAACATGTAGACTTGATTACATTCTAAATATTCTGAAAAAATACTGATAGCTGGGGGCCCTCTAGGCCTACAGCCGGGGCCCATGTGCACTGCACAGGCTCCACGACCTACTGCTACGCCACTCGTGGCGTCAACTGGATAAGTAAGTTCTTTAGATCCAGTCCTATAATTAATCCAACTGTAGTGTATTCCCATTCACAACTTCCTTAGCAAGACAGGGCATAGGGCCAACTCTCCCGTGAAATGATGCAATCCCTATTAACTGACTCCCAGTCCAGTCCCAACCATACCCTGATCATAACAGTGACTAACCCGTACACAATACATCAGCAAAGACTGTCAGACTTTCCAATCCATTCAGTTCCTTAAAATGATATGCAATATGATATTATGCATGGTCTGTAAAAGAATAATTATTGTCTTTTAAGTTTCAGCCGCAAGAACTACTCTCTTGTCCTACTCTCTTATCGACCCGATACGTATACATTGTAATACATAGGCTATACCCGATTCGAAACTACCAGATAAATCCAAAATCAACTTACCAGAACTCCCCATTAGGTTCATCGACAAGGCCCAGGTCATGCTTCTCATCGTCCGAAACCGTCTTCCACTCCTGAGATCTAAAATTAATAGATCAGCAAAGAAATGATACGCTAGAAGAACGACCTGTTTGCACTATTACCTCTACAATTAGCCTACTGCTGCTTCTACTACTAGTACATCTTGCTATTTAAGTAGCGTATGGTTTATGAATTAGCCCAAGAATATAGAAAAATAAATGTCCTGTGAGAAATGAATTCTCTTTGGGTTGACAGTGTCACGCTCCGCGCATCACCTTTTGAGCGATTTACCAAACATAATAATTAGGGCAGCCCAACCTTATGTGTTGCAAAACAGGGATACGAACCTATGACTTAGAAGTAGAACGATCACCTAAGACTCTAAGCGTCTATACAGCGCCTTCAGGCAAAGATAATTATAGAAGACAAAATTAGGGATTCCTTACCCAACACTCCAAGCGCCTTTCCACTCGTCGGCATAACTCCAAGGGTTACGAACACGAACCATCTGAATTTCTTCTCTGCCTTGCAGGATCTGAACCTGTGATAAATTTTTTTAGCTTAGTGTTCACGATTCCCGGTGCATGAATTTAAATAAAATAATGGGCGGAGTTTATCAGGGGATAGGGGTTAAGCCCCCCCCAAGAAGACCCAGAGTCATGTTTAACGTGTAAAACATAGTTGTAAAAAAACTTTTTCCCGTTTTTTATTCTCTCCCTAAATACGTCTTTTTGTTTTGTTTTTAATTTTTCGCATCGTTTTTTTTATCGTTTTTAATTTTATACGTTACTTTATTTATTTATTTACTGTCTATTATTATTTCCCTTAATTTCCTTTTTTGTCTGATATTCCATTGCGTTTTCACCGTACTGTTAAGCATTCAGCTAACTATGGTGTCATTATGTAATTGTTTCAGTCATCATTTGAGAAATACATGCAATAAATCCCTACAAGAAGTGAAATTTGTAAGAGTTATTTGATATAAAATTCTTGAGCCTATAATTAATATTTACAAGTAACAATTTTAAGTACAAATGTACACTATATAATTTAGTACACATCTATGGAATTTGCTTCTTGTTAGATTTTAATGCGTTATGTCAATCAGCATAAACTTAGGCTATGGGGATTTATGTTTACAATTTAAATTTGAACAGATTTCAACAAATATAATTTTTCTGAATTTCTTATCAAACCAAAGTTTTAAGAAAAAATAACTGTGGGAGATTAATGTTACGTACCAATTAGTTTTGGCCTAATAATAAAGTTGTATTATTTGCAGATTAAGATAAAATTGCATAAGCAAGGTTTTTAAGCTTTAAAATTAATGAATGAAGTTTCAGGTGTAACAAAGACAAATTGTTTTCCGTTTCCGTTTTTCATTGTTTTTTGTTGTTTTTTTTTGTGAAAAGCCCGACTTTTTCGCCGTTTTTTATTTTATTTTCATCGTTTTTACATCTATGGTGTAAATGGTATATTTTCTCGGGCTTAGCCCACCCCAAGAAGGCGCAGACTCAGAAATTTGTTCGGAAAATGGTTCTTTACCTTTTCACGAACGCGAAACTTACGAATGACTAAAAAAAGTCATCAACTTTCTCGGCCGGGAAAATTAGTATTTTTCGCCGGGATTTCAGACCGAGTACTAAAAAAGTCATCAATTTTTTTGGGCCCAAGAAAATATTTCTCGGCGCCGCTCGTCAACAAATTTAGCCCCTCCAAGAACGGAAACCAAACTCCGCCCATGAATAAAAATCAATATTAAGATATTATTAACAGCTATATAATTATTCTAATTTTACCGTACTCCAAGCTATAAATGATCTATCAAGATTTTAAAGTCCACATGGATATTATGAAAATTCACATAGGACGACCATCTCGTTTTAGCACTGGTAGATGTGATCGCCTAATGGGTGAAAGAAGATTGCAAATTTATATCTTCACAGCACTATTGTGCAGTCCGCACGTAATCTGTAAATCTAAGTCTTGTAGCTTCAGAGTAATAAAAAAACTTGCTGACAAATTCATATATATATATATACATATATATTCTATATACTAAAAATAGGATAATCCCAAAAATAAATAAGTCTGAAAAATAAGCAAATCAGATTGAAATTAAGCAATGTTGTTGGTCTCAAATAATAAATAAATTATATTCTGTCGTATTAGGCTATCTAACAGGTTTACTAATAGTTTTATCCTTTTCACAGCTGCGTCATTTCAGAAAATTCCCAAAAATATTAATAACTAGATCACAATAATCTAATCTCTTGTCATAATCAGTGTTAAAATTGCCAAATTAATTAGGTCACTACCACTTACATAAACAGTGTCCTACCTAATCAGTCATGGGCTCATCAAGCTAATAAAGAATGCGTTTAAAATCAAAGATGCATTGATATAATGTTCGTTTATTCACTCATTTAAATAATTCACAGAGGGTCCTTTAGGAAGAAAACATTGCTCTGCAATGCTTTACATTCAATTCTATTGTATTGCATCCTGCTACATAGTAGTCTATTGCATTCTTTGTGATTACAGTCTCCTATTGCATCGTCACCCATAGCATAGTATTGCATAAACTACATTGCTCTGTGTGGCGCTGCATTTTGCACCATTATATTTGCTTGTGCTCTGTGTTGAATTTTATTGAATGAGTTGTTTTGAATTGCATCGCACCGCATTGCACTCCATGACGTTGCATTGCATTTGCATTATATTTGATTGCTCCATAATCAAATGTTTTGTATTATACCGTTCGGACGTCCGTTACTCTGTATGAGTGACCGCTGATTAGGCCGTTGCTAAGCAGGTTTCCTTTTTTCCCAGCTGGCACCTGACAGAGAGAACAGCACGAAAAGAAATCATAATGAAAACGGTCAACAACATCGGCTACTATCTTAGGATCTATAACTCGCAAGTAATACAATATTACAGAACAGCAATGAAAATACCAGGATTAAAATAATGTCTGAAGCATTTCAGAAATTAAAGAACATTAGCCAACGTTTTAAGGATAACTGAACATGATCGAACATTGCCAAAGCAGCGGCACATAGAACGTGCAGTGATGAAAAGTTGGTTGAGTATAGACTATAAATATTAAATCATTATTGCAGATCAAATCATGAGTCTGCAACATCAGATGCGTCATTGTTTGTAGGGGCTCAAGCAAAGGCGTAGGAGGCGGGGTCAGGAGGGGGGATTTGCCCCAGCCCCCAATTTTGGGAACCCTTTTTTCGGGCAAGTAGGCACGGAAAAATATTAAACAAACTATACTCGAAGTTCAACGCTCATTATCACACCATATTATCTACCAGTTCCAATTTCCCGAATCGAGTTAGATAGGTTATTAACTCACAACCGCCATGTAGGCCTACATGGATAGCAGAATTCGCATAAAAAATCTGAATGCACGATAGGACTTTGTAAATGATGGCGAAAATTGCAGCAAATTCACGAGCCTTAATTTGCTCGAAAATCTAGGAAATTCGTGGCCAAAGATCACGGAATTCACGGTTTGACAAAAAAATTCTAGTGGCCCTGGCCATGGAACAAGATAGACACGATAATCTTGCGATCATCAGCATTGAACGTGAACATTATATAGGCATGTATTGTATTTGTATAGGCATATGAATTATGTTCTGTAGCCTAATTGCAGATATACACCGGCCCGTTATAGAGACTTTTAGCAACCTCAATTAGGGTGGATGAGAGAAAATCCTGACCCCTATATTATAGCCTGAGCCTTGACTGGTCCGTAAATTATCTTAAGGGGCCTGTATGAGGAAAAACAGAAACAAATAGAAATAATAAAAGGCTCAATGCTCAGCAAGTCTTGTCACAAATATCTGGCCTACATTATACTTCGGCCTCACTCAGCTTCCTCCAACCGTCCACTTCATTCATCCAACAGACTTTAACTCTTCGTTTAGAACCGTTATGAGTTACATGTACGTGTCATCATTTTCCTCATTATTGGTCCTTTTATATGGGGAAAGCGCTTTCTCCTTGCGTTCGCTCTACACTTCTGTCTGGCAGTCTATAATTTCTTCTTCCTTCTGTCTTCTCAAAATCTACTTCTTTTCGCGGGGCCTTGCGCACTGAGAGAGCCTCTAAAGTCTAAACGGTTTACCCCATGGAGGCGCTTTGTAAATGGGTCAATGCGATAAAATACGATAAAAAACAATTTACAATAATGGATTTATTCAGTTGTTCAGTTGTATAAATTGATTGCTTTTGAGTGTCAGTATTATACTTTAAAAGGCATAAACTTACATCATAAACTTTGCTTATGAACCTAAAGTTACCCAACCTGAGCCACTTGAAGTGGTTGGGCAGTCAGGGGCGGATCCAGGGGGGCCAATCCGGCCATGGCCCCCCCCCATTTCAAATCACCATGGGACGTGGCCCCCATCCATGGTGGCCGAAAAAAAAATTCAGGGTGTCAGTCATGCACAGGAGAATTAATGTATAAATGTAATTAAAATCTATAATAAAAATAATGTATAAATGTAATTAAAATCTAATCTAAGTCTCTCACGCAATTGCATTGTCTTTATATAAAGCATCGAAATGAAACAATCTTTCAACAGTATCCAACTATGATTTATGGCATGCAATGTATGTTATTCGTGTATATATTCGTAGTAAATTTTAAAAACATTAACACCAATAAACACAATTATAACTAAGTACAACTAACTATTAATTACAAATCAAGTTAACACTAACAACAGTGTTTGGGATGTAATTTATTTTTTACAGATGCCAAAAAATTTCAGGGCGAAACATGTTAAGTTTTGAGTTTAGTCTATATGTGCAAGAAAATGCAGTGAATGATAACACATGTTTACTCCTTGTTTATATTTATATCTTACTATATTTCATTCAGTAGTGGGAAGTATTTTATTTATTCTAGTCTTAAAAAGTCATCAGTTTTTTAGAAGAAAAATTAAACACCTTTTTTAAGATTTCGCACGGATGACTACTAAAAGTCATCAGTTTTTTTGGGATGCGAAATTAAACACCTTTGTTAAAAATTTCGCACGGAAGACTAAAAAGTCATCGCTCTTTTTAGACGAAAAATTAAACACCTTTTTTAAGATTTCGCACGGATGACTACAAAAGGTCATCAGTTTTTTTTATTCTAAATTGAACACCTTTTTTGAAAATTTCGCACGTAAGACTAAAAAGTCAACACTCTTTTTAGACGAAAAATTAAACACCTTTTTTAAGATTTCGCACGGATGACTACAAAAGTCATCAGTTTTTGGGATGCTAAATTGAACACCTTTTTTTGAAAATTTCGCACGTAAGACTAAAAAGTCAAAACTCTTTTTAGACGAAAAATTAAACACCTTTTTTAAGATTTCGCAAGGATGACCAAAAAAGTCATCAGTTTTTTGGGAAGGAAAATTGAACACCCGTTTTGAAGATTTCCGGCGGATTACTTAAAAAAGAACATCTAGTTTTCGGGAAAAAAGTTTTTAAGTAAAGTCTACATTTATTGAGACCTTATGGCACTCTTATAAGCACTGAAAAGTACAGCTATTTTGTTAAGATTACAGCTTAAAATGCTACCATTGCAATGTGAAAATTCAAAAAGTTTCTGGTGGGGAGGGGCATATCCCCTCCCCACACCCCTCCCCTACCACTCTCGGCGCTGCACGCCTCATGATTGTCTTCCAGACGGTCAATTATCTACCCCTCCGGAAACCTCAATCCCCCCATAGGTGGGGGCTAAATTAAACTCTGGTTTCGGCCAAAAACGACTAAAAAAGTTCATCAGATTTTTCAGCGAAAGATCAACGAAAAATTTTCCGACCCCAGCCCAGCAATTTTTTGGCCCCCCCTTCGAAAATTCCTGGATCCGCCCCTGTGGGCAGTTGCCCATCTGCTTTCTTCTCTTCGGGAGTGTGCGCAAGAACAGGAATTTTGTTCTTGTATAGAGAGACATAGGCCTATTACTGCACGTCGTCAATTTTTCCGGATTTATTTTCGGGCAGAAGTAAAATCTTTGCCCCTCATTGCTGAAATGTCCCATACGCCTATTGGCTAAAGAACCAACGAACTTTACTGAACACTTCAAGGAAATCGTGGGTCATTTAGAGAAATAAAAAAAAACACTGAAAGTATGCTAGAAGATGCGCTATATACATAGGCGTAGGGGGCGGGGTTCAGTGGGGCAAATGCCCCAAATTTTTTGTGCAGATGTGTTTTTCGGACAAATCAGGCATGGACGGACGAATCTGTTCTATTGGACAAACAGGCATGGGAGGTTTTTCCGGACACAGTGGCAAAACAGCTACATTTTCGAATGACTAAAAAAGGTCGTCACAATTTTTGGCGACGGAAACAGAAATGAATGATTTAAAAAAAGGTCACCAGAAAATTTGGTCGATGAAAAAATATCAGACAGTCCGCCAGAAATTTTGAAGTATACTTTTCGGGCTAAAGTATAGATCTTTGCCCCCAATGCCGAAATGTCCCCTACGCCTATGTCTATATATAAATACTAGCTGTACCCGGCCACGCGTTGCTGTGGCTGAAAAGACCGTCCAACCCTCCCTCCCTACTTCCCTTCCCCTGCCTCCCTCCCTCCCTTACCCTGCATCCCTCCCTCCGTTCCTCTGTCCCTCCCTACCTCCATTCCCCTCCCTCTCCCCTTCTCTTCTCCATCCCTCCCCTCCTCCCCCTCCTTCCATTTCTTTACCTCCCTCCCTCCCCTCCGTCCCTTCCCCTCCATCCCTCTCCTCCCTCCATCCCGTCCGCTCCCTCCCTCCCCTTCCTCCCGCTCCCTTCCTCCCACACGGCCGCATTCAAATGCAAATAAATTGAATTCTCTGAAATCGAATGCAATGTTGTGTTTTTTCGAGAAAAGCATATAAAAACCAGTCGGCTCCAACGTTGTGTGAAAATTGTCAATCTAGCCTTTTTTCGACCGGATCTGACCTTTTTCAAAATTCAGAGTGGCGTCCCTGACCTTATTCAAAATTCAGAGTGGCATCCCTGTACGTTATAAATACACGGGCCAAAATGGCGGAGTATGCGGTAAAATGTATAGACTTGTCAACTCGAGGATAAAGTTGTGTTTTTTTTGTGTAAAAGATTTGTTTCTTTCCAGGATATCCTTTTACAAACACGATGGTATTCGAACGGAGCGTTTTGCGAAAAATTTCAAAAGAATCGGTGATGAAGTTTCCGAGATAACCCATTAGGACCAAACTTTTTACATTTTTATTTATATAGATGAAATTATAGGTGCAATTACGAAGTGACCATACGATGATGATGCAGTTCATCAGCCATTCCTTGTTCTTTGCCTTCAGCATGATCTGGAAAAGATGGCGTGCAGCGTTGGACTTGAGCCCGTGTGTATGGACAAATCCGCCGGTTAGAACCATCATAACACTTGTTCCAAGTCCGGAGTTGAGCGCCTCATAGGACCCATAAAATCTACAAGACGACATGGCCATTATTTTTTTGCCTCGAGGCATACAGGATCTCACAGGGACTTCACTATTGCTTAACAATTATAAAATAAAAAGTGTTGAATGTGGATAGGCCCTACTCATCTTGAAATGATGATGATGATGAAGATGATTATGATGATGATGATTATTATTATTATTATTATTATTATTATTATTATTATTTATTTATTTATTTATTTATTTTGCCCCGGGGTATTTAGGATCCCTCGGGGACTTATTATTATTATTGTTATTATTATTATTATTATTATTAATTATTATTATTATTATTATTATTATTATTATTATTATTAAGCTTATTATTATTATTGTTACAACTGTTATTGTTAATTCAACTTACTAGAAAAAGAATCATTTGCATATGCATAATTACCAATGGACTGCAACAAATAAGTGAAGAAAATGAACCAATAACTGAGTCTAACTTTGCCAATGCCTTTCCGAGAAGTGCGGCCCAGAATTCATGTCGATTCTTCGAGTGCATGTAGATCAGTTTGTTGTCATACGTTGGAAGTCTATCGTCAATCAGAACCTCCACCCATCGGTCGTTCTGCCAGAACTGGAATCGGAACACTCCTGCAACATTCGATGTTCCATCATTACATGAAATAGCATTTGCCCATAATGTTTCAAAATTACGCAGCGCAATATTCACCAAAAATGTTCTATTCTTGCGGAGCGATATACATTCACTGAGAATGCTCCATCATTGTACAGTAAACAAAGTTCTATAGTGCGAAGTAATATCAGAAACTGTCTACCTGGCCATAGGCGGAGATTTGGTCCAGAAGTTGGGGGGGGGGAGACGAAGAAGCGGCCGGAGGACGATTGCCGAGGCGCAACATTTTGGGCTGACGGCTGAGTAGCTGCCGACAATGACATGCTCATCGACCAAATTTCCTGACGACTGTTTTTGTAATATTTACGTCGCTGTTTTTTACATTTCTTAAAGGTTGGGGGATAATGAGCACATAATAAGTACACACATACATGAATGAGCTTGTGGTGGGGAGGGACGGTCCCCCACTACAAACAAGTCGGGAATCTTATCATCTTTTCATCTTAGGGGACCGTTTCCCCGGTCTCCACTAGGTCTCCGCCCATGTATTTGGCTGTCTCGTAGCTCACCTATACTTAATATGTCTGCATGTATGAGTGTGTGTTTTTCAGTCCATCTGTCAGTTAGGACTTCTCTTGCTCTCCGATGCGCTGTACCTTTTTGTGCACCTGGGAGCAAAGAAAACCTCCGAAATGATTCTTGTTATGAATGGATGAAAACCACATTGAGTTCATCCCAGATTAAGGCCATGCAAGTTGAGTGCATTCCGAATGAAGAACTGGCTGAGCATAATTATTTGCAATCTGGAGCGTATTCATTAGGATATCGTTAGTCTTAGTCGCTGACTAAACCTGGCTAGTTGGCAACTAACGGATAAGCCGGTATTAAAGATGACCTATTGGTCGTCTAAGTGACAACTTGCGCTAGTCGATTTCTAAAATAATCATAGCGTAAGTTTGGCTAGTCGTTACGTAAGAGAGGACTGGAAACCCGCCCTCATCCCCCCCCCCATACACCGAGACAATAAAAATTCCTATCTGCTGTTCCTTTTTTATAATTGTAGAAACTCAGAGTTGTAGCAAAGATAGGAAGTATCCATAATTCTGATTCCAAGTAAGGCGCAATACATTCTACGTATTTGCATGGTCATTGTCACAGTGAGAAAATTATTCTCTTACTCTCTTCTACCTAGCCTTACCCTTGAAACACTTCCATCACTGGATCCAATTCCCCACAGTAACTACTTGTAGGTAACGGCCCGCTATTCCGAGGGTCCACTATTCCGAAGGTCCACTATTCCGAATATCCGCTATATTTTGTTTCTTATCCTTGGTGCTTAGGGTTACAGAGGGTTAGGGTTAAGGTTGGGGTAGGGTGGGTTAGGGTTGGGTGGGGTAGGATTAAGTGTAGGGTTATGGTTAGGGTTTTGGTTGGGGAGGATTAAGATTAGGGTTGTGGTTATGGTTGGGGTGGTTTATTGTATTGTATTGTATTGTATAAAAACATTTATAAAGCGCCTCTACTAGGGTGAACCGTTCAGAGGCGCTCCCAGTGCGCAAGACCACGAGAGAAAAAATAGGTTTTAAGAAAAGAAAATGAGGAGGAGGAATTACCTGTCAGAAGTTGAGATCGAGTAGAAGGAGAGAGCGTATTCCAAAGAGAGGGGCCAATTGATGTAAAGGAACGGGACTGAGCCATAGCCGTTCTAGTAGGAGGTACTAGAAGTTCAAATCTGTTTAAAGAGCGGAGTGGACGATGCGAGGAGGCTGAAACTGGCCTGCGAATTCCATTGGTTAGATATTTTGGAGCAAGACCCCGTTGTGCTTTAGAGACCAAAATGAGAATTTTGAACTGAATGCGCGCAGTTAGAGGAAGCCAATGGAGCTGCTCAAACATAAAAGTAGAGATATGAGAGTAGCGTGGAAGGCGTGCAATTAATCTGGCGGCCGCATTAAGGACCGACTGCAAAGGTGAGAGTCTAACCTTGGGAAGACCAATTAGAAGAGAATTACAGTAGGTTTAGGGTTAGGTTTAGGGTTATGGTTAGGGTTGGGATTGGTTAGGGTTAGGTTTAGGGTTATAGTTAGGGTTGGGGTGAGTTATGGTTACGGTTATAGTTAGGTTTAGGGTTAGGTTTAGGGTTAGGATTCGGAATAGTGGACCTTCGGAATAGTGGACCCTCGGAATAGTGGACCCAAACCCTAATTGTATGATTGTAGCCTACCCCACCTAGTCTTACAACTGTCAATATCATTACTATAGACAATTTTGTTCAACAAATAATCCATACAGAATAATGCTTTGTTAATTTTAATGAGTCCAACCACTCTCGTCCATGCCAATTAAGGGCTTAATAAATAGCTCCACTTTACATTTATTTACTGATGTTATTGTAAATATAACAAAATCTATTTCTTCTTAACTTAGCCTACCAACCAAACTTTACCAGATCGACGATGAGGTGACAAGTTACATACCGGCGTATTCGTCGTCGTCGAAGAACTGGTCGGGTGGGATAACTTTGCTCAGACGAGCCGACTTTGTAGTTAGATTGGCCACAGCAGCTACAAGCCGGTGGTTATCTTTCAAAAACATCAAATGGAATTGTTTCAAGTTATGTCTCACTCTTATGCCTCCTACCAAAACGTTCCTAAAACGTATACAGTTGATCAAAACCACAAGCAAGATGAAAGGCCGTGGCCAGGATTTTTCTAGGGGTGTTTACTCAAGCTTGAGCAAGCCGACTAGCAACCGAATCAACTGACTAAAGGGTTTGGGGAAGCGCCGTCATATGAAGCCTTTTTCACAACTTCAACAGCTTCCACATCATCATCACAATTAGATCATCGTCGTTATCTAATCTATTGTAAAATTTCACATAGAAATAAGAGCTTCAAAATTATACGGTATCCCGTCTTAGTTCTTGCATCGTGCTTTAGTAAATGCATTATTTCAGCTTTACATTAATAGAGTGGGGGTGTTCAAAGACCCAAAACATTCACCTAAATACGACTTTGGGAATAAGTACCCAGGCCGACTTCAAAATAAACCTTAATCAGGAGCATAATCTGCATAAATATATCCAAGGTGACATGGAAATTAGAATGAACTAAAAGGAAATCATAGGTCTACTCGTAATTCCATAAAAAGTACCTAGTTCGCCTTGAACGATGTCCCCGTGATTGGCTCCTTTAACAAACAGTTTTGCATGGCAGCAAATTTCCTGAAACAAATCACAACAACGACAATATTACATGCAGACAAAACCCCACCAGTGCTTTCATCCACACAAGACTACCATTCTCTTTTGCAGGACCAGTGCCCAGAGGCTTCTATCCCCCCTAAGCTACCGGGCGCAATCCATTTTCTTCCCCCCACCCTTTCTGGACCGGCCTTCCTCTATGTATGCAATATAATGCCAAAGCATGTGTAGCGCCGAGAAGGGACCTGGTATGGGGAATGTGCCCCTCCCCATACAATTTTTTTGCGATTTCCCCATTGCAATTTCAGCATTTTAAGCTGTCCTCTTAGCAAAATTACTCTATAGTCCAGGCAATCTAGCTCAAATATACAGTGAACCTGGGCAAAATTGTAACAGAAGCTTTTAAGACGGTTTCCTGTTCAGAATTTTCTGCTGAATAACATATCCAAAATCCGACAAAATCCGACCATGGGGTCACCCCCCAAAATGGGGGTCAAAATATGATGGGTTTCATGCTTTTTTACATTGAATATCGGGCTGCTAGTACAGCGACCTGGTTAAAAATGGTTCACTTTGTGATACAAGCATGATATTTGGTACATTCTACGAACATGTCATAAGAAAAAGATTTGGCTAGAGGGCCATCGCATATTTGACCCCTGGCCCCAATGGCAGCCATTTTTCAAAATGGCCCCCGGTTTACAGATTTTAAATTATCTCAGCTTCCAGTACACTTAGAATCGTCATCCTGGTGTCTAAACATACATAGTTAGGCACGAGGATTCAACAGAACCATTGCAAATGTTCCCCACGGCTTCAATGGCGGCCATTTTCCAAAATGGCCAACCAAAATACGAAATTTTCATTATCTCAGCTTCCAGTACACCTACAAATGTCATCTTGGTGTCTAAACATACATAGTTAGGGGCGAGTATTCCAACAGAGCTCTTTTACATTGAATATCGAGCTGCTGACGACCTCAATGTGCTGGAAAGCATTAGCAGAAAAAATATGGATGTGGTATCACATCCCGTGAAAGCATGTAGAAACAAGAGAAACCTGCAGATGTCAATGCCCAACATGGTTTGAATGCTGCAGATTTCATAGACAGGACTTGGATGTAATTCCCGTCTTATATCACTGCGATAGTAGAGCTTGAAGCCATTGTCCTTGGCATGGTACAGAAGCAGAATCAACAAGTCTGTATCTCCACTCGAAGCTCTCGGGTGTATTGACCTCGGTGCCACGGGGCTTTGTTCCTGTGATCACCGGCAATCGAACACCAAGTCTCATCGCTTCCACCGTCGACGGTTCCGGATCTTCGCCACTTCCATCGGCGTCGTCTCCTGTAGATCGGTGTGATGCTCATCTTATACGGCTAAATCCACCTCGGCCTGCCTCTCATCAGGCTCATCAGCTCAAGTGCACCACGCTCAACGTTCGCTCTCTCACCAAGAAGGTCGACGCTGTAAAGCAGTGCTGGCTCGATATGGGACTCGATATCATCGGCCTCACTGAAACGTGGCACGAGGATGCCGACGTTGTCGCGCTCATGCGCCTTGGATCTTCGGGTCTACAGATGCTTGAGCGTGCTCGCCCTGTTCAGCGGGGTGCGAGGACTGATGACGTCTGCTATAAAAATCATGGTGGCGTCGTCGTTGTTGCACCTGCTGCTGTCAGGCTGATGAAACTTACTGCTCCGTTCGAGCCAACGACCTTCGAACATCTCATCGCCAGGGTAACGGTCGCTGGAAGTTCGTTCATCTTTGTTGTCGTCTACCGCTCTGCCGCAGTGACTGCAACCTTCTTCGACTAATTTCGCGTCCTACTTGAATACTTGTCATCGTTCGCCATGTCCTACGTCATCACAGACGATATCAACATCCGCTTTGACCGTCCTGACGACACGACCGCTTCGCGTGCTACTGAGTTGCTCGGCGCGTTCGGTGCAGGGCGTGACTGGTGCTACTCACGATCGGGGAGGCACTCTTGATGTCGTCATCACAAGGGAGGACGAGAGGCCATCGGCGGTCGATGTCATCGGCGTCCCAGGATGCACGTCCGTCCATCGGATGGTGACATAGCCCTTCCATGCTGCTCCAGTCGAGAGACCAGTCTACAGAACCCAACGTCGCAGATCCTGGAGGAGATTCGACGTCGCCCGGTTCAAGACCGATCTCAAAGCCTCCTGCCTGTGCGATGGGTCCGCTGGGTTTCTGACTGGCACCGGCGCAGACTCGATGGTCTCACGCTTCGATGAGGTGATCACGACCTTGCTCGACACCCAAGCGCCGATGACCTAGATCACCCGTCGGGTATGAGGCACCTGCAGCCAACAAGCGGTACGACTCTGATTGCCGCTCTGCGAAGCGTTATGCCAGGCAGTTTCAGCGTCGCTTCAAGAGGTCGCGCACGGAGACCACATTTGGATGGGGGCATTGAAGTCAATGCACTGCCTCGTACGGCCAAGACGGGGTCGCTTCTGGAAGTCGAAGGTTGACTGCCAGCGTGATTCGGGGTCGTTATGGCAAGCGATCAGCGATGGACTTGGCAGGGACCAGGACCCTGCACCTGCTGCTGACCCGGTGATTTCGGCTGAGGCTTTCGCCGACTACTTCGACCAACGAGTCTCCGACATCAGGTCGGCCACTGAGGGCGCACCGTCACCGGTGTTTCGCGATATTGCGATGGTAGACCAGTTTTCCGGTTTTGAGCCCGTCACAACTGACGCCATCTGCCAGTTGGTCAATGACGCCGCCGACAAGTACTCGATGAAGGACGCCATGCCCACGTGGTTACTTAAGACCAGCACCGACCTGCTTGTGGGGAACATTTGCAATGGCTCTGTTGGAATCCTCGCCCCTAACTAAGTATGTTTAGACACCAGGGTGACATTTCTAGGTGTACTGGAGGCTGAGATATTGACAATTTCGTATTTTGGTCGGCCATTTTGGAAAAAGGCCGCCATTGAAGCCGCGGAGAAAACTTGCAATGGCTCTGATGGAATCCTCGCCCCTAACTATGTATGTTTAGACACCAGGATGACATTTCTAGGTGTACTGGAAGCTGAGATATTGAAAATTTCGTATTTTGGTTGGCCATTTTGGAAAATGGCCGCCATTGAAGCCGTGGGGAACATTTGCAACGGTTCTGTTGAATCCTCGTCCCTAACTATGTATGTTTAGACACCAGGATGACGATTCTAAGTGTACTGGAAGCTGAGATAATTTAAAATCTGTAAACAGGGGGCCATTTTGAAAAATGGCTGCCATTGGGGCCAGGGGTCAAATATGCGATGGCCCTCTAGCCAAATCTTTTTCTTATGACATGTTCGTAGAATGTACCAAATATCATGCTTGTATCACAAAGTGAACCATTTTTAACCAGGTCGCTGTACTAGCAGCCCGATATTCAATGTAAAAAAGCATGAAACCCATCATATTTTGACCCCCATTTTGGGGGGTAACCCCATGGTCGGATTTTGTCGGATTTTGGATATGTTATTCAGCAGAAAATTCTGAACAGGAAATCGTCTTAAAAGCTTCTGTTACAATTTTGCCCAGGGGAAACTGTAAATTGCCTGGACTACTACTGTTTCAGTGGAGGAATTGCTGCCAAAATTGGGCAGCCATATGTTTTGCGCCTCTGATCAGTGTGCACTTGAGAGGCGTTACATAAATTTTTAGAGCACAATGCAATACAATAAAATACAATGTAGATCCTACATTGTAATCCCACGTAATAATGATGTTGCTTTACTAAGTGTTCAAGGACCAAATTTGACTGTCTGAAATTTGAAAGATCTATAACATTGGAGAGAAGCCATTTAGTTGTTTAAAATAATATTTGCATTAACATTATTTTTTTCAATTATAATATGATTGTATTATTTATTAACATAGTAAAAACATAATTGCAATCATGTAATAGGAATTTTTATAGTATATTAGGCCTATATCTGCTGTAGCAATTCATGTAATTCAAAAATGCAGATATTAGCCTAACTAAAAACTCAAAGTGTATAAAGTGTATACATTTTGCTAAAAACTATTAGGCCTACCATTTTGTCCAAATTTAAATGGAGGGGAAGTATTTTCTGGGGGATCTTCCTCCTAGTGATGCTTAGATTGAACGCTGCCCTCCATGCCCGACCTTTTCCTCCAACCGACGTAAATTTTAGCTGTCTTCTGATTCCCCCCCTATTTTTCACTGGGCGCAAGCTGCGCCCGCCATGTATAGGAATAGAAGCCCCTGCCAGTGCCATGAGCTAAACCATAGCTATCAGGCATCATAGAACGTCTTTGCACAGTCACATAACCATGATCACAGCTTTTATTTCTGTTAGCTGCACCAGCAGAACATCTTATTTTACATTCAATGAGTGAATACATGAACATTTAAAAGAACGAGATAAGGCCCTGACCTTTGGTCTCTTCCACTGAATTTTCGATCCCACAGACGGCTGATTCTGGAAGATGGAACTAGGGACTGCCGGAAAGTCCGGATCCTCCCAGAGCGTTTCACGCTCCCGACACTTCGACTTGATTTCCTCGTAGGTCTTGGGGATCGAGACAGGACGTGGAGATTTGCCGAAGCCGTGGCCGAAGTCTAGGATTGACATTCTTGGATCGGAGACGTATTCGGAACTATGGTGATGTAGTGAAACACAATGTCAAGTCATGACAAGTTTAGCTAATAGTGTATAAGTTCATCTACTAATACATCATCTACTACCACAATGTCAATAAATCCCTTTGCTGTGACACTCTACGTAAATGCCGTGTACAATATCGTCTGTTTAAGCTGCGTCTGTGTCAGCTTAGTACTGTTCTTCCAATAAGCGAATTGATTGACTGATTGATTGACTGATTTAGTGACTGCTTGATTGAGTGATTGATTGATTGAAGTATGCAAACTTTTAGAGTTTGAGCAAAAAGTTATGCAATAAGCACGCAATTACCAAATGCGACAGCTCCGTGTCGTAGCTCGCTCACTCTTGTTTCTCCACGCCTTTGTCCGGTCTACTGTTCTCCTTATGTTGGCATCCCAAGGGGTTCGCCCGAATTTCTTGGTTATCCTTTATGCTACCCTTACAACCTATTTGCCTATACTTCTATCTTGCACCATGATTGTAGTAAAAAAATTGTTTGATTGATTGATCCATGATAATATGCAAACTACATACATTCGCATATGCAATTCTGCATACACAGCTACGTGTAAAACAAAGCAGGTAGTAAGCATGGGAGGAGTTTGGTTTCCGTTCTCGGAGGGGTGGGGGGCTAAAAATTAGGTCCAGAAGGCGCGCCGCCGAAACAATTTTTTCGTTTCGGCCGGGAGTTGACAACCTTTTTTAGTCGTCAAGTTCAAATCTCTTGAAAATCGCTATGTATTTCCCGGCAGAAAGAATTGATGACCCTTTTTTAGTCATTAGTTGGAAGTGCTTGGGGGCTAAGCCCGAAAAAATAGACCATTTTATCCGGTAAAAAACATGACTATGGGGCTTCTTGGTGGGCTTAGCCGTTCTCTAGCCCCTGATAAACTCCGCCCATGGTTGTAAGTATCCGTATTTGCATCAAACAGGCGCACATACATTACATTGTACACACCATTATTAGACTGTATAAAATATGTTCATTAGAGACATCGATTAATATAATAATATAAGAGCTGTATTACGCCAAACAGATTTTTTCGAGGAACCGGCCTCTGTTGCCATAAGCCCTCGTCAAATCTGGATCCATCCCATCGATTAATATCACAAACATGAAAACTCCGCCACTGGTTGCACTCTGCCAGTGCCAGTCCCAAGCCTGGATAAAGGAGGAGGGCGTCGCTAATGGTCTTTGGTACCACATAGTGACATAAACTGCAACTACCACCATCACAAACATGCGTCCATGCAGGCCTTATCAATAAATGCTCGCATACAAAAAGACATGCATGCATACATTCATACAAACATGCAGACATGCACACATGCATACATGCATATACATGGTGGGCCAAAAAAGACCCACCTAGGTTTTTTGCAAATATCTTGGCAAAAGTAAGAATTTCGAAATAAAATTGTATAGTCTTAAAGACAATTCATATTTACACATGATGGCCTGATTTCATCAATATATTTCAAACAGTAGAAGAGTTATAACACTTTTAGGGAAGCCACCAACCGTTTTTGGACGATTCAAAATATAAAGCAATTAGTGACTCTGAGTGTTATTAAGTGTTTTAAATGTTTTAAGTGCTCTAAAAACAGGGCAAACCAAATTTTATAGTGGGAATAAACATACCTGTTAGTGTCATTGTTCACTAACAGGTATGTTTATTCCCACTATAAAATTTGGTTTGCCCTGTTTTTAGAGCACTTAAAACATTTAAAACACTTAATAACACTCAGAGTCACTAAACAAATTCGAGTTGCCTTTATATGAGCATTGCTTAGGACACTTAAAACAATTAGAGTCACTTTAAATTTTGATAACAGCATAAATTTTTTTATTATGCGCATTTTTCAAAAAAGGGAATAGAACGGTTTATCCCCCGGATAGTATAGACCGGTTAATTCCATCCGGGGGGATAGATTAATTCATCCCCCCGGATAGCTTACAGGGGGATGCTCCGTTTCGTGTCACCATCTTAACAAAATAGCTGTTCTTTCTCAATGGCCCATTAGAAACTTTTTGAATTTCCACATTGCAATGGCAGCATTTTAAGGTGTCGTCTTAACAAAATAGCTGTACTTTTTCAGTGGCCCAATAGAAAATTTTTGAATTTCCACATTGCAATGGCAGCATTTTAAGGTGTCGTCTTAAGAAAATAGCTGTACTTTTTCAGTGGCCCATTAGAAACTTTCTGAATTTCCACATTGCAATGGCAGCATTTTAAGGTGTCATCTTAACAAAATAGCTGTACTTCTTCAGTGACCCATTAGAAACTTTCTGAATTTCCACATTGCAATGGCTGCATTTTAAGGTGTCATCTTAACAAAATAGCTGTACTTCTTCAGTGACCCCTTAGAAACTTTTTGAATTTCCACATTGCTGTGGCTGCATTTTAAGGTGTCAAATGACATGATAGTATCATATATTATAGCAGTAAATAATGTCATTATAATCATTTAATAATAAATAATATCACGGTATATTATAACACTTCCTGTAAAACAATGATGTAAACAGTAACTAAAAACCAATATCATTTCGTCAAATTTTTCTGGGGGGGGGGGAAATGTCAATCCTGGGGGAAAGTTCCCCCCAGAGACGTCTAGATTAAACACTGCTGAATGGACATATTGTATGTCAATGACACCTTGGCCAATTTCATTTTTTAAAGAAATTTTCATTTCATTGCTTTAATAGCAAAATTATGAATCTGACAGATTTCTTATTTACCAACGTGATTACCATCTTGCAAAGTGACTTCACAACGAAGTATGTATGTATGTATGTATGTATGTATGTATGTATGTATGTATGTATGTATGTATGTATGTATGTATGTATGTATGTATGTATGTATGTATGTATGTATGTATGTATGTATATATGCATGTATGTATGTATGTATGTATGTATGCATGCATGCATGCATGCATGTGTGTACGTGTGTGTATGTATGCTACACTGGTACCATGTTTCTTTTTAAAAATGGTAGTAATAATGATCATCTGGCAATATCAAGGCTATTTGATAAAAATTATTTGAGATGAGACTTAATAAAATCGTTTTTGTCACTTTTTGCTGCGTTACGTTTTTGAATCGTCAAAAAACGGTGTGTGGCCTCACTAAAAGTGATGTAACTTTTGTTCTGTTTGAAATATTTTGATGAAATTGGCCATCATGTATAATAGATATGAATTGTCTATAAGCCTGTAAAATATTTCATTTCGAAATTCTTACTTTTGGCAAAGATATTGACAAAACACTTATAGGGGTCTTTTTTGGCCCACCCTGGACACACATACATACACACACATACACACATGCATACATACATACATACATACATACATACATACATACATACATACATACATACATACATACATACATACATACATACATACATACGTACGTACATACGTACATACGTACATACGTACATACGTACATACGTACATACGTACATACGTACTTACGTACATACGTACATACGTACATACGTACATACGTACATACATACATACATACATACATACATACATACATACATACATACATACATACATACATACATACATACATACATACATACATACATACATACATACATACATACATACGTAAGCTTACGTCGTACATACATACATACGTACATACATACACGCACAGATGTAGCTGTACAAAATTCCTGTATACATACCTGCAACGAACACTTCAGACGGATGAACTGGTAGAACAGACTGGAAGCGATCTCTGCAGATTTGAAATTGCTGTCGGAATGCGTGCTTATATAGCCAAAAGGTGCTTTTGTGTACGTGCTTGCGTGGGCGGATGCGATGGATTCTATTTTGACTTGTTTAGTAGCAACCCATAGATGCTAGAATGAATTAAAACTTGTTATGTTGAGCACCCAGGTTAATTTTGCGGTCCTTGCAAGGAATACCCACGCCGCCCACGCCACCCACGCCACCCACGCCACCCACGCCACCCACGCCTGTATTGTAAGACGACTTTCAAAACGAAAAACGAGGCATCCATCTATTTTTATTAGTTCAAAATGTTTAACGACATCTTATAACTACAATAGTTGTTGACGTCTTTACATATTATTGTATTTCAGTTTCTTTCATCGATATACCTTTCATTCGACGAATGATTTACATGTATGTATGTAAAGTTGTTGGATGCATTTATAATGCGTTTTATATGGGGAAAGCGCTTTCACTGTGCGTTCGCCTTTCACTTCTGTCTGGCAGACTATTCTTCTTCCTTCTGTCTTCTCAAAAACTAGTCTACTTCTTTCATGTAAAACGGATCGTACTGTAGGTATACTGCTGTCTTTTTGATTTATCTTTACTCCGATAGTGATCAGCTGGATTCTGTGCACATGTGACAACTCCTCATTTTCGTTCTGGCTGGTAGGAGTAGTTTTCATTCTGCAGTTTAGTTGATCTTTATGCCGAGTTCATGGAAGCAATCATTTAATTACACAGTTTTTCAGTAACATAATTATACTCTACATTCTACAATATTACTATAGGCCAACCTGCAATGTAACCATAACTGCCAAAAGCTTTTCTTGTGGCTATTATTTTCTTGAGGCATCCACTTAATTAACGAGGATAAAATTTATGTTGATTTACCCACAATGTCGTCTGAAAAACTCTTAGACCTAGTTAAGCTTCTTTGTTTGTTATTTTCGTCTGTCGTTTTGCGCATGTTTATTATTTTGTCTTTGTCCTCGATCTTCCTTATCCGTTAATTAAATGTGTTAATATCGTTGGTTAAGTTGCCTGACTGCCATCGCACAATGTTTGACATAATCTGCTATTAGGTTTCCCTAAGTAGCGGGATCTTCGATCCTTTCTGGTCCCTATCTTTGTAACCACAGAAACTGTGGTGTCATAATCTGTTCTTGTACTTGCGGTTGGCTACAATAAGACAATTATTGATTAATGATTGATTGATTGATTGATTGATTAATTAATTTCGTTGGATCACACTCTCAACTGAAGTGGAGCCATCATAGTCAAGCGTGGCACAATGCTTTGGTGAAAAAACGTGGCATATGGAAGAATTATTGCAATGAAGAACACAAACTCTGCATTATAATGTTTTGCCCTATTATATGAAATGTTCGACTAATACCACATAGATTTATTCAATCTGACAGCATTCCATTAATGCACAATGACAGTTGCTTTTCTGTCACAAAATATGAAAGCTAGTCGAAGCACTTGCTACAGCTGCTATAGGATTAATGCTATAGTGATACCGTGTCATCATGATGTCTATAATATTATTGCTTCATTTTAGGATCAATCATTTATTTAAAAATCAACTCCCAGAGCGTGCTGCAAAAGGAAGACAATGTCCATTAAGAGAGAAGCTGAAGGACCACTGTCGCTTCACTTACTTCCCCATGGAGTTCTAAAAAGTCTATGCTTTAACAAAATGTCGAATAGTGAATAAGTAGCCTAATCATGGGCAAGTAAATAAACTTTTAAAACCAACCGCTAGCTGCGAATTAAGTAGCTTCTGAGTGGTAGTTCATTCCTTCATTCATTTACAACGAGGATTCATATTGCGCTCCTTCAAAGGGACTACTCCGAAATCTTTCGACTCTGCCACCATTAAGGACAGATTGCACAGACAGATTCAGATTGAACCCTGTTACCCTGGGGAACAAGCGCGACGACAAAGAGAGCCCGTTCCAAAGGGATGAGCCAACCACCGTGAAGACGCGATTCTGATGACTCACAGTGGGGTATATGCTAATGAAATGTGATTATTATTTATCTCGGTTGAGTGCGTTTAATGAGTGGCGACCCGTGGAATGGCGTGGGCAGCGGTAGCAGACTATTTCAACCGAAAACATAAATTAAATTACGATGAAACTGAAGTTAAGTTCGTTACAAAGCAGCACGTGCAGTACATTCCTGAGAGTCAACAATCAAAGAATATGTAGACATCTAAATTCAGGAGACATGAGAGAAAAATTTATCAGGTGCTTTCTTTGTTCAGACGAAGAGCGTTTGATGCTCGTTAGTTTGTCGCCCTCTATTCAGCGTTTCTTTCGTTCTGGTCGCAGTCATGAAATTCATGAATCGTGTCGTATAGGAGCCATAACGAATCAGTCAATGAAATTTTTTGTGAAATTACTGTTGTTGATCGGAGCGTTGATTATTTGGGGCAAGAGCATTTGACTCTCATTTGCTCTCTGTCTCTTTCTCTCTCTCTGTCTTTCTCTGTCTCTGTCTCTGTCTCTGTCTCTGTCTCTCTTTCTCTCTCTCTCTCTCTCTCTGTCTCTGTCTCTGTCTCTCTGTCTGTCTGTCTCTATCTGTCTGTCTGTTTCTCTCTGTATGTCTGTTTCTGTGTATCTCTGTCTCTCTCTGTATCTGTCTCTCTGTCTCTGTCTCTGTTTTACTCTCTTTCTCTGTGTCTCTTTCTGTCTCTGTCTGTCTGTCTCTGTCTGTCTCTGTCTGAGACAGAGATTCTGCTTGACAGAATAATTCGGTCAGAGAAGACTACGGCACGTGTGTTTTGTTGCCATGTGGGCAGAATGCCAACTGATCGAATTCCAAGCCGTGCACTAAATAGAAGACTCAAAGAGACAAAAGCTGCTCAAATCTCCGCCACGGCTTGCATTTTGACAGTGTCAGACTGGCACTGTCAGTCCAAAGACTGTATAACGGAGGAGGGCGACACTGATCATCACTGCAATGACACAGTGTTGTTAAACAGCAACAAGCGAGCCCTGGACTTATTTGCAAGAACAACGAAACTTGACAAATGAACAGTGGAGATCATAATTATATTCGCAACTATCACCGATGATAATGAGATTTTATGTGTTGCAGAAAATGATCGACAAGACTTAACAGACTAACAGTGGGAGAGAAATAATTATGGACAGACAAGGAACACCGTTAAGAGGGTGATTGACATTGACAGCATCGTCCTTCAAACATGAAGCAACTGGGGTGATTTCCACCTATATAATTATCATGTATGAAATTTTATGATAACTATCCAGGTACAACCAGCCAGAAAAGTATTGAGTAGTTTATTTTAAAAAATGGTGCTAGACAGACCCAGCCGGAGAGAATGAGGTCTGAGGGAGGGTGTTGAAGATAAATAAAATTCGGTCTGATGACTGTGCGAGCATGCGGAGCCACAACACTTCTTCTACAGTCTGCATATATAAATATAACTAGCTTACCCGTGCGGAAATTTCGGTTTTTGGTTCCCAGCCACGCCTGACCCCGCTCCCACGCCCGGAAAATTTCGGTTTTCGCCCCCCGCCACGCCTGACCCCGCTCCCACGCCGCCCTTCTCACCTCGCCTTCTTCCATCGGCCCCAGCCCGGTCCCACCGTTGTGTGCCCGGCGTTGCCCGTGAAATTTAGGTTTCGGTCCAACCCAGCTCCCGCCCTCCATGTTTAGGCAATAGTAAGTTTTTATGCGAAACTGCATGCCATAAGATCTGCCCTCAGTGTAAAATTAGGTTTACAAATCTATTGGTTCGTTGAAAATCGATCGGCGAAAATTATTGCGTCTTAAATACTGATACATACGACACGGTAGGATAGTAATTAACGGTATCTATTGAACTACGCGCTATAAGATTAAGGTCGGCCATGACGTCATTAATGTATTGGTTTCAATCATCAAAATGCATCGATGGTTTCAATGCTTTGTTGAAAATGATGGATGAAAGAAAATGGCGTCTTAAATACACCGTGATTCAAAAAAAAGTAAGCCAAAATGTTTTTTAAATATATCCAATGCCTGATAACATATCACGCTAAAATTTTCCAAATATTTAGAGAATTGGACCAAGAATATGATTCCAAAATTTCATGAGATAAAGTTGAACGGATAAAAAGATATGTATCTTTCAACTTCATATGCCGAAATTTCAGTTTACAAGCAATTTTCTGTTATATTCAATAAAATGTAAGTCAAACTGTTTTTCTTATATCTCTAATGCCTGATGACTAATCATGCTAAAATTTTCCAGATATGTAGAGAATTGGACAACAACATGATTCCACATTTTGGTTTGATTATTTAATTAAATAAGATGCTCAAGATGTCCTCCTCCTGTTTGCACGCAAGCCTGGAGGCGCTGGCGACATTGGGCAACAGCATCGTCGATTATCCGCTGGTCCAGGTCATCTCACACTTCCATCAAGTGCTACTTCAGATCGTTTATATCACGGATTGTTGTCTACTCGGTCTTGCATCAAGCTCCACCCTTTATGGTTGACAGGATTCAAATCTGGGCTGTTCGGAGACCATAATGTGGGAGAAATGAAGTCTGGCGTCTCGCTTGTCAGCATTTCAATGGTTTCCTTGGCTCTGTGGGCTGGAGCACTGTCCTGTTGAAAAAACCCAGCTTTCTGGGGGCTAGATTTCTGATTACAGATAGAGGATGTTGTGACAGCAGAACGTCGCGATAATAGGATCCATTAATTTTTACTCCAGGGCCACTGAAGACCAAAATTGGGAACTATCAAGCGAATCGAAACCGCAAAGAACACCATAACAGACTTGTTGAAAACGGAAGTTTCGGGAGATGAAGTTGAAATATTCATATCTTTCTATCCGTTCAAATTTATGACTTGATATTTTCATTCTTGATTCAAATCCCTAAATATTGGGAAAATTTTGCTATGATTAATTATCAGGCCATAAAGATACTGAAAAAGTTTGACTCACATTTTATTGAATTTTACAGAAAATTGCTTGTAAACTGAAATTTCGGCATATGAAGTTGAAAGATACATATCTTTTTATCCGTTCAACTTTATCTCATGAAATCTTGGAATCATATTTTTGGTCCAATTCCCTAAATATTTGGAAAATTTTAGCGTGATATGTTATTAGGCATTGGAGATATATGAAAAACAATTTGGCTTACTTTTTTGAATCACGGTGTACAGCGTTAGTATTCTGATAGAAAATTAAATGTTTCACGCTCGGGAAAAGGTAAGATTTTTGAATCGTGAACCCCAAGTTTGTTCTCGGGGGCTAATTTTTTTATACATTGGGAAAAACTGGTCGGGTGGATCAGAAACTTTTTTATGATCCCAAACATTGTTACATTTTCACTTTTGTAGGTTGAGATATATATATTATATGTATATGTGTATATATGTAAATATATAAATTGATTGTCTTCGTAGTGTGTCTGTGTCTGTGTCTTCGTCTTTAGGTTGTCTTACTAGGTTCCTGTCCTTAATTGACTCCATAAATTATTTGTAAGCTTTTGAGTCCCGATGTCTACAAGTCTACTTTCGGGTTTGTCTTGTCTTGTCTTGTCTATGTCTCTTTATGTTTCTTTGTGTTTCTTTCTCTGCCCATGTATGTATGTATGCCTCTGTGTTCATCTGCCTGAGTAACCATTGGCCTATGTCGCTTGTCTGGTGGCTCTATCTGAGTTTATGTCTTTGCGACTTTATGCTTATTTATCTTTTGCCTAGGTATACCTGCGTGTCGGTATGCGTTTCAGCGGCCCAGCTATAATATTTGCAGTGTTTTCAAGGCACCCGATCTCACGGACTATACGAACCCAAAGAGACCATTTTTAAGTGATCACTGATTAGTCTGATTCACATTCTGTCTATTATTTTAGTGACAGATCTAGTAGTTATGAACTGTTGATGTTTGATTTTTTTCGCCAGCCGATCCACTTGTATTACCATCTTACTTTGCTGCCTTTAAAACATAACTGACTATCTGCCACCAGCCAATTTCCAACAGAAACCGGTGTGAAGACATTTGAATCACGTGATCAGACGAGTGTTCTACTGTTCCTATACTCTTGTTCCACTGCCACTGCAACCGTTTAACATCGTGTGTGCGCCCGTCTTTGTGTTTTGTCCATGATATACATTAAATGCCCATAATAATATCCGCTGCTAGATAGATAGCCTATAGCAGAATTGAAACTGCGAGGGAAGCAAGGGTAGGTGGAGGAATATGGAAAGCCTACTATCTTGCGGAATATCAGTGTTTTCAGGTTGAGTGAAAGGCCTATTAGCATATGGAGTAGGAAAAATTTCTGACGACCTATTTTTTAGTCATAACCTCGTCTCGGTTCGTTTCTTGTTCGCCCCACTTTGGGGGGGGGGGCAAATGCATGGGCCGTCCCCCACTACATCCATTGAGGGTGACTGTCCCTCTGTCCCCTCTATAGGTCTACGCCCATGGTTTCGTGAGATTATACTGCAGCCGAATCTTTGTAATATCGATGCAATTATGTAGCACCTTTATGGGAACCTTAACCTGTTTCACGCTGAATTCAGTTAGATTCTGCGATTAAACGAATTTTCAACTGTTCCTACTCTTATTCCTGTCCATGTCTGCCAACATATCTCTCTCTTCGTCCCGATCTCTACCTATGGCACTGTACCAGTCCTTCTCTGTCAGCAGAGATGGACTGACCATAGTATATAAGTAGGCCTACCATGTGTTTTCATCATTCAATCATGTTTGCCTCCTCTTGTTCACTTCCCCTTAACTTTCTTGGTATGTTAATAGGTAAGTAAGTAAGCACAATGTACTTTCATCGTTCAATCAAGTTTGCCTCCTCTTGTTCACTTTCCCTTAACTTTTCCTGGTATGATAATAGGTAAGTAAGTAAGTACTGTGTGCTTTCATCATTCAATCAGGTTTGCCTCCTCTTGTTCACTTTCCCTTAACATTTCCTGGTATGATAATAGATAAGCAAAGAAGTATTATGTACTTTCATCATTCAATCAGGTCCTCGTCATTTTCACTTCCCCCCTCATTGTTCCTTCGAAGTTAGATCTGCTAGATTGTTCGACAGATACTCAGTCTGCATGTCAGTCTGATCGTCGGTCGGTCGTTGGATCCTTCCCCTTATCCGCACCTGTCTGCAGTCAGTCTCACGTTCTCATACCTCTCTGCGGACGTTCCCTGCCACAAAACTGTTCGCCAAAATAAAACACCCGCATCGTGAGAAACACCTTTACAATACAATACAATTTATTATTTCTAACGCGCTTTAACAAGACACGTCTTGCACAAAAGCGCACGGCCTATGATGTTAACAGTCGCTACAGCAAACAAAGTCATCTGAGAGTAATAACGCAGCCAAAAAAACAACAACACGAGTCACAATCGAATGAACTCCGATGAAGACATAAGAGTCCAGCCGGAAAGTTTCTCGTACAATGTTAAGTTGAGTTTAGGATCGGAATATTTGAGTCTCTGCTTGGTGGTCGAAGCAAAGAACAGCAACGAGCAGAACTATCGCAAACACGTAGCACCGCAACGTTACAATCCTCGCTGAAAGACAGTAAATGAAGTATAAAATCCTTCTCTCGTTTCATCGTCTCATTCGTGTAGTATGCAAGTCCGGTAATTATTGAATCGCAGGCTGGCGGATATGATGGTATTGGGATCAAACCTGGCATCCCTTGCGGAGGACGAAATAGATCCGTCCACTGGTGAACGCGGTTTCCTTACGTCCGCACACCAAGAGATTGCTGGCGGATATGATGGTATTGGGATCAAACCTGGCATCCCCTGCGGAAGACGAAGTAGACCCGTCCAATGGCGAACGCCCGTTGATTAGGTCCACGTGCACGAACTTGCGATACAAAATCCCGTCCAAACATTATGAAAAGGGAGACGACAAAGTCAGAGAAGCAATCACGACTTCAAAAGACTAACAAATATTCACAAATTTTTCGGCGACTTTCACTACAGACACAATAATCTGCCGTAACGACTCAGAGGCCACATCGTCGGCCATTTTACCAACGACCAACATGCAACATGATTACTATAATGATTACTATATAATATATCTTTTAAAAGGCATGATATTCAAAATATCAACGAAGCCCCTTGCAGTGTCATACAACGTCTAATATCAATTATCGTAATTAACATCAGAAAGTAACAAGTGTTCTACATCTGACATTTGCTAGTCTATTTCAACATAACAAAAACTCATGTAGTGTAATGCTAAGTAATAGTAAACAAGTGTTCGAACCGCAGTCATCTATTATCGCAAACTGGCATCGGAAAGAAACAAGTGTTCTACATTTGCTAGTCTATTTCAACATAACAAAAACTTATGTAAGCTAAGTTTATTGCTTAGCAATTATTGTAAACAAGTGTTGAAACTGCGGTCATCAGACTAAGCAGCAAAAGCCAAAGTGATGCAATTAACTTCCAACGTATGATAACATTTTTCACTTAGCCTAATTCTTAAATGCATTACCGAATTAGGCTACAAATCATAAAAACCGACTGAAGTCAGTCAAACATGTTGCCTACAACTGGGAGACCATCCGTGGCTTCAATGTAAGAAATATTAACTGTTGATGAACAGTGATTACAATTTGTCTGCTTTTTCAAGCACCGTAGTGTCTTGTAGATTACCTTAACTAATTTTCGGATAGGCCTGGGTCAGTAGCGCCTCAGAAAAGATATTTTAAGGGCCCGTTACGTCAATTTAGTAGCTACACAGACTTGATGAATTGTCGACAATAAATTATAACATACTGTAAAAATCGTATTTTTTAAAGGTACTATGCAAATCAGCATACTTACAATGATCAAAAGGGTCCCAACTGGCTTGGTTTAGCCAAGGTGATTTAACCATAATATTATTCGGATGCAAGTAGCAGTCTGTTGGAAATATTCATTTGTATCAATCAAACATTATTAAACCATCGCGTCTTCCATCAGATAAAATAATACAGAGCGAGGCAAATCGTGAACGAAGAAATTTATACATGTATTTATCTTTGTAATTCAATCCTCTAGCTACTTACTTCTAAGATGCACACAGTTATCAAACGTTTACAGGTAAGCATGCCGTCTTTGCGATTTGAATACTCGATTAAAATTGAAAATGGAATTTACGAGAGCATAGCGCTAAATAAGGAGAAGCAATATGGAAAAAGTTTCGTGCTTTTCGAAGTATTCGATAGTGGTCCTGCGTGAGATGTACACGCCCCACCTCTAGTATCTGTTGAATGAGTTGATAATTGTGTTGCCATTGCTGTTCTGAAAGTTGACATATTGATTGTAGCCACAAGGATTGGCTCACGGATTGTATCACGGATTGTAGATACGAATGTCGTACGGAGTGTAGCACGGATTGTAGCGGCCGGTAACTTCCGCCTATTAAACATATTATACATGATTCGGTGATTGCTAAACACTTCATAACACACCTCACTTTAGCTCTTTAGCTGGAATGACAAGATACCATTACCTATAATTATAGGCCTATTCCAGTGCGATGAATCTATGGCTAAATTCCAGTATCCTTGAGAGCAAACTGAACATTTCTAGAATTCTAAGTCTCCACTTAGCGATACTCAAAGCAGGGAATGCCAATCATAGCTTTTACCATCTAAATCTGAGTTTTTTCAATCTTGACTATTTTTCTAGGTTTTTCCGTCATGATCTAGCATTTTTTCTCACTGTTCTCACGGCGACTCTTACGACTTTTTTCTAGATACAACAAGATATTTTCAGGTAAAAAAAAACACTCAAAAGACAAGGTTAAAAGTCGGCGGATTTACGATTTTGAAGCGAAATACAAATACTAAGAAAGTCTTCAGAAATTTAAAATTTAAAAAATCCGTGTATTTCACTGAGAAATTCTCAATCTACCTTTCCTGCCTTTTTTCTGCGGGATCCGACTTTATTTAAATTCAGAGTAGCATCCCTGCTCAAATCAGCTGCTCATTCAAGATTTTTTCTGAGAGTCGCTGTGCATGGAACGATGGGGTTCCAATGAAGGACCGTGGAGTCCGTTGTCCGGGTAGACAGGAACCAGAGGCAGATTGATGTAGGTGAGCGGCGATATTGGCGGATTGCAAGGGAAGTTCGTTCCAGAAATCGATGTGCAGTGTGCTCTATGGATCGGTTGGACAACTTTAGTAGCGTAGTTACTGAGGGAGAAAGAAAGTGAGATTGATCGGAGAGGGCGAGGACGATGGGTGATGGGTGAGGTGCTCGTCAATCCAGGCTGGCTGGGCGTATTCGAGGGACGTTTGAGTTGGAAATAGGACCTTGATGTAGATCTCAACACATTGACCAATAGTGCACAATAATTATCCATGGAAGCAGCAACACGTAGCGTTTTTAATAACTTGTTTGTAATAGACAATGCCTCCGTATACCGGTCATTAAAAGACAGTCTCGACCACCAGGAATTGTACAAAGCTTTATACCAGCCAAACACGTCAAAGAGTCAAAAATAATTACGAAAATACAGAAAAAATATATTATTCATATTTACAAAAGTAATAGCCCTCTTGCAAAAGATTAGCATTATTGTACTTCCATAGTACGACGTACCTTTTTGACGACCTCTGGGGCATCCTTAGTTTGGCTGTCGTTCTTGCTTTCTTGTGCCATCTACAACAAGAGATAAATCTAAGAATGGGAAAAGTTTGCCAAGCAAATAGCGATTGTTCTGCAGTCTGCATACGCAACCTGCCTGCTGAAGAGGATCAGATCACAAAAGCCAGCAATTGATCCGAAATATAGACCAATTCCTCTAAAAGTTGTGCATAGAGTTGGTCTATATTGTGTCCCAAGGAAAGTTAACGAAGAGAGAGAAACAAACAGACAGACAGAGACAGAGAAAAAGAGTAAAAGCGAGAAAGAGAGACAGAAACAGTCAGAGACAGAGGCAGAGAGACAAAGACAGGGAGAAAGAGAGAGAGAGGGAGGAGGGAGGGATATCAAAACGCATCCACACCGCATTAGGACCCAAATAACCGACCATATTAATATCATATTATTATGTCACACAAGACAGGGAACTCAGGCATTTTTTTGAAGACAGTGGAGAAGATCGCTCGAGATCTTGAGAGGGAAGATTTTGGATGAAGCTACACATTTATGTCTCTAAACGTTATGGTATATCATGTTTTTGATTTGATGTCGCTCCTTCGTTGTATTAAATTTTTAGCATGCAGTCTCAGTTCTGGTTTGAAACGCGTTATTTCCGAATTCCGACAGCGATTCTGCTTAGAGCCGACAAATACCTGATACATAAGATCCAACCACAATGGTGGAGCGGTGTAATAATTGAAGTGTCCATGAAAATTGCTAGATCAGTAAACTAAGCACTAACCAAAGATCCATCGCCAACCGAGTCAAATGCTTTGTTGGCTTCTAGAAAACAGAAACAACAGTCTGTTAGCACAAAACCGCAAGTGAAAGAAATGCGAGAGAATTATTCCTTTACCAATTTTAGTCACTGAATGATGGCGATCAAGTGTATAAGGTGGATGAAATGTGACCTCAAGCATGCCGGTAAATATTAGGTGCAAACGCAAAATTTTTCTGCAGGCCATTTACATACACAGTTGATACAATGTAGGCCTACGTGCATAATTTATATACTTAGAACATCGATTCGCAATTGCATTTCGCTCATCAACAAACGTAAATTATGCTTTAAATAACTAAGATTTCAGGGTACTGCGAAGGTTTTGGGGTATTCTATTCCACTCCTCTGGACCTGCACATCTAATTTTCTAGAGTTTGTACGGCACGTTCAATACTGTATGAGGCTAGGTTTCTCGTGTTGTAGGAGTGGATGTCCGAAGCCAGGCTAAAGAGGTTGGCATGAGAAATGTATAATTTATAATATATACTCTTACATCGATACAGACATCATAAACATGCATACATAAAAGACTAAGGCACTAAGCGGATGTCGAGACTAACAAACAACCGCTCCCCACAATTTAAAAAGTAGTCCCATGATGAAACGAATTCGCGATCCTTCCGCCGACCGAATCACTCACCAAACAGAGCCTTCAGCTCAAAGTAGCAGTTGACGAAATCGTCGAACCTCACGTGACCATCTTTGTCGCTGTATCTGATAACAATCAACTTGAAGGTTGAGTTGTTCACACGGAATCCTACGATTAACAACGATCAGTCCGATTGGTGCAAATACTTGACAATCTACTGTTATGCTTTACAATAATTATTAGCCTACTACGATCATTTTAATAATAATAATAATAATAATAACAATAATAGCAATAATGATAGCAATAATAATAATAATAATAATAATAATAATAATAATAATAATAATAATAAAAATAATAATAATAAAAGTAATAATAATAAAAGTAATAATAACCATAACCATAAAAGTAATAATAACTATAACTTTTCTTTTCCAGCGCCTGTCTGTCAACATTCAGCGCTATGACTTGGTCGCTTTTAAAGGAACTTTCTCTTCAAACCCTCAAGACGAGGCCTGACAATTCCGGACTAGTTTTTAAACAATAGTTAGCAATGAAGTCCCTGAGGGATCCTAAATACCTCGGGGCAAAAAAAAGACATAATAAGACATAATAATTATAAGACATAATAATAATTTTAATTTTTTTACCGCCTGAGGGATCTTTACTACCTCGGACAAAAAAACTAATAAAAACAATAATAAAAATAAAAATAATATTAAAAAAATTATAATTAAAATAACTATAATAATAATAGCTATGACCATAAATATATTAATGATACAGATAACTGTAATAATAATGATCATGACGACCACGACGATAATGTTAATGACGATGATGATGACACGCTAAAAACTGCGAAACACATTGCGCAGAATCCGAGCGGAGAACTAAAGGAGCGTCCGGTGAGCTATTACCAACGAGTCCTTAAATCAGATGGCAACAATGACGGTTAGAAAAGGGTGTAATCAAAACACTAGAGACAAATGAACGAATAAGTTCAAAGTACCTAGGGTGTTGAGGGCGTTGCGGAACTCGCAGCTGCAGAAGTATCCATTGCCATCTGCGTCCATCGCTTTGAAAACTCTCTGCAATGAGCAATGAAAAAAGTAATTAATCATGCTAAGCGCTAAGCATCAAGATGCACCTTCCAGTTATAACTAGTCATAGCGACTTAATTTTCTTGGTCTTGGCATACGAAGTGAGGCGACGACATGGGCGGAGACCTAGGGGGGACAGCGGGGGACGGTTCCCCTCAATAAAAGTGTTGGGGGGACGGCCCATGCATTTGTCCCCCCCAATGTTTGAGCGTCAAGACTTTTTCGGGCGGCGAAAATAGAAAATTGGTCGAGATTTTGGGCGGATGACTAAAAAAAAAAAAGGTCATCAACTTTTTTGGGCGGCGAAAATAGAAAATTTCGTCGAGATTTTGGCCCGATGACTAAAAAAAAAAAAAAAAAAAAGGTCGTCAACTTTTCGGCGGCGAAAATACAATTTGTTTTCCCAGATTTCGCCGGTCGTCAGAAATTTTTCGGAAAATCTCGCGTCTTTCCGTCCCCCCCCCAATTCTCGGCCCAGGTCTCCGCCTATGGGCGACGAGTAATCTAAATCCTCCCACTGATAGTGCATGGGAAGTCTACTCATAATAGCCCCACGGTTATTTTTTCTGCCATCCTCATACTGGCTCAGAGAGGAGAGAAAGAACATAAATAATCCGCGTAACGTAATGCAAGGCGCAGATAAATAGTCCAATAGTATTAGGCTATTAGGTTACAAGCGTTGAAGCTCTTGTACATGACATTGAAAATCGATTACTTCGTAGAGTTATCCGGCTCGACTCACACGTCCTGGTTAACATTTTTTCACTGAAAGCCCAGAGGCCGTACAATCTTCGTCCTCGTCCTCACAGTTTTGAACTACCAATTAAGAACGAATGAAATTTTATTTCTCGAGTACTTTACAGAAACTCGATTATTGCCTCTTTTTCTGACTTCCACCCAGCTGATTGAATTGTTATGTTTTTCTTAATCATTTTTTAAATCTGTAACTGGCTGCAGTGTGTCAGCGAGATTCTCAATAAATACCAATATCTATACATGCAGAAAGAAAAGAGTAGCCAACATAATAAGGTTGACGGCGTAGGCTGAAATACAGATCTGTATGCTATCAAAGAACCGTTGAAATGTCTCACCTTGCAGATCAGTAATTCCTTCCACAGCTTCTTGAATTCTACGTATCCCAGTTTTCCAGATACGTCAGTCTAAGAGAAAGAATCGCTAAGGATAGAAAGACCAATCTGATGATTCTTGATGAATCTCTTTACTTAACACATACAGAAATCTTTCTCAAGTGCAACTCTAAAACTTTATCGTCAGCAGATCTACCACTTTCATCCAGAGTTCATAATATTATTACCCGAACTGTTATTTTTCCCAAGGTACATTATTATGATCCCGCTTCTTAAAACCCTGCTTTGCAAGCTCTTGATAAAACCTTACTACTGTAGTGGCAAAGGCAAAATTATCTGTGAGCGCCCATAAATCAAGCGCAGCCTGAATAGCCCTGCTCTTTGAGAGATGCCACTTAAACCTGGGCGAATATTACCCTCTGGAAATCAGAAACTGACATCCTACGGATCGGACAACCCTTTGATAACCCTTTTGACTCAACCCAACGCCCGTGAATAACTTGAAGCCCCGCGCTTGGCTTCAATGAAACTCTACATATTGTGCAAAACGCGATCAAAAAGGATACGTCATACATTGCAATCATGCTTCTCGCCATGTCCTTGGTGAATCCGTCGAAAGAGAAATCTATCGTAGCAGGACAGAAAAACTATTATTGGTCAACATACTTATGCCTTACATGAAGTTAATTTCCAAGACAGGCACACAGTAGCTGCGCCACAGATAAATTCTTCTTACAGTGTAGGCTTACACAGGCGCAGTAGAAGTTTTCTGTGTTTTTTGTTTGCATGCACACTTGTTATAGCGCCCTTCAAGCTCGCTACTCAGAGGCGCTCCCGATTACAGAGCGGACACTGCATCAGAGTTTCACGCCGAAGCTCTGAGCAATTGCGAGTGAAGGACTTGCCCAAGGTCCCTACGCGGCGGTTTGAGGTGGATTCAAACCTGCAACCCTTCGGCTGCAAGGCGACGAACATACCCACCACACCACCACTGAGGACCGGCTGCTGCAGGCAGTGGCCAGGAACAATTTCCACGTTCTTCGAACTCTTTTCCCGCCAAAGAACAACCGTCGTCCAGGTCTCAGGGCCTGTATGGACAATTTTGAACTTCCGATCAAAGATGACCGAAACTTTGTTTCTATAGTCCTTTTCAAACATAAGTATTATTAAAACATAGTCTAACAATCGATTCAATTTAATCCCAATGACTTATTACTCCTTTTAACATTTTTTATTTCAATGTAATTTTTGTCTGTCACAATGTACCAGGCTGCTGTTTGCCAACCTATTGTTGCTCATTAAACGAATAGACATAGGAGACAGAATGAGTGAACAAGTAAAGAAAGTAACAGAGACACATAGTAGAGATGGAAGAAACAGAAGGAAAATGCAATTTTGTGGTCTAACTTTTAACACCCCCTCCCCTTTGTAGCAGATCAGCTTGGCACTGAAGGATTTTCTCAAGATCCTTCTTCCATCAGTTTATCTAACCCCAGGGATGAAGATCGAACCCGTATTATCCCTGTAGCTAGGCGAGCGCTCTAGCCACACTAGCATCTGTCGTTCAGGAATGACCAACCTTTCTTGAAGGTGGTGTTGAGGATACCATGCAGCTCGAATGTGTCGATCTCGCCATCGGCTCCAGCCAAGGTCAGGAACTGTTGACGTCCCATCTCTTTGCTGTGCTTCTCCTTGGGATGTTTGTCCCCGAGGGCATGCTTCTGAAGCGACAAAAGACAACATCAGCGCCCTCTCAACATATCTGAGCAGATATCCCATATAACTTGTTGGGTAGGGTGTGCTATTGTGCACATGAATGTACTTTGGATGCATAAATGTTTGCGTACATGCACTCAAGACAAGTATGCATGCGCATATTTATTTATGCTACAGGCTTAGCAGTGATAGCTCGAGGCGAGTACTGCGATCGAAAAAAGACAATTAAAGATAAACGTAAACTGTAAAAATAAACGTTTAAATATACCGTATAATATAGCGACCCTACTAAGTTTCATATGAATTGATTGGGTGAGATAGATATATCACCACTGCTTACTCTAACATGTGTGAATGGGTACAATGCAATTTAAAAGATTCCCATACACGGACCCTACACGCCCAGAATTCAAGTCTCTGGAGCATTGATGGCAAACTTCTCTGCCGAGTAAAAGCTGCAGTAATCAATGTTTCTAACTATTGCTCTCTGACCAAAACATGCATCGCAACGTCAGATGAAAGTGTTTCATGAGTCTACAGTGTGTGCGTGTGTGTGTATGAAAACTGAATTGAAAATGAATTGGAAGTGGTACCTGGATATCGACAGTCGAAGTAACGTGATCGAGCTCCCTATAGCAGAACGGCAAAGACAGACAATCAGACAAGAATCATATAACACTGAAATCACAGAGTGAGACGGAAAGATTAGATGGAAATCGGGCTCGGACCACCTTCCGACTGCTCTCAAAGATAACCACCCTTATGGCTCAACGCACGCTAGTGAATAGACTGGTGCTCTGCGCAAGGCTATCGAGTGGCACTTTAGAAGTTTCGAGAATACGATTTCGAGGCAATCAGAGTTTCTGTGAAGTGATTCATGGTGATTCAAGACTGGAATTGGTTAAGGAATGATTTGGAAAGTCGCAGAATTTTATTAAAGAGTAACCTGGAATATAGTTCTTATATCTGACTAGATCACTCACAGATGAGATCATAGATTATATTGGATCATAGATTAGATTTGATTAGGATTCAACAATATAACATACCCGGCCTGATCATTCTGTCGCTCACTGAAGATGCGCAGAATAAATTCTCCCTCCTCATTTGGATCAAACGTCGATGGTACGACCACGTATTCACCAGCGGACAGCTTGTGGTGGCACGTGACCTCCCGCATATCGGTGAATTCCTTTGACTTGGCAGCCACTGGTCGATCAAAGAAACTCTTGTCACAAATCGTAGTGATACCAGTCTGCGAATCCGTCTACAACCAGATCAGATATTCACATGGAAACTCA
Source organism: Lumbricus terrestris (assembly GCA_949752735.1). Lineage (NCBI taxonomy): Eukaryota > Metazoa > Annelida > Clitellata > Crassiclitellata > Lumbricidae > Lumbricus > Lumbricus terrestris. The sequence goes on along the minus strand of OX457042.1, from coordinate 5,007,957 downwards.
ATAAAGATTCGAAATTGATTTCATAGACAGTAACCTTTATCATCATCATCAGTGTAATCCTCATCGTTGCCGATTTTATAATCATCAAAGTATCATGAGCGTCGTTGTGATCACCAGCTCAACCATCATCACGATCTTTATCATAGTCCCACTTATTTGGCATCATTTTCATCATCTTCTTCAACAACAGCAATATCACAGCTGTCGAAGTCATCGTTGTCGTTATCACCAACATCAACATCATCATCATCATCTTCATCTTCATCTTCGTCTTCGTCTTCGTCATCGCCATCGCCATCGTCATCGTCGTCATCGTCATCATTATCATCATCATCATCATTTTCACTGTCATCGTCATCGTTATTTTCATCATCATCGTCGTCGTCATGATCATGATCATCATCACCATCACATATAGTCGTCATCTTCATCACCATTTTCATCTCCTGACTGACCTTGTAGATGGTGTATCCAATGTTGAGGTTTCCTTTTCCCTCCTTCAGCATCTTTCGTCTCTGCTTCTGCATCAATCCGATGGTTATCGATCCATTCCCATCCTCATCATCGCTATCTGCATCCGAGATCTTCACGCGATACTGAGGGTTCGTCCAAAACGTCGCTACAAGCAAGACAATGACGTATAATGCAAAATATTGTGAAGTGATTCTAGTTAGAACGAGTGTATTGTAACTGTCGTGAGAAATTTATAATCATGGAGAACGGATCAGATGCTATTTAGTGATACCAGACACAAACTATGAAATACCGGAATGGAGGAAAACACATTCGTGGCACAATTCTTTATATATGTTAACAGGAAAAAGCAGATGAATGCCAGTAAAGAGAGCTAAGAAAATGAAATATAGGCCTATAGGTAGACAAAGCATATCCAGATGTGCGTTTCTATTTCCAGAATTAGGCCTATGCCCATTGCGAATAGTGTTTATTGGTAGAATATGGTCAGGTTTCCAATGCAAAATGGACAGGTGTGCATTGGTGGAATATGTTCAATGTTGTGCAGGCTTCTATTGTGAATGGAAATGTGCGCATTTTGCTGAATATGACTAAGTTTACGTTGTGAAAATAGATAAGTGTGTATCGTTGAAATTGGATCAGAAATGCGTTGTAAGAAAGGGGCGACCTTGGAATCACCACCTAACGAATTACAAAAAAGAACAAGAGACCAATTATATTTTAGGAGCGGAAACCTGGTAAAATAAAAATGAACCATAGCTTACACTTGTAATTTCTACATCCTCCAGCATTGAACTTTCGGTGCCAGGCCCCTTGGAAGCAGCAGCCCTCCCACTTGCGCGTTTCCTTCAGCCTCTCGTCCTCCGTCAGGCTGTCCGGACCAAGATAACAGATCTCCAGGCGATCAAAGTTCGACACAAAGTCCTTGTAAGACATCCTATAGAAATTCCAAAAATCATCAAAATTGCTATAGTCTACGTTCAACTCTGAAGGCGACTATGGCTAGCAAAGTGCAAGGGCTGCTCTTAAGCAGTTAGCCTACTAGCAAAACTGTAACGCAAATTGCAAATTGTGAATAAACACCGCATTGCTGTCCATCAATAGTAGTCTATGCTCCATATCCTTCTGCAAATTGTCAATAATAAACTTTTTATTGAAAATTGCAAGACGAAACTGAAATATTATAGGACTACTGCACATTCTGAAACATTAACAGTAAATAAAATCTACTTCATTACGCACAATTTGCAAACTATGGATGTGGAAAAGCATTCAATAAGTTAGAGCATCTTATTACTCTCAAAACTTGCAGCTACGTTCTAAACTAAACCAAGTAAAATTCCACTGAAAAAGCGGTTTCTATTAGACCCATAGAAATTTCCATCACAATCACGTGATACTTGTTTCTTGTGCACGGAATTTAATTGCAACTCTAAGTGGCTTAAAAACTCAAGTTCCCCAAATTTGGTCCATTGTCAGAGATGTCACTTTGCCACAGCAAAACCTAGTTATCCATCACAACATTTCGCAATAACCAGCGACACTGCATCGACATAATCATAGTTACTAAGGGTGCATGTTGTATTGCTACGTGAGAAAACTCATCTCTTGGGTCCGATTATTACCAGTGGAATGCATAACCAATAGTTCTCTACTTCCTTAGGAATAGACTGTAACCTTCGCGGAAAAAGATTAGTGTCATTCCTCCACTGAGATGAATTGCCATTAACCGACTTCCAAAACAAACCCAATGATACAGCAGCATGGGTCTCGCGGGTCTCGCGCAGTATGCATCATACGTAAAGCAAAGACTGGGCCATTCACCAGTACTTAAGCGATCCGAAACCACCATGGGAATACCACGATCGACTTACCAAAACTCTCCGTCATGGTCAAAGGTGAGACCCAGGTTGCGCTTCTCATCATCCGAAACCTTCTTCCACTCCTGCGATCTGTGAACACATCAGTAACGAAACGATCTGTTAGAAGAGAACTTGGAGCATAGCAGCAGCAGCAGCAGCAGCAGCAGCAGCAGCAGCACCACCACCACCACCACCACCACCAACAACAACAACATTAACGACAATTCGAACAGCAATAAAAAAAATCACACCAAAGACAATAATGGCAATCATAATAATAATATTGCTAGCAACAACAGTAAAACTAAAAATATAATTGTCTTTTCTGATCGCGACTATCAGCCTGACAAATTTTTATCTTCTTTGAGCGAAAATAAATACCGGTAGTGATAACAATCCTGACCATTATTGTTATTATTGTTACTATTATTATTATTATTTTTATTATTATATTATTATTATTATAATCTTTATCATTACTATTATAATAAAGGTGCTTATGCTGATGAGATGGTGATGATTGTTGCGATGATAATGATGGCGGGGCGATGATGACGATGATGCTAATAATGATAATAACTCTAACTGCTTTCAAGCGTTCCGCTTTGAAATCTAAGTCACCAAAAATTATTTCCAAGTCTACAGAAACTAAAGTGACTGTAGAAATCGAATGTTTACGACGCGTGCTGCAGATGCGTAGTAGAAGAGCCCTCGTATAATTTGCATACAGCTTCTGCGGTTCGGACGTGTAAACGTTTCTCTTCCTTGTCGCCAGAGGGATATCTGCCAGCGTATGGCTGAATAATTTTCACCAGTCAAATCCAAAATGTTTTTCTGACACGGGTGAGAATTCACCCCTTGCCTAATGACGTAACGGCTCATTTGCATAATGGCCTGCGCCATATTGGTTCGCAGGCAATGCTTGTTGACATTGGATACGTATGCGAGTGGCGCATATTATAAAAATGATTTTCTGTGTTTTTACTGTTTTGTCTGCGGCAAACTTACTGTCAGAGATAAAGGTTCAATTAGAGAAGTCCAAAGTACACGAGCTTGAATGTCGAGGTTAACGCGAGAAGAGCATCGGCGGCTAAAAACTACAGCCAGAGACATGCAATCGATCGCAAGCAAAATAGGCCTAATGTAGGCCCTAACTAATGCTGTGTCAGTCCAATTATACGATCTAACCTAACATCTACAAAAAGAGTAGGCCTAGTTAATAATTTTGTAGATAAATTGCCAGAAGACAAGTAGCCTAAATTTAGGATTAGAATCGACGTCAAGAAGGGATTTAAAAAAAATAAATGTAAGTTCCAGTAACTTGGGCCTACGTATACCAGAGTAAGCAGACTTATGAGCCCAGCACGAGCGATGTTGAAAGTTAACCTACAAAATTATAAGCGACATCGTGCATGCATGCAGATTACAAAATTTAATGTCAATTTATGAAATGATTAAGTCGGCTGCCGGACAGCAGAACTTAGCCCAAACGATTTACTCTGCTGATATTTAAGTAGTTCCAGAACACTGGTCACAAAGTCGTAGAAAATAGCACATGTCATGTCAAAATTGATGTGTAGGCCTATTGACAGTTCCGCTTTTACAAGGTCGATGCTCAGCTAGGTTTAATTGCGATTGCTAGACAACAGGTCGTCCATAATGCTGAACGCTCTCTCGCAAAAAGCATTAAAACGGAATGAGAGAATATAGGCCAACGAAGGACAAAATATGCTAGGCCTGTACTGAGTATCAGAGGTTTGTAAAGTTTTGAAACTTCAAACAAGCGCTGTCCAACATTTGATGTTCAGCCAACAACGTCAAATTCATCGAACAATCTAGCCTATTAAGTTTAGTGTGCAACAGTGCTTAAAGTGTGGAAAAAGAAGTGCCTGGACGCCCCTTACCATTTCAGTCAGTGCTGGCCAATAAGTGGCAGGACGGCGTTCAGATTTTTAAACAAGTGCATGGACGCCGTCCATGACCGTCCAGGCACACTTTAAGCCCTGGTGTGCAAAATAAGAACAATATTGTGGAATGTGGGTCCTAACAGCAAATTCCCGGACAATTTGGGATCAGTCCGGGACACGGGACACACAGGGCCAATTCCGGGATTGTCCCGGCGAATCCGGGACGGTTGGCAGCCCTATGTACGTTGGAAGAAGCCCAGTCATGTATACAGACCGTGAAGCAGCAAAAAGCATAGATCGACCTAGGCCTACTTGTTAATTATAGCAGATTTGGGCTCCGGCCGAAATTCGCTTCAGGGATTCGGGTCGATCCAGGCTGGATGGTGTTTAGACCGATATATCTATTAAGGCATAGGCCTATGGATAGATCAATAGGCCTATGACGATAACTTTATTCCATCAACTAACAATTCACCGTGTAACGGCGTGTAGCCTACGTTGACAACAGTTCACAGCTGTACACCAATATGGCCGACCACATAGGCCACGCCCTTTTGCCATCCCAGAATTAAACCCTCGATCTTTGGTTTGACAACTTCAACAGTTGAACAAAATCAATTCTAAAGCCGCACTTCCTAATGAACGCGTCAGAAAACAAGGCGAAGAACTAGTGACGAAGAGGTTATAGCAGTTACAGAGAAGTTTCTGTAGCGCCTGTCGCGCAAAATACCAATGCAGACAAATTAGGATCATTTACCCATCACTCCACGCTCCATTCCACTCGCGGCTGTTACCCCAAGGATTACGAATACGGACCATCTGGATTTTCTCCAAACCTTGACATGTCTGAACTTGAATCTGCAAAACAAATATTACAATATCTACCCGAGTGACCATGATCGCCAGCTGCTCAAGATTGTCTGCATAATAATAATAATAATAATAATAATAATAATAATAATAATAATAATAACAATAACAATAATTAGTGTTAATGATAAACGCTTTACCCGAGAAACATGCAAATCATCAGGATTTAATAAGATTAGGATTACATTGTCCTGTGATGGATATTCTTCGTTGATGCTGTGCTGAGTGCAAAACGTGTTATGAAAGCTATATTAATTGCTTTGATTCTTTGGGTGGCGATAGATAGGCACTGGTACAGAGATGCAGTTTTCTCATATAATTCTAATTACTTGTCTTCTAGTGCCTGATGTATAATGTATAATTGTGTTCAATTTAATTGCATTCAACCGCATTGTTTTTATTGCATTGCATTGCATGACATTCGAATAGATGGTATTGTATCTTTTTGTACTGCCTAGAACTGTATTGTATATTACCGTTCGGACGTCCGTGACGCTGTAGGAATGACCACTGATCAAGCCGTTGCTAAGATGCGTTATTCCTTCTGGTAACTGACCGTTTACCGTCGGAAAAGAATTCTATGAACACAAATCCAACAACATCAGGTTCAGTTCTGGAATCGATTAATCGAAAGTTATGTTCTGTTGTGTTCTATGATTATAGAACACAACATATCAGAACAGCAGCTTACTTTCTGTAGTAAATAAATCAGAATTTGAAGAACGTTGACGACATTCCAACAATCAGAAAACATTAGGTAACGTTAGAAGATTCGCATAAAATGGGAAGACATTGCAGGAATAGCGGCGTACGTAAGGGGCAGCAATGCAAAATCTGACAGAACAGAGATCCAATAGAAATTCAAAATAGAACGTGAACTATTTATTAGACACCTCATTGGGTGCAGAGGTTGAAGAACCAAAAAACTCTGCAAAAAACCTTCTGAAGAACTGACGAAATCGTGGAATGTTTAAAGCGTAAAGAACATAATATTATACGTGTTTCTCCATAATAGGCTATGCGTTTTATAAATTTGTGGTTTCAAGTACAATAATTACAAAATGAACTTACGATGATGGTGCAGCCCATCAGACAACCCTTCCTCCGTGCCTTCAGCATGATCTGGAAAAGATGGCTTGGTGCGTTGGACTTAAGCTCGTGTCTGTCGACTATTCCTCCGGTGAAGTCAGTCAGAGCCTCACTTGCAAGTCCATTGGTGAGAGCCTCATAAGATCCGTTCAACCTAAAGGATAACATCACCATTATATTGTGGTCTTTGTTCTAATTATTAAACATTCGCAATACTACGATAATTATTATTGCTTTTATGATAATATCAATGATTAATAATAATAATAATAATTATTAGTATAATAATTACAATGATTATTATTACTTATTATTACTATTACTGCTAAGATTAATTATGATTATTATCACCGTTTTTGTCACGCTGTCGTTAATTCAACTTGCGATAAAGAGGAATCGTTTGCATAGCCTATAATTACCAATGGGCCACAACCAGTGTTTAATCTAGTCCCCCTCCGCTGGGGGGGAAATTGAGGTTTCTGGGGGGGGAGACAATTGAGCGTCCGAAAGACGCTCGTGAGGCGCGTAGCGCACTGAGGGGGGGGTAATGGGGAGGGGCAAATCCCCCTCCCCAGTAGAAATTTTTGAATGTCCACATTGCAATGGCAGTATTTTAAAATGTCATCTTAACAAAATAGCTGTACTTTTTTCAGTGATCCATTAGAAACTTTTTGTTTTTTCAAATTGCAATGGCAGCATTTTAAGGTGTCATCTTAACAAAATACCTGTACTTTTTCAGTGACCCAATTGGAAATTTTTTGAATTTCCACATTGCAATGGCAGCATTTTAAGGTGTCGTCTTAACAAAATAGCTGTACTTTTTCAGTGGCCCATTAGAAACTTTTAGAATTTCCAAATTGCAATGGCAACATTTTAAGGTGTCATCTTAACAAAATACCTGTACTTTTTTCAGTGATCCATTAGAAACTTTTTGAATGTCCACATTGCAATGGCAGCAGTTTAAGGTGTCATCTTAACAAAATTGCTGTACTTTTTCAGTGATCCATTAGAAATGTTTTGAATTTCCACATTGCAATGGCAGCATTTTAAGGTGTCGTCTTAACAAAATAGCTGTACTTTTTTCAGTGATCCATTAGAAACTTGTTGTATTTTCAAATTGCAATGGCAGCATTTTAAGGTGTCGTCTTAACAAAATAGCTGTACTTTTTAAGTGGTCCATTAGAAACTTTTTGAATGTCCACATTGCAATGGCAGCAGTTTAAGGTGTCATCTTAACAAAATTGCTGTACTTTTTCAGTGATCCATTAGAAATTTTTTGAATTTCCACTTTGCAATGGCAGCATTTTAAGGTGTCGTCTTAACAAAATAGCTGTACTTTTTCAGTGACTCATTAGAAACTTCTTGAATTTCCACATTGCAATGGCACCCTTTGAAGATGCCATTTTAACAAAATAACTCCATTATTTCAGTACTGATAAAAAGTGTTTTAGGATTTCAATATATATAATATATATTATATAATTACAATAAAAAAATCTTTATGTATCGTGTTCAGCAGCTCAGTTCTGCTGTTGCTGTGTTATTCTAATGAATTACTGTTTACATGAGTAAATAAGCTGACTTTTCAGCACTGTAATCAGAAACTGTCAGCTTATCCCAGTTTCTCCATATGACCCTGAGTTGCTGACCTAATACACACTTTCCGAAATCATATTTAATGGTACACAAATCTACCAAGAGCTAATAAACTACCGGTACCAAAATCAAGAAGCCACTAGTCTTGTAGTAATGATGTTGTTTTACTAGGTGTTCAGATAATAGGACCAAAACATTTTGAAAATTTGACAGTTTAAAATGTGAAGGATAGCACTTGATAGCCATTCAGTTGTACAAAAATAGTATTTGTACAAATATTAACAGTAAATTATACTCATTTTTGCTGGATTTTGTCATATATTATAACAGTAAATAATTACTACAACCATGTAGCAGTAAATAATATTACGGTTATATTATTATTTAACAGTTCATGTAATGCAATGATGTAGGCCTAAACACTAAACAGCAACTAAATACTATTACCATTTTGACAAATTTTTCTGGAGGAGATGTCATCTCTGTTTTAGTTAGAAAAAAATAGTGTTTATCTAAATATGTACAGTAAGTCATATTCTTTGCAACATGATAATATCGTATATTATAGTAGTAAATAATGTCATTATAATCATATAATAGTAAATAATATCACGGTATATTATAACACTTCAAGTAAAACAACGATAAAAAAGTTACTAAAAACCAATAACATTTTGTGAAATTTTTCTGGGGGGGAAATGGCAATCCTGGGGGGGAAAGTTCCCCCCCCCAGAGACGTCTAGATTAAACACTGGACCACAACAAATAAGTGAAAAATATGAACCAACTACTGATTCTAACTTTGCGTATGCCTTTTCGAGCAGGGCGCTCCAGAATTCATTTCCATCTTTCGAGTGCATGTAGATGAGTTTGTTGTCATGTGTCGGAAGTCTATCGTCAATCACAACCTCCGCCCATTGTCCGTACTGCCAGAACTGGAATCGGAACACCCCTGCAACGTACCATTACCAATGAATGACCATAAAGAACGGTATTTTTTTGGTCATTGCTACAGTTTTTAGAAAGAGTCTGAATATGCAAATCAGAAAGTTATAAGAGTATGTTTATTTCCATAGAGACCTCTAATACGTAGATACCTGACTATCACTGTCTGAATCATTTGTATCATTGGAACATTAATGCAAAGAAATTTGTTAAAAACTCAAAAGTAGTACTTAAAAACATAGTTGTCAATTTTCTAGAAGAGGGGGGGACAATTGCTCCCTTGCCCCTATGTGCGAGCGCCCATGATCATACCATGCCATACTTTATCAAATAAAAGGTGAGATAGATTGCATACCTGCGTATCCCTTGTCGAAGGACTGATCGGGTGGGATAACTTTGTGCAGAAGTGTCTGATTTGTGGTCAGACATGCCGCGGCAGCCACCAACCAACAGTCGTCTATGAAAAATATCAAATATCAGCATTTAATTTCGTATGTATGATCGTATGGTATTTATTTTCGAGCACTTGCTATAGAGCCACTTCGATAGCTACTCAGAGACGCTCCTGATTACAGCGCGTACGCTGAATCGCAGCTTCATGCCCGCATGAGCAATAACGAATTAAGGATTTGTCCAGGATCCCCATACGCGGCAGGCTCCAATTAAGGCACTGAACATACTCATACACCACCGTGCCCCATTCACCTGCCAGCATTCTCAAAAAGTTCTTAAAATCTCAAACAATTAGCTCAACTAATAGGCAAGAAGCACACAAGCTGGCACCAAAATGCACATGAAATTGAAGAAAATTGTTCCGAAAATTAGATGAAAATTGTAAAAAAAATCTGGAAATGATGCACAGATGACGTACTTAATTCGCCTTGGACGACGTCCAGACGATCGGCCCCATCGACAAATAGCTGAGACTCACAGCAAATTTCCTGAAACCAGTCACAACAAAACTGCTAGTCCATTGTAAGTTATGTAACATGTATGCAATACACCAATAGTGGTCCAATACTTTCGACAACACAAGACAGCAATTCCCTTCTACCTGTCCAGTTCTGTGAGTCATAATATGATCGCAGGCGCATCATAGAGCCTCTGAATTAACAAAATCAGAGCCACTGATTTTATTACCTCAAGTAACATTAATAGATCATGAACAATTAAATCATAATCATAAATCGCTTCTTATTCTTCGCAGATAAATCCTGATTTTTTCGTTATTTTCGTCTCTTTTCCTCCTTTTTGTACTTATAGTTATGTGACCACATTTATTCTATTTACTGTCTGTAGGCCTCATGACTTAATTTATTTTATTTTCGTCTCATATCGCTTAAGCTGTCTCCCTACTTTCAAGAATACCGACAATTCAGATCACTATTTTATTGTTTCACTTAGTGTCAACTATTAAAGTTGCGTCAAAATTATGCTAGCTGATTGAAATTAAATTGCGTAAGCAAGATTATTAAATTTAAATTGCAGTAGACCTACAAGATCTGACATAACGAAACTCGTTTTCGTTTCCCGTTTCTTCTAATTGTTTTCCGATTTTAATTTTTAAAAATAAAACGACGTTTTATTCCTTTTTCCCCCTGATTTTGTCGCTTTGAACATAACATATGGGCCTCTAATTTAAATGAGCGATGAAATCGATTGAATTAAATTAAAACAATTTATTTAAATTAAATCAATTGAATTAAATGAAATCAATTGAATTAAATTAAATCAATTGAATTCAAATTAAATCAATTGAATTAAATGAAATCAATTGAATTCAAATTAAATCAAATGAATTCAAATTAAATCAATTGAATGAGACATGCACTGACCTTTGGTCTTTTCCACTGAACATTCGGCCACACAGACGGTGGATTCTGGAAGAAGATGGAACTAGCGACTGCCGGAAAGTCCGGATCCTCCCACAGCTTTCCACTTGCCAGACACTGCGACTGGATTTCCAGGTAAGTCTTTGGAATCAACACAGGACGACGTGGAGGCGTGATGCGAGTCTTTGGAAACGGAAAAGGAAGTGGTGGATCCGGTTCGCATATCATCACCACGGGTTCACGATGGGTTGGAATCGGCTCAGGACGAGGATCCCCTGGACATACGAGCACCACGGGTTCACGATGGGTTGGAATCGGCTCAGGACGAGGATCCCCTGGACATACGAGCACCACGGGTTCACGATGGGTTGGAATCGGCTCAGGACGAGGATCCCCTGGACATACGAGCACCACGGGTTCACGATGGGTTGCGATTGACATTCTGGAAAGAAGACGTTGAATATTCCACCGGAAGTGATTGAAGAGTATGCTACAGAACAGAAAATGTAATGTACATAGTTATTAGGAAGCAATATAATCTGAGGTAAGGAGGTAGGGTAACACGAGGAATGATATAGGACGATGGTCAGGTGCTGTAAGGTAAAGAAACAATGATGAGGTAGACTGTATGAAAGTCATGATCTGTAATGATAATAGTAATAATCCGGTTGACAGACCGCAACCGGTTACTGTGTACAGTTATGCAATTGAAGCAATTCACAGGAATGAAAGTGGCAGAAGACATCAATCTTAACTGCTAACAGAATAGACAACCTTCAATACACGTAACATACATGTAGCCTATAGGGTTTAGATAAAAAAGAAACTGAATATCTGAAGTCATGATGTAAGGTAGGGAATGGAGTCGTTGTACAAAATAAGACATTGAAGTATGACGTAAGGCATGGAACGGAGTCGTCGTAAAAAATAGAAGGCACGACGTTGCAGCACATAAAACTTGACATTTGCTACCGTTGACTCATCTGGGCAAATGCCTTAACTGACCTCTAGATTACTCAGAATCACATTTTTCAACGTTAGTAAGATTACTTAGATTATAAATTGTCATTCTTGCGAGTTCTAACATTGACTTAACCCTCGAGTGCCCAAGGGGGGTCCGACCGGACCCCAGGCCCGTTTTTTCCGGATAACTTTTTAACGGCTATAGATATGCCAAAATGCTTTTAGGTATTCCTAGAGCAACCATTTGGGCATCGAATGGTATATTTTGCGTGAGTATTGTCCAACCCTGTACCCCACAACCACATCGTATACTAAGGGTACCGCAAGATTTGCTGCTCTTCCTTTGGTAAATGACGCAAGCAAGCATTATACTGTGTATCATGAGATTTTTACACTATTTTTTTGCACCAGGTGGTGCTATTGTGATATAAGATACATCAGTCGACTGAAAATTCATTTTGGATTACATAGAACTAAATTCTGTTATGATATTCCAATCCCTTCTCAAGATTGTAGCATGAAAACGATAGACTTCCTTCGGTAAATGACGCAAGCAAGCATAAAATGTGTATCAAGAGATTTTACACTATTATTTTACACCAGGTGGTGTTATTGTGGTATAAGATACATCAATCGATTGCAAATTCATCTGGGAATACATAGAACTTAATTCTGTTACGATATTCCAATCCCTTCTCAAGATATTACCATAAAAACGCTGGGGTCCGCTCGGACCCCCCTTGGGCCTTCGTGTAGGCTACCAAAAAATACCTTGGGCACTCGAGTGTTAAATTTGCAAATGGGCCGATGAATAAAACATGTATAAATGCAAATACGCAAATGAATAAACTCTCGGTATACAAGAATACAAGCTATGCATACATGCATTCACACATGTATACCTTCATCTACATATATGTATATGTATATAGTACACACATGCATTTATATACGCATACATAGACATAGTACATGCATGAGTGTCTACATACATACAATGCACATGCAAATATTTATAAAGTAACGACTATACCTTAGACGAGCACGTCAGACAGATGAACAGCAAGCAGAACCTGGGAAGCAACGACTGCAAATAAGCATGACATTGCCTCAGAAACTCGTACTTATATAGGCAACAGTGTGTCTCTACGCATAGTATTACAATGTCATGTACATGTGATACGTGGGCGTAGCCTACATACGTGGTGATTATGTTATGCCTGGACTTCCAAGAACAACTTATACTAATTTATTGCTTACTTTGAAGGAAATTAATTATATTATGTGGACTTGTCAAATAAAACTTCATTGTCATCTGACATATAACAGCATTAAACAGGACGCTGAAAATATTATTGTGCCATTGATCACAACAGGAAACTAAAATTAATGCTGTAGTATTATAGCCTAGTTGTAAGAAACACCGACGTCACCCACGCCTGTTAAATGTGGGCCTAAATACAAAAGACTTAGCTTAACAAAGGTCAAAGTTGCTTTTCGAATCTCTATATCATTCCTTTGGTGACCTCTTTTTTCTCTCTTTTTTGAGACTCAACTTAACTAACGTTCATCTGTGGTCAACGATACCACATAGACGACTACCTTCCTCTACACAACGTTCATTGGAAAACGAGTTATTGCGGGGAAATGCCATAAAACTATGGTTTACCATACAAGATGGGAAGGGATAGACGGGTTTGCGTAGTTCTAAGAGTCACTTTAAAAGGCTCTGGCCCCTGCTGTGCTGGATAACACGGTCCTGTGCATCTGAATACAATACCGTCTCAACGAGTCGCGTGCTTACGTAAATTTATGCAAAAAGAATATGCCGTAGGTGTTTATGTGTGTTATTGTATTGTTGACGTTGATATTGGCCTAAATCTTATACAGTCGTATGTTCGCAGAATGTGGGGCTGGCCTGAAAAATAATAAAAGAAAACGTTATGTAATTTTTTCGTCACACGAATACTTTACACTTGGGCCTAAATAGATTCTTAAAGTCCGTCACTGGTTGCACTCTACCAGTGCCAGTCCCAGGCCTGGATAAATGAGGAGGGTGACGTCAATGGTCTTTGTTACCACACAGTGACGTTAAACCGCAACAGACCAAACAATACTTTATGCTTAATTTTACGCATTGATATCTTTTTCGAACTGTGGAGGTATGTTTGCTGTCACTAAAGTGAGGTTAGCAGCTACTTGATCTCTTGGTTATTTACACCAAGTTATTTATACGTCCAACAATATGACTTGTATGTGTTATAACATTGTAGGTGTTATAACAGTGTATGTGTTATAACATTGTATGTGTTATAACATTGTATGTGTTATAACATTACATGAGTTGTAACACTGTATGTACTATGACATTGTATGTGTTACAACACTGTATGTGCTATGACATTGCATGTGTTATAACACTGTATGTGTTGTAACATTGTATGTGTTATAACATTGTAGGTGTTACAACATTCCATGTGTTATAACATTGTATGTGTTATAACATTGTATGTATTATAACATTGTATGTGTTATAACATTGTATGTGTTGTAACATTGTTTGTGCTATAGCATTGTATGTTTTATAACATTGTACGTGTTATAACATTGTATGTGTTATAACACTGTATGTGTTATACCATTGTATGTGTTGTAACATTGTTTGTGTTATAGCATTGTATGTGTTATAACGCTGTATCTGTTATGACATTGTATGCTTATGACATTGTATGTGTTGTAACATTGTTTGTGTCATAGCATTGTATGTGTTGTAACATTGTTTGTGTTATAGCATTGTATGTTTTATAACATTGTCTTTTGCGTGTAGCCTATAATACGAAAGAGGACAACTTTGTGACAGTGCGTCGATCCATTTTATGTGTCTGGAAATTATTCTTGTAAGACAAAGAGGGACGCTGCGGACAGCTCTTCAGATTCGATCAGTTTAGTAACATGTTGTGAAGAACCAGTAACTTTGCGTTGATGTAGATTAACACTTGTATGTTTGTATGTGCACTTGTTATAGCGCCCTATCAGGCACACTACCCAGAGGCGCTCCCGACTGCAGAGCGGACACAGCATCGGAGTTTCACGCCGAAGCGCTGAGCAATTGCGAGTGAAGGACTTGCTGAAGGTCCCTACACGTCGGCTTGAGGTGGATTCGAACCTCGAACCTTCCGGCTTCAAGGCAACGACGCCACCACTACACCACCGCGCACCACACTGTGCGCTATGTGAACCAGACAGTGAGCAGATGTGGGCCTATGTGCTCTATGAGCGAGGGCGTTTACACGGATTCAAGGAAAATGAGCTGAATTGAGTGACGACCGCCAGACCACAACGACCCACAAAGAGAAACATACGAAGGAGCAGACAGAGAAAACAAGCAAACATTTACAGGCAGAGGGACGCAGAGTAACACAGGTAGGCAGTCAGCAAGGCATGCAGGCACGCAGGCAGGTAGGCAGACAGATATTCAGGTAGGCAGGCAGGCAGGCAGCCATGCAGGGAGGCAGGCAAGCAGACATGTATTCAGGTAGGCAGGCAGCCAGGCAGGCAGCCAGGCAGGCAGCCAGGCAGGCAGGCAGGCAGGCAGGCAGGCGAGCAGGCAAGTATTCAGGTAGGCAGGCAGACAGACAGACAGGCAGGCAGGTAGGCAGGCAGACAGGTATTCAGTTAGGCAGACAAGCAGGTAGGGCGGTAGGCAGGCACTCAGACAGGTATTCAGGTAGGCAGGCAGGCAGGTAGGCAGGCAGTCAGACAGGTATTCAGGTAGGCAGGCAGGCAGGCAGGTAGGCAGGTAGGCAGGCAGTCAGACGGAGCAAAGGGGGATGGATAAGTGACAAGCGTAGACACTGCAGACACAGGCACACGGACTGTCACATGCATAAGCACAGACAGCCAGACAGACAGACAGACAGACAGACAGACAGACAGACACACTTGGAGAGGCAACTCGACCCATGTCGTAAACATAATTGGCGCATACGGATTTTCTTTGGCCCATGATGATCCCAATTTGTGCCATCATTCATTTCGTCGTTCAAATTGCCGCACGTGCATTCGTGCATTTCATGTCTTCGCAGAACTTTGTTTAACGGGAAAACTACGACCTTTCAATGTTCGATTGCTCGAGAAGTCCTAGTGTAGCCTAATCTAATTATGCCCCGTCTGCATTTGCATCCGCTTGAAAATGCGCTCGCTGAGCAATATTATTATTTCCAGTTGCATCATAATATAATAATTATTATATTATAACCGTCCAATCCAAAATGCTCAAGTAGAGAACGGCAAGCGAACGCCAACATGGCGTCAATATCTCAAAAGCCAGGTAATTAATAGAAATGTGGGAAGGATATCGTCACATAGTTTATGGCACTGACAAATTTTAACAAATGAGTCTGCAAATTAATTAAAAGAACAATAGGCAGAACGCCGCAAAGGCGCAAACGTCCGAAAAGAATGCCAAGAGAACGCATGAATGAACTCAAAGAACGTCAAGAGAACAACGCCTCAATGAATATTTAAAAAACGCTAAAAAGTTCGTCGTTCTCTCTCTGGTAAAAATGCGCTCTAGACTACCCCATTTGGCGTGACGCAGCGCGCATGAGGGGGGGGAAGCCGTAGCTCAGTCGAGAGAGCGCTGGTCGATAAACTGAGCAGTCAATATCGCGACCCGGGTTCAAGCCTCGCTCAGGGCAAAAATTTATTTGAATTTTCTGTTAGCTGCCATTGGCGCTTTTCTGTTGTGTTGTTTGACTCGGGTCTGTTGAAAATAAGATCGCCCTCCCACTCCTGGCTTGGCCGAATCGGGAGCGTTCCAGCACCTAGGCCATTAGTGTTAAGTTACCAAACCTGTTGTAGCCGACCTGCGTGTCGTGTGAAGCTGGCCGTATTTCGTATAACTTGTACCTGTAATCGTTGTGCGGTCTGTCAGATTGAATGTCAATAAACGAATATTATTAGACTCTATTATTATTATTTATCATTATCTTATTTTGGCTTGTAAGAACTTCATCGCATTTAGATAGTCTTTGTAGAGGTGCAAAACTCAATGGTCACTTAAACTTGTTAAACAACGTTAGAATTTTTTTAGTGAAAGCTTGAAAAAATGATAAGGTAGAAATTTGAGAACAAAGAGTTTTTAAATAAAATTTTCTCTGATTCAATTTGTTCATCGTTAGTATCATTAGTGGTTTAGAGCGAATAAATTCGCTGTAAAGCAGAAAGAAGTAGTTATAAACCAGGCGTCATTTTTCAGGGATGCAAGTGCCCCCTCCTC
>OX457042.1:4879801-4990938 GCA_949752735.1 Lumbricus terrestris | reverse complement strand
TATTGACACTGGTAAAAAACACTGATAAAATATGTCGACTGGGTGGTTTGGTTTTTCTTTCATTTATATAGCGCCTGCAGGGTATCTTTGAGCGGCTGCTGCTGCTGCTGCTGCTGATGATGATGACGATGATGATGAGAACAGCAATACAATCCCGGAACTGTAGCCTATCTCACCATGAGCAAATAGCGCTGACGGGTTCCTTGAAGACGTAATATAAATGATCTGCTCGTATATAACATGGAGGACGAAAATAGATATGAATTAATTGGAGCAATTTGATCATTAGTTAAATCACCGATTGATAATTATTGATGACTGGATGAATAATTTGATCGTTGGATGAATGGTTATTAGTGGATGTCTGGATGAATGGATGTCAATGAAGGATGGGCTGATTGGCGCGTGGGTGGGTGGGCGTGTTGGTAAATGGTTGGTTGAATAATTCAGTGAAAATGAATAAATAATTCATTGAATGATTTATATTATGCTGAACGAATTTGTCGTGCTCTTCACCGAGTGTTTTGCGAGAAATAATAAAGCCAAAATAATACCAATGCATCAGGTTAGAAAGCATACAGCCATCCCCAGTCCACATGTGAATACTAATATAAAAAAGCGAATTCGCCAACACTTATCCAATACAAAACAATACAATACAAAGCAATGCAATACAATACAAAGCATTACAATACAATGTAACGCGAATGTATTTTGACGACGTTGCACCTTACTAAGTTTAGACGTGCATACTGCACACACGACTGACCATACGGCACAGGGCTGTTTTTAAGGAATTTCTAGAGCTGCACGACCTCTTCTTTCCTGTCCCATCCTCCATGGTAAATTACTTCCAATCGGAGAACAATGACCATTTTTGCTAGTTTTAGCTGTACAGAAGTGCATCTACAACTGCACAAATCCGTTTAGAACTGCACATTTTGTGTACAACTGCACGTTAAAAAGCCCTGATACGGCAGAACATTTTTAACACTGAGCAATTGGTGAGAAAAAGACTTATTTAAGGACCCCACACGGCAACTGCCTCGATCAAGGCTAGAAGTCTCGACCCGGGCCGATCGCTTCAACCAGTTGGCCACCGTGCCCCGTATATATCCCTAAAAATGAAATGTTGGGGTTTAACGACTCTTTCATTTCAAAGATGATCAGCGTCGACTCCACGTTTATATTGCGACCGAGCCACCCGCAGTATGTAAAGATCCGACCGGGCTACAACCCACTCGGCCACACAGGATCCTCTAACTGCCTCCAGGGTATATATAGGCCACCGACTCGTGGACTGTTCTTGTTCTTTGACACTTGACGACGGAAATAAACGGCCTCAACTGCGAAGGGCTTGGTGATCTAATAAGAATAAATTGCACAAAGAAGAAAATACTTCGAATCGCAACGATATTCGAAATTGTTGACCAGACACAAAAGACGAATGAAAAAATTAGAATGCCTCTCACCTGGTTAGCGCAGCGGTGGTGGTGGCAGCCTACAGGTCTCAAGACGCCACACTGTCTTGAAGAAGTAGAATAACGATGAAGCATTAACAAAGGAAGACAGCTGGCATTAATCAACGCTGGCCGTTCATAAACATTCCGGGCTTCACATGTCAATGAAGTCTACCTGGATGGATGGATGGCTGTTAGTAGACGACAGCGTGTCGCTTGTTGAGCAGGAGTGCCTGGTTTTAAATTACACGTATTGTAAGTGGATCGGTGTGACCGTTGGCAACACGCTGCTCACGAGAAAGCCTGAATTCCTGGGATTGTTATAACGATGACGACGACAACGACGACAGCGAAGAATGTGGTAGTGATGGTGTTCGTGGTGGTGGTGATGATGATGATGATGATTGATGATGATGATGATGATGATGATGATGATGATGATGATGATGATGATGATGATGATGATGCATGCATGCATGCATACATGCAGACATGCATGCATACATAAAACCATACATACAGCTGTACATGCATACATAAAATAATAATAATAATAATATAAATAATAATAATAATAATAATAATAATAATAATAATAATAATAATAATAATAATAATAATAATAATAATAATAATAATAATAATAACAACAATGATAATAAAAAATAATAATAATGCATAGGTTTATATACATACATACATAAGTACATACATACATACACATACATAGTTATATATATATATACATATGTTGTAGGTACAACGCACTTCAATGCATTGCAATGCAATACAATGCAACATAATGCAATACAGTGCAACATAATGCAATAAGGTGCAGTGCAATGCAATGCAGTGCAGTGAGATATATTGCAATCCAATGCAACACAACAAACATCCACTTCCTGTTAAAATAGTCGGCTAATATTTGCGAGTCGTTCTTTCAAGAGGCACTTAGAAACGGCCGCAGAACTCCCGACATTCATTTCAAAGTGGCGCCATCTATGCTGTCGAGACACCCCTTTGGGAACGGCTGGCGACACAACCTCTCCTCTAGCAACCGTGGTGGCGTTGGCGCGAAATGTCTCACGCCATCTAGCGGTTGAGATGTTTGACGAAGGCGCCAAAGCGATGAAGCGATGCACCGCAGGGTAGACGTTTTATTAGTCTATGGCGAGTGTGTGTGTGGGGTGTGTGTGTGTGTGTGGGGATAAAGTGGGTGGGTTAGTTGTGTGGAATGGAGAGACTGAATAATAGGGATGTGCTTGTATTGTAGCGTATTGTATTGTATTGTCTGTGTCATCATGTATCGTATGGTAATGTACAATTTGTGCATTGCGTTATATTGTGTTCTGTTCTGCACCTTCGCCGTTGAATGATTTATTTATTCATTTATTCATTTATTTATTTAGTTATTTATTCATTAATTCATTTTTTATTTACTCATTGGATGTTTGATTGATTGGCTGATTCAATCATTCATTCACTGAATTATTGATTTTCTATCATTAAGTGATTATTCAACTCTTGATTGATTGATTGACTGATTGATTGGTTCGTTCATTCATTCATTCATTCATTCAAAGGATTTATATAGCGCCCCTCATACTCAGAGAAGCTTTCGGTCCAATATACACGTGTGCCATAATTTTTTTATTGAATACGATAATAATTTAGCGCATCGGAAAGTGAATTGAAACGTCATAAAGTGACGCATTTACCCATTCATTCATTCATTCATCCATCCATCCATTCATTTATTCATTCATTCATTCATTCATTCATAACTATAGCATCTATATAGCACCTCTTTAGGAAGACTACCCAGAGGCGCGACTACAGATTGGAACACTCGAAATGCAGATCGTCTACACAGTGCCACCGTAATTGCACAGTAACCATGGCAACTCGCGGGCAATTGGATGCACACAATGCGTGCACCATGACAACTCGCCATGACAACGCAGTGGTAATTATTCCTGCTCTCGAGATGATGTTAGATTTCTCGAGATGTCCTCCGTTAGCTATTCTATGCGCAGTCGTCGACGGTTCAAGAACCAACTTGCTTCAGTTGACACGACGCCATGATGGATTGATGCTCGCTCCAAACGCTTCGTGGCGCCACTCGGTCGCTAACGAGAGTAAAGAGAAACAAAATGCCGTCTGGTTATCAGTGTTGATCATTTATATAGCGCCATGTAAGTATACCTCTTGAACTCACGCTTTGATGTGTCGTATAAATTCTGCGATTGGAACTGCAAAAGTTTCAATTGTGGGACTGCATGCAAAGCATGCCGTGTATAGGCTACAACCTATAGGCCCTGGCCTTCCATCCGAATTAGGAATCGTTAGAGTTCCTAACTATAGGCTACTGTAACACTGGGCCGATGAAAGAAAACAATTATTCCGGGCCTTTTGTCACAGCTATGAGCTGTCACGGCCCTTACACCATGCTAAGGCTATATACATTAGAAGCTTTTCTGTGTACAAATTGAGATTGTATAGATAGAGGATAAGAGTAAACAACATACGATGTAATGATTTTTTTATCATTTGTGTAGACATATTTAGACAATCATGATTATATTTATTTTGTAAATTTAATGTTAAAACGCATTACAGTTAGGCCCAAGAGATAGTATTGTCATGTTTTAAAAGGCGCAATATTGCTTGTAAATATATTGCCAGTTCAAAGTTTAGAACCCGTACCCATAAAATTAAGTCGCCTGGCCCCTGCATGGGCAGTGGCGCTGCATACTGTAACAGGGTTTAGCACTAGAGGTATTCCTACGATTGGCCAAAATCGTTTTGAAGGAGTCTAAATTAGTGTTGCCTTTCACCAACTGTTTACAAGGAAAAGCCAAATGTAAGGCCAGCCACAAGTTTATTATAGAGTGGCTTTACAACATTTAAAGGTATCGAATGAGTAGGCTACGTTCGAGAAATCTCACTTCTGCAACTTCACACACATACACACAATGTGTCTAAAGGTGGTAAATGGCCCAGATAATTAATTTTTACATGGGGAAAAAAATGGATGGCCTTTTTAGGGAGGCTTAGCCCCCTAGCCCCCCTAGCGCCGCTATTGACGAGCTATTTTTCGAAACTAGTAGTTAAAAATAGGTGCCATTTTCCAGGGGCAAATAACTGCTCCTCTTCCCATATGTGCGGGCATCCATGCCTGCATGCAGATACAGGATCTAGTTGTACAATGGAAATCATCATAATTGCAACAGTTGTTCAAAACATTGCACTGAAAAATATGGATTAATTGAATCCTATCGTCGTGAAAAGGTCTTAATTTCTTGCCGCAGCGTGTCGCAACACAGCGAGACCGTTATTACATCTGAAGATAATTATTTCGACACCTCTTTTAAGCTTACCAAGGAGGCTATAAATAAGTGGAACGCCGCATAAATTTCCGCTAAAACGCAGTGGACCAGAATTCGATGTGGTAATAAGTCCTTAGTAAACGATATCGGTGCAAAGACTAAAGGCATCCGATGGAAAGAAAAACTTGACAGATCAAAGCAAACAATAGTCTTTCTTATAATTGGTAACAACCTTAACTGTCAGAAATTTCGTTTGCCTTATGACGTTTAACACAATGCTCGATAGGAATACATTCATTATGCCTTGTTGCCTTATTATATTGATTGTGTGGCGATCAGTATGAGAATTGTGGAAAAATAACTGGGGGGTTGGACCATTATACACTTGGAATTTGGGCTTGAAAAACATACTTTAACATGGGGCTCTAAAAAAGACTGGGGGGGTTGAACCCCCCCAACCCCCCCGGCAATTCTCACCCTGGTGGCGATGCTTATCAGGCTGGGAACTATCTTATATGTGTGAGCTTTGACTCCCCCTTTCCACTTGCATAGGCCGTCGCGTATTGCGCTCTGCTGTCCATGGTGACTTATTGGCAATTTCCTTTCACTCGCTCTGCGACAATGCAGAGGCATTCGTTCTCTGTGGTTGGTCCATCAACCTGGAATGTACTTCTCTTGACTATGCGACACCTCCCAAACTGTTCTCAATTTCACAAACTGCTGAGGACTATTTTCTCGCTTGACCTCGGCCGGGAGCGCCTCTGAGTAGGTAGTTGGAAGTGCGCCATATAAATTCTGATTGTCTGATATGTTTTATAATATAAATCTATCTATATCTATAAGAAAGGATGTGGAAAATGTATACGTATTTACCCAAAATGCACGCCCACAGTTTTGCAGCTACTGACTTCAAACATTGTATATTAACAGACGTTCACCTCGACCATCCATAGAGCTATTTTCAGCTTTTTACTCACTTTAAATCCCG
Organism: Lumbricus terrestris; assembly: GCA_949752735.1. Lineage (NCBI taxonomy): Eukaryota > Metazoa > Annelida > Clitellata > Crassiclitellata > Lumbricidae > Lumbricus > Lumbricus terrestris. Next base: position 4,985,161 of record OX457042.1, on the reverse strand, counting down.
AGATATATATTATAGACAGTTTAAATTTCGCTATGTTAATTACGCTGTGTATACCTGCAATTACGACGCCATATTTTAATCGCTTTTCAATAAGGACCACGTTGCTTTCGACATCATTTTGACGTAATTTTTCGTCATTTTTGCCAAAGCTTAGCATGAAAATCAGGCGCTCTCAGTGCAACAGCCATGTGAAAAGAAAAATGCCTTCGACCAAGAAGTATATACGAAGAGGAGCCCCAGACAGATGTTTAACCACGACCGTCTAAATTCACCACAAAATTAATTTAGACGGTGTAGCTTAACCTGCAGAAATGATTGGGGTAGGCCATTCCAAGCATAGCCTAAGTATAAAATTAATTAGCATTATTATTGGCAATTTATATTGCACCAGCTGTGTCAAGCATAACTAGTTTCTAATTGACTGTCGTTTATATGGTAGTCTACTAGATATGCAAACGCCTTGAGTCATTCATTCGTTCGTTCGTTCATTCGCTAATTCATTCATTCATTCTTTTAATCATTGCATTTGTATAGCGCATATCAAAGAGATACTGGCATCAAAACAATGAAGCAGTGCGCTATGTAAATCGATTATTATTTTTGTCTGCTTGCGATAAGTCCGCCCGACCTGCTTATCTCTTGCGCTCCATCTCAATTTCCCCAATCCTGCCTCAATCCTACCCTTCCCTCCCGCGGCCCCAGAGCCGAACTTCCGCTTCCGTTTTCCCCGTCATCCATCATTCTCATCATGGCGCAGATAACTGCGCGCGCGCGGGAAAACAACGTTCAAAGCACGACTATGCAGAATGAACTATTTTTCGCGCGGACTGGAAAACGCTGAGCGCTGCGGTCAATGTTGTCCTACGCTCGGCGATTTACGACTGAGACTAATAAACCCGGCGGTCGTTAGCCGCTAGATAAATTAGGATCGCTGGACTGATTGTTCGGTAGATAAAAGAGCCAGATATAAATTTCCAATCATTCTGCATTAAGTAATGAGCGAAATTTAAAAACATTGGCGAACGATGATTTTTTAAATGAGTGATAAGGTTTGTCTATTTTTGGAATAATCAGTGTTATCCCATCCGGTGTACTTGTATCTTTCGCCGTTAAAGCGCTCGGCTAGGTGCAATCAGATGCATTGTTTATCTATTCTGTGGTCTAATTTGGATTACGCAGTCGCTGTGCATTATGGGCGATTCGGAGGAGGTTTGATAATGTATTGTGTTGAGCAGAGAGGTGGATTTTTTGGAGAGGATTTCCTTTTATGAAGCTTGATGTATGGCTGCCACTTTTGCGTTACGTGATAGATCATGAGGAAGAGTCGGAGGAAGTGGGAAAGGGTGGCTATAGAAGAGAAGCAGAGGAAAGAGTAGAAAGAGGAGGAAGAGGAGAAAGAGGAGGAGGAGAAGGAGGAGGAGGAGGAGGAGGAGGAGGAGGAGGAAGAGGAAGAAGAGGGCAGGAGGAGAAAGAACGGTAAGGTTGAAGAGATGGAGAAAGTTAGAGCAGAGGAGAAGGAGAAAGAGGGAAAGAAGGAGGAGTTGGTAGGCGGAAAAGATGGAAAAGGAGTAGAAGGAAGAGGAGGAAGAGGATGAAGAGGAGGAGGAAAAATTGAAGGTGTAGGTTAGGGCAGAGGTGGAGGAATAGGTAGAGGAGGAGAAGTATGCCGAGGTGGAGGAGGAGAAGGAAGTAATATTGAGGAAAAGGAAGTGGCTTGATCAGAGGAGGAGGAATATGGAAGTGGAGAAACTAGAAGAAGTGGAAGAGGCATGCTGTATAAAGACGATATATAGGGAAATGGAAGAGATGGCACGGTGTGTGTTTGTGGATAGCAGAAACAGGCAGTTAACGAAAATATTACGAGAAGAAGATGAAGTTAAGTAGTTGTGGGAGAGAAGTGAAGAAATAGGAGGACATTGGATTGAGAAGAAGTTGAAATCAGAAGGAAGGAAGGAAGAGGAGATGAAACGAGTCTAACGAAGGGAAAGATTTTGACGCACGTCCTCTATGTGCGCTCGGACATGTTTTCGGCTATATTTTTCTACTATGGACATCCTCTGGCAAATGCAACGTGCGCCCTTGGCCGCGTCCATTGAACTAACCAGTAAAAACAATAAAAACTTCATTATACGAATGCTGTATAAGAACGTTTATTATCTGCTGCTCTCTGTTTTTCTGTGTTTTTTAACTGTCGCGTAATAACGACCAGTAATTTTGTCAATAAAACGAATATACATATAAATATATATATAATTATATATATATATATGTGTGTGTGTTTGCGCGCGCGCGTGTGTGTGGGTGTGTGCGCGTGTGTGCGCGCGTGTGTGTGGTGTGCCAGGGTGCGTGTGCGTGTGCGTGTGTATGTATGTGCGCGTGTGTGTGCGGATGTGTGTAATGAAACTGGCGATGGTATTGACTGTACGGTTCTGCTTAAACACCTTTAGACAGCCGATCAAATTCCTATAAATAGATATATTTGGACTCAATTACCAAGATTTTCAGTGACATAGTCAAAACATCCAGGGCGACAAACCGAAAAATGCTATAATATTATTTCTTATACATGTACGTTGCTGTTGTTTCATCTGTTTAACGTCCACTGTATGATAACGAAGACCGTTAGCGACGCCCTCCTCACTGCTTCCAGGCTTGGGACTGGTACTGGCAGGCACTATGCAGCTGATGTGCAAAGCCTGGACTCCCAGCGGCGGAGGTACTGTTGCCCTTGTGTACTTGGATGCCGACCCTCGTCTCCGCAGAACTCGCAGAAGTCAGAGTCGGCTAAAGCTCCCTCGCCACGACAAGGCGTACACATCGGACATTCACGCCGTCGAGTAATCTGATCTTTAGTTATAATTCCATTTAACCGATACACTTCATTTTGATGTGAATTTATCGTCAAAAGACTTTTAATAGAAAACTCATCTTTATATATTTGACGTTTTAAGAAATAAATAAATAAATAAGTTAATAAAATGGCGTTTCAATTAATTAGAATTATACCTAAAGTTCAGATTATGTTAATAGCAATTTTCAATTTCTTGCCGTGCATGGTTTGATAATTATGTTAGTAAAATATATAAATGTATAAAATCATTAATTTTATAGGTAGGTATTGCATCACTGTGATACACATATTGCTGTCGGACTTTTTTGTCCTACGCATATTTGCTTTTGTTTATATTATGCATGTCTTGATTTTGCATATAGTTAGATACTGTAACACCTGTATATGCATACAACAAAAAACAATTTCTCCTCTGATATTGGTAAATATGTTATATTATTTTACATTATTTAACATATTTTCAGAAATATGATTTCAGTAAAATACAAATAGTGTATAATTGGATACTGAATATCTATTTTTGCTAAATTGTTAATTTTTATTTTTATTGTTTTTGATTTGATTGATACATTGGGCTAATGGTGTTTCAGTACTCTATTACAGTGAAATAGACATAGCTGCTGTTTGAACATGCTGAATTCTATTATTTTTTTGTTTAGGCAAACAGTTACTGAAACCTGATCATAAACAATCATAATCCATAATTATACATATATAATTTACTATTTGTGCTGTGTAAATTCATGAAATTTATTTTCAAGCATGCTTGAGGGTATGAACATTTTAAAAGATTACCTAGTATTCGAAATCAGAATTATATGTATTGAACATTTGCAACCATAATTGCTTTTTAGTGTAACAGTTGAAATTAGTGTTGGGAGATAATTGATATAAAACAATGTTCCTTAAATTGCATTATGCAATCCTGGTGTCACAATCTATGAGCATAGACGATGTAAGATTAACTCTTTTAAGTTGTTTATGATTGAACATTGATGAAATTGTGAATAGTCATTCAGGTACCGTATGTTGTTGATGGTGGTTTTAGGATGCTAGAAACTTGTTTTCATTTCACTGATTATTTATTTTCTGTATTGTCGTCAACAGTCATTAATGTCATAGGACGACGTTAAACCTTAGAATAATAAATAATTATAATCAAGCCCCAATTTAATGACATTTTCCCGTTAAACACCCTCCAATCGATAAAAACTTTTTCTTAAATAATGAAATACTGGCAAAAACATAAATAGCAGAGTTTTCTGCAGCCATGCACGGATAACCAATTTCCACTTTATAGAAATTTAAAACTCAAATTTTAAGGTGTGCTGACACTCCGCTCGAAATGGGCTTTCCACCTCATCTAGTCCAGCTGCTAAGAAATTTGTACAGACAACAACGGGCAAATGTCAGAACAGACGACCACACTTCGGCATGGTTCAAGCTAGGTTAACCCTCGAGTGCCCAAGGGGGGGTCCGACCGGACCCCAGGCCCGTTTTTTTCGGATAACTTTTTAACGGCTATAGATATGCAAAAATGCTTTTAGGTATTCCTAGAGCAACCATTTGGGCATCGAATGGTATATTTTGCGTGAGTATTGTCCAACCCTGTACCCCACAACCACGTTGTATACTAAGGATACCGCAAGATTTGCTGCTATTCCTTCGGTAAATGACGCAAGCAAGCATTATACTGTGTATCATGAGATTTGTACACTATTATTTTGCACCAGGTGGTGTTATTGTGATATAAGATACATCAGTCGACTGAAAATTCATTTTGGATTACATAGAACTAAGTTCTGTTATGATATTCCAATCCCTTCTCAAGATTTTAGCATGAAAACGTTAGACTTCTTTCGGTAAATGACGCAAGCAAGCATAAAATGTGTATCAAGAGATTTTACACTATTATTTTACACCAGGTGGTGTTATTGTGGTATAAGATACATCAATCGATTGCAAATTCATCTGGGAAAACATAGAACTAAATTCTGTAACGATATTCCAATTCCTCCTCAAGATATTACCATGAAAACGCTGGGGTCCGCGCGGACCCCCCTCTTGGGCCTTCGTGTACCAAAAAATAGCTTGGGCACTCGAGTGTTAAAAAAGGTGTTCGACAGGGCTGCAACCTCTCCCCATGTCTGTTTAACATTTTAGCAGAACAAATCATGCGAAAGGCACTAGCAGGTTTCGCCGGTGGATTCAGGATTGGCGGAAGAACCATCAACAATCTGAGATATGCAGATGATATCGTCCTACTGGCCACAACACCAGAAGAACTGCAAGAACTAGTGAAACAAGTCGCAAGTGCTGCAGAAGAGTATGGCATGTCGATCAACGTAACAAAGACGAAAGTTATGACGAATACTGAGGAGGTGCTCGAAACGGTGGTGGGCACGGAAAAAACTAGAACAAGTGAACTCCTTTGTATATTTAGGGAGCAGGATAGCAAAAGATGGGAATTGTGTGAATGAAGTTAAATCAAGGCTAGCCATGGGGATGACTGTCATGACCAAATTGACGAAGATTTGGAAGAACAAATCAATCAGCATCGACACCAAATTGCGGTTGATGAAGGCTTTGGTGTGGCCAGTAGCGACGTATGGATGCGAAGCATGGACTCTGAAGAAGGATGAAGAAAAGCGAATTCAAGCATTTGAGAACAAGTGTATCAGAAAGCTGATGAGAATTCCATGGACAAAAATGATGACCAACGAACAAGTGTATATGTCAGCGGGAGCCAGAAGAGGACTATTGGCCCACACCAAAATTCGAAAACTTCGATATTTTGGTCATAGCATGAGACAGCAAAACGATAGCATCGAAAGCAGCATCATGACGGATTTTGTGGAAGGGAACCGAGGACGAGGAAGGCCGAGGTTATCTTGGATCGACAACGTTCTGAACTGGACAGGACTTGTAGGCTCTGACTTAATGAGCGCGACAAGGGACAGAAGACTCTGGGCATTAAAGATCCATTCATGTAGCCAACCGTCGCGATGCGACGATGGCGACATGACATGACATGACATGACACTCCGTTTGAGCACACTGTATCGACGTTGTGTGATAACAGATTCATTAATAGCGTTGCCATCCTCCTTTATCGAAGCTTGCGACTGGCAGAATGTAGGCAGTGGCGTAGGTCGGTCAAACACTTAATACAAAAACACCGAGAAATTTAAAAGTCTTACTTCACACGAACAATCCCATAAAAAGGTGTCTAAACGGAGCTTTACAATGGCACAAAAATACAAACACAAGCAGGCATTTTGACTACAAATGTTCAATAACGTGTGTAGGCCCGTGTGTAAGTTTTTGCAGGTGTTTGTGTGGGTGCTTGTTTGTGTGCATGTATGTGTGTGGGTATGTGTGTGCGTGTTCGTGGTGATTGTATTCATAGTGTGTGTATAATTATGTCTGTGTTTGAGTGTGTGTGTGTGTGTGTGTGTGTGTGTGTGTGTGTGTTACTGTGCGTGTGTGCCTATCTGCGTACGAATACGTGCTTGTGGGAAGGTCAGTGATTGCGGTTGGAGAAAATCACACGAGCGAAGAGCTTGAAACGGAAATTAGTATTTCCGCGTTAAAACGTAATAAAGGAAGGAAGGAAGGAACAGGAATGAAGGAACAAATGACGAATGAAGAGGAAGAGAACGTCTAATGTATGAACGTTGAGATACTAAAATTACTAAAATTCTCTATTGATCTGATTTTCTAAATTAGAGTTTCTCGTAGCGTGCTCCGAGGAATTCTAGAGTTCCTTGAAGGAAGAACAACGTTAATCCTCGAGGCAATTGTTTTAGCTGCGTTGTCATTATTATGAATCGACTTTGAAGTTTTAAATGCAGCCTGATGCAATAGCTAGAGGAAGCTCACGTGCATTGAGGGAGACCGTAAAGTTCCGAATTGTAGTAGTCAAGTCGTGTTAGAATAATGCCGTGAATAAGAATTTGTGTTTTCAGTAATTATCAGTTATAGACTGCAATAGTTAGAGAACAGAGTTGTTGGATTCTCCTGAACTGATATGATGCAAATATTCGAATGGACTTATTAATTGTATTGTACATTCGCTATTTTTATATACCAAACGGCTACCCCATTTTAAAGGTGTCTAAATGCAACTCGCAAAGCATTAATCAGGGCTTTTTTAACGTGCAGTTGTACACAAAATGTGCAGTTCTAAATGGATTTGTGCAGTTGTAGAAGCACTTCTGTACAGTTAAAACTAGCAAAAACGGTCATTGTCATCCGATTGGAAGTAATTTACTATGGAGGATGGGACAGGAAAGAAGGGATTGTGCAGTTCTAAAAATTCCTTTAAAACAGCCCTGGCATTAATACAATGTCCCATGAAGAAGACAAATCAAATGTCCCAGAATTTCGTTTAAAAATAATTTTTAGTGATACTTTTTATGGTTCTGATAATATTTTAAAATAAAAATTAGCCTAGAAATTATTCTTAAACGAATTTTTTCCACAACAAAACGCAACTTTCTCTCATAAACTGAACTTGTATAAATTAATATGCCATGCTATTAATATGAATCGGAGTTTCAAGCTGAAGCGCTGAGCAATTGCGAGTGAAGGACTTGCCCAAGGTCCCTATGCGGTGGCTTGATGTGGATTTGAACCTGCAACCATACGGTTGAAAGGTAACGAACATAGCCATTACACCACCGCGACCCATGAAGGTGATAAACAGCATTAATCACACTGAAACCTCATGTATTCTTTATAATTATTGCATTGCAGGAAACTTGGATTGAAGTTAAACATTAAAATTTGCATAAGAGACATTTTGTGAAAATCTGCTTGCATAATAGAGAGCTCAGGCTTTTTATATAATACTTGTGTATGAATGATTGATTAGATTTTGAGCTTTTTTAAACCATATTTTCATACGGAATCTTTCTGATCTCTTCGAAGTCAGATTTAGTGGTTATACTGCGCGGTCAAACAACACGCTGGCCACTCTAGAGTTACGCACAACACAATGATAGCGCTTCTTATGAGCATAGGACGCTGTGGTAATGACTTGATCGCTGTCTATAGACACCTTTGAAACGATGTTCCACGATGGTATATAAACTTGGGATAAAGTAATCTTTGTGACATACCAGAAGCTTGACACGTATACGTTGGTCCCGCACCAGTAACAATAACTGATTAAACTATCAAACTAAGGTCAAAAGTATATGGGGCACTACCAAGCTGACATCTCTGAACTAATGTATATATATACAAGGGCGGATCCAGGGGGGGGGCCAATCCGGCCATGGCCCCCCCCATTTCAAATCACCATGGGACGTGGCCCCCCCCATCCATGGTGGAGCAAAAAAAATTCAGGGTGTCAGTCATGCACAGGAGAATTAATGTATAAATGTAATTAAAACCTATAATAAAAATACTGTGTAAATGTAATTAAAATCCAATCTAAGTCTCTCACGCAATTGCATTGTCTTTATATAAAGCATCGAAATGAAACAATCTTTCAACAGTATCCAACTATGATTTATGGCATGGAATGTATGTTATTCGCGAAGCAGGACGTTTTGGCGCCGCCGTTTTGGCGCCGGACTTTTTGGCGCCGCCGTTTTGACACCGCCGTTTTGGCGCCGGACGTTTTGGCGCCGGAATTTTTTTCTCCCTCATTCTAAAGTATAAAAATTATCAAATTGTAGGTAATTTTAGGCGGTTCATTTACGCACATTTTGAGTTAAATTTTGTGATGATATTCCACGCCGTTCAAAAGTTATGCCCGAAATAGCTCAGAATGTATGTTCGACGTACACTCCTCACTTGATCTGAAAGGGTCAAAGCTGGTTTTTATTCGTATTAGGTAATACCACAGTTAAATTTCATTGGAGCTGGATTGCTGAAAATGTTCTTCCTTAAACTGGCGTTGCATTGATGAACTCCGATTTAAGCAAAAGTATGTTTGTCTGTGTTCAAAAATCTGATGTTAAGTATTTTTTGTCGAAATGTATTAAAACTTCCTTAATTGTTATATGGTATGGCAGTGAGTAGGCCTATAGTCAATGTGGTCACATGATGTACATGTAGTTAAGCTTTTGAATAATAATTGTTGCAATCGTATCTGGCATTCAATAAAATCAGAAAACTGCCGCTATATTAGAACATTAGCCGGGTACCCGGCAGGGCTTTTTTAACGTGCAGCTATACACAAAATGTGCATTTGTAACCGAATTTGTGCATTTGTAGAAGCACTTACGTACAGTTAAAACTAGCCAAAATATCATTGTCCTCCCTTTAGAAGTAATTTACCATTGGTTCGAATTGTTCATTATTGCAATTATAATAAAAAGGTGTCCCACTGCAAATGTGTGCCAACACTAAAGAAGGTGTGCAATTGCCAATTTTTGCCAACACTAAAGAAGGTGTGCTATGGCCAATTTTTGCCAACACTAAAGAAGGTGTGCTATGGCCAATTTTTGCCAACACTAAAGAAGGTGTGCTATGGCCAATTTTTGCCAACACTAAAGAAGGTGTGCAATTGCCAATTTTTGCCAACACTAAAGAAGGTGTGCTATGGCCAATTTTTGCCAACACTAAAGAAGGTGTGCAATTGCCAATTTTTGCCAACACTAAAGAAGGTGTGTAATTGCCAATTTTTGCGAAACCTAAACAAATCCAATGGTTCGAATTGTTCATTATTGCAATTATAATAAAAATGTGTCCCACTGCAAATGTGTGCCAACACTAAAGAAGGTGTGCAATTGCACAACTTTTTTGTACAACAGCAGTGTGCTTTAAAGCATCATTATTTTACTTGCACACCTTTATATTACAATTGCAATAATGAACAATTCGAACCAATGGATTTGTTTAGGTTTCTAAAAAATTGGCAATTACACACCTTTTTTAGTGTTGGCAAAAATTGGCAATTGCACACCTTCTTTACTGTTGGCACACATTTGCAGTGGGACACCTTTATATTATAATTGCAATAATGAACAATTCGAACCAATGGATTTCTTTAGGTTTCTAAAAAATTGGCCATAGCACACCTTCTTTAGTGTTGGCAGAAATTGGCAATTGCACACCTTCTTTACTGTTGGCACACATTTGCAGTGGGACACCTTTATATTACAATTGCAATAATGAACAATTCGAACCAATGGATTTGTTTAGGTTTCTAAAAAATTGGCAATTACACACCTTTTTAAGTGTTGGCAAAAATTGGCATTTGCACACCTTCTTTAGTGTTGGCAGAAATTGGCAATTGGACACCTTCTTTAGTGTTGGCAAAAATTGGCAATTGCACACCTTCTTTAGTGTTGGCAGACATTTGCAGTTGCACACCTTTTTATTATAATTGCAATTATGGACATTTCAAAACAATGGACTTTTTAAAAGAACTGTCGCTTTTGTCTTTAATACACCATATTCATTGTTGTCACTAAAGTCTGTATTTCCTCGATCTATCGTGCTGAAATCTTATGTCATCTTAAAGTTCTTATTTCTATACTAAGCTAAATAGGCCCAGTCTTAGCGGGACTTTCTCTCTTTGGTGGGCCTGTTTTTTCAATCATTCGATGTGACATCCTCTGCTTTGATCGCTTGTACTTTATTAATCTGCTACCTCACATGTCTTATAATTTGTTATTAAATAAAGCATTTGTTTAAAAAATCCAGCTTCTATTTCACCGGCAAAAAAATCTCCTTTCAGCTTCAATTGTTCAAGCATTCGTCGGAACTCCCGCCGCTTTTTCGCATTTAAAAGACTCTTCATCGAGCTTACAAATCTCAAGCGTTCTTTTCTTGATCATATCTTCCATTTCTCATGCGTTCGCTTAATAAATCCAGCTCCAATTAAACCAGGAATATTTTCATCGATCCAGCCTCAATTAACGCAACAACAAGCCGTACATTCACTTTCTATTTCAGCAAGGATTTCGTCAATTTGTTTCACGCGTCGTATACACTGAACCGGAAATAGACTGCAAAACGCAAATGTTATAGCGCAATGGCGGCGCCAAAACGGCGGCGCCAAAACGGCGGCGCCAAAACGGCGGCGCCAAAACGGCGGCGCCAAAACGGCGGCGTCAAAACGGCGGCGCCAAAACGGCGGCGCCAAAAAGTCACGTACCGGAAGTATTTTATTTATTCTAGTCTTAAAAAGTCATCAGTTTTTGGGATGCTAAATTGAACACCTTTTTTGAAACTTTCGCACGGGAGACTAAAAAGTCATCACTCCTTTCAGACGAAAAATTAAACACCTTTTTTAAGATTTCGCAGGGATTACTACAACAAGTCATCAGTTTTTTGGGATGCGAAATTAAACACCTTTTTTGAAAATTTCGCATGGATGAATAAAAAGTCATCACTCTTTTTAGACGAAAAATTAAACTCCTTTTTTAAGATTTCGCACGGATGACCAAAAAATTTCATCAGTGTTTTGGGAAGGAAAATTGAACACCCTTTTTGAAGATTTCCGGCGGATTACTTAAAAAAGAACATCTAGTTTTCGGGAAAGAAGTTTTTAAGTAAAGTCTATATTTATTGAGACCTTATGGCACTCTTACAAGCACTGAAAAGTACAGCTAATTTGTTAAGATAACAGCTTAAAATGCTACCATTGCAATGTGAAAATTCAAAAAGTTTCTGGTGGGGAGGGGCATATCCCCTCCCCACACCCCTCCCCTACCACTATCGGCGCTGCGCGCCTCATGATTGTCTTCAGACGGTCAATTATCTACCCCTCCGAAAACCTCATTTCCCCCAGAGGTGGGGGCTAAATTAAACTCTGGTTTCGGCCAAAAACCACTAAAAAAGTTCATCAGATTTTTCGGCGAAAGATCAACGAAAAAATTTCCGACCCCAGCCCAAAAATTTTTTGGCCCCCCCCTTCGAAAATTCCTGGATCCGCCCTTGATATATATATATATATATATATATATATATATATTGCATGTTATCAATGCAAAAGTGAATGACAAACATTATATCGTATTGTTTTTAAACATTTATAAAGCGCCTCTAGAAGGGTGAACCGTCAGAGGCGCTCCAAGTGCGCACACGCACGAGAAGAAGTAGGTTTTGAGAAGACAGAAAGCAGAGGAGAGACTGACAGACCGAAGTGTAGAGCGAACAGAAGGAGAAAGAGCATTCCAAAGAGAAGGACCAATTGAGACAAAATGATCGAAACTAAACCATAGCAGTTCTATAGACCGAGGAACAAATAGGTGAAGTCTGTTGGATGAACGAAGTGGACGGAGGGAGGAAGCTGAGTGAGGACGAAGTAAAGCATTAGGGAGATATTTTATATGCTTCTGAATGTCAGTAAGGACTGGAGTCTTGAGTCTTATCAATTGGTAAAACAATGCGCATTCGTGTAAAACTGGAAATTGTCACAAGTGGCAGGGGTCCACGCATACACAATCATGCAAACTAGTTATTTTCGTCGAACAATTAAAGAAAAATAAAACATTACGTCTGTAGGGCTGAGTGATTGCATATGATTATTGTTATCTATGCATTATTTGAAGACTCATAGACACAAACACACAAACACCTCCTCACACACACACACACACACACACACACACACACACACACACACACACACACACACACACACACACACACACACACACACACACACACACACACACACACACACACACATGCACATACGCACGCTAACATGAACGCACACACCCACACCCTCCCCCCACACACACGCATAACGCACACGCGCGCACACTCTGTGTCGATATAATAATCTCGCAGTGGTTCGATTTTCTTTTTGACAAAGCGTTTGTCGGCAATTGCAGCTGTGTGGCCGACTCAATTTAGATGTGCACGTTTTCGTTCCCCTCCGTTGTGTGCTCTTGGCATCCAGTTTCATTCGGGGGCAGTTCGAAGACGTGCCGTGCTCGCCCGAGGGATCAATGAAGCGTCATTATGATGGCAGTCGCCTTTATCTCCGTCTTTGTCTCTGGCTGGGTATGTACAGTGTATCTGTGTCTGTCTGTATCTGCCTGTCTCTGTCTCTGTCTCTGTCTCTGTCTGTCTCTCTGTTCTTGTCTACCTCTGTCTTTGTATATGTGTCTGTCTGTCTGTCTGTATCTGTCTGTCTCTATATCTGTCTGTCTCTATATCTGACTGCCGCTGTCTGTCTCAGTCTGTCTCTGTCTCTTTCTCTTTATCTCTCTCTCTCTGTTCTTGTCTGTCTCTGTCTCTGTATATGTCTTTCTGTCGCTCCGCCATGCATTCTGCCTCTGTCTGTCTGTCTCTGTCTCTGTCTGTCTGTATGTCTGTCTGTATGTCTCTATCTTGCTGTCTCTATCTTTAACCTAGCCTCTGTTTCTGTCTATGCTCTCTCTGTCTGTCTGTGTCTATCTCTGTTTGTCTGTCTGTCTGTCTGTCTGTTTGTCTGTCTGTCTGTCTCTGTCTCTCATTCCTCTATCGTTGTGACAGTCATATTGATTGCTCATCTGCTTAATCCAAACCGAAGCGAGATTAGGCTGATACGAGAATTCGGTTGATTTTGCAATAGGACATACCGACGGGCAATCAGACGGACTCAAGCGCAACTTAATAAAGGAACGTCCACGATCGATGTAAACAACTATCTTGCATTGATCGCAAAGCTAAATATAAAAGGTCATTATGTTTGCACGATCGGTTTCAAGTGTTAGTGTAAAGCAGGAAGTGCACAGACCTGTGCGAATTTTGGGGGTTTATGAGTTCAAACCCTTCTGATGTATAAATAATTTTTGGTTTTTTAAAACTAATTCTGCATGTTTTACGAACATGTCTATTGGAAATCACAAAAAATGAAAACCCCCAAATTTGTCCTGGCTACGCCTTTGTTTGTGGAGGAATTCGTAATTATAATAGCGAAGAAATTACGTAGATTCAAAGGGCAAAGCTTGTTCAAAGCCGCGGATTGTCCATTCATTCATTCATTCATTCATTCATTCATTCATTCATTCATTCATTCATTCATTCATTCATTCATTCATTCATTCACTCATTCGTTAATTCATTCATTCATTCATTCATTCATTCATTCATTCATTCATTCATTCATTCATTCATTCATTCATTCATTCATTCATTCATTCATTCATTCATTCATTCATTCATTCATTCATTCATTCATTCATTCATTCATTCATTCATTCATTCATTCATTCATTCATTCATTCATTCATTCATTCATTCATTCATTCATTCATTCATTCGTTCATTCATTCGTTCATTCATTCGTTCATTCATTCATTCATTCATTCATTCATTCATTCATTCATTCATTCATTCGTTCGTTCATTCATTCATTCATTCATTCGTTCGTTCATTCATTCATTCATTCATTCATTCATTCATTCGTTCATTCATTCATTCATTCGTTCATCCTTTCATATATTCACTCAGTCATTCATTCATCCATCCATCCATCGTTCATTCATTCGTTCACTCATTCATTCATTCATTCAACCTTTCATTCATTCATTCATCTTTCCATCCATCGTTTATTCACTCATTCATTCATCCATCCATCCATCGTTTACTCATTCATTCATTCACTCATTCATTCATCCATCCATTCATTCATTCATCCATTCATCCATTCATTCATTCATTCACTCATTCAGTATGAGGATTTTATTGCGCCCCTTCACGGTTACTACTCATAAGCGCACACGACTGAATCTCGGCTATAGAGGGCAGTTTTGGGATTGCGAAAGAACGTGTTAGACAGTTAGAGCATTAGAGGAACCGCTACATGCAAATGAAACTACTAACTAATTCATCCACCGATGCATATGTGCGTCGCTACACGGAGGCAATATGAAGCGGTTGGCACTCTTCCATTTTTGTAATATACTTCAAAACACCTATTTTATATTTTCTTCTTATTTTTATTTATCCATCTAGACTCCGCCTCGTCAAGCTCTATACTCAGAGGCGCTCCCGACAAAAGTGCAGACACTGAATCCGAGTTTCACGCCGAAGCGCCCAAGCAATTGCGAGTGAAGGACTTGGTCAAGGTCTATACACTACGGCTTGAGGTGGATTCGAACCTGGAACCCTCCTGTTGCAAGGCAACGAACATACCCACTGCACCACCGCGCCCCACTAATGACCTATATTTTAGAATTTTGCCAGTGGTCTGTCACCCTTGGATCATGGATGCCTTTCGTAGTTGCTGCGGTGGAGGCGACAGCTGGAAAATTTCTGCAGCTCGCATCAGGGTCATGATAGTTAGGCTACTGTAGTAGACTAGTAGTAATTTCAGCCGGTTCAAGATATTCAATGCAGAGAAGGCATTGAAATTTAAAGAATTTTTGGCAGGTCATAAGCAGATCAAGAGTGAAATAGGCAGTATCCTTCAAATGACCTGCTGCAACCTATTGTGGCGACACCACTGAGTTACCCCTTCCCCTTCTTGAATCTAAGCCTGGCTGCGTTCCTGCTAAACTGGTGAACGAAGATTTTCTCCTTGTTAAAAATATAATTATTGTAGTCAAACATTTCATGCAATGCGTATTCTTTAAACAAGTTTAACACTCCATTAGTGTTCTGTTATATCTCATGTATTTATGACTATTGTAAATTATTTCCTGTTTTGTTATTATGTTGTGTGATGTCATGTTCATCGAAGTCACTTAATATAGAACCTTAGCCTACTATAATTATTATAATACAGTGTATAATAATCTACTCAGTGTCTCTAGATCTTCTTCCATTCGTC
Organism: Lumbricus terrestris; assembly: GCA_949752735.1. Lineage (NCBI taxonomy): Eukaryota > Metazoa > Annelida > Clitellata > Crassiclitellata > Lumbricidae > Lumbricus > Lumbricus terrestris. Next base: position 4,969,580 of record OX457042.1, on the reverse strand, counting down.
AGATGGCGAAAGAGAGGCGTAAGTTAAGCGAGTCAGCCAAATAAAACACGTCAGTGTTATTCGCTACGTGGCAGCACCACCGAATGAAACACAGGTCAGCAGCGTTCGGCGTCGGAATGTTATAAGTTATAACTCCACTGCTGTTTGCTCTCTAGCAGTGCCAGTCCAAAACCTGGATAAAGGAGGAGGCCGACGAGAGTGATCTTTTCTATCTATTTTCGTTTAATGAAATTCAATCTGACAAACCGCAGCGTCGGTAAACTACTGGTAGCTCGGAATTGATGGAATGTTTGTAGGCCTACACCGTAAAATCTGAGATTCTGATATTTATAAAATAAAGCTGTTTTATATTACTCTAATGAAAAGTATCCCTTTTAAAGCATAATTATTTGATTTGGTTCGGGGGTTCTCTAAAGCAGTGGTTCCCAGACTTCAGTAGGCCGCGGACCGGCAATAATTTTTGGTGAAGCTCGCGGACCACTAACTTAGGCCTAAGTGACGATGGCGAACAAAAGCAACCTAAATTGTAAAAAAATACTAAAATATAAGGCTATTTACAATTTTGTTTAAGATTTATTACGAGTAGGCCTAGACTTTGCTGCTAAACGCTATTTTCGCAAGATTCCTTTTTTGTTTAGGTGCGCCATAAATACGGTAGATGACAGTTTAATAATAATAAAAATGGCCCTTGCGATGCGTAGAGATGCAAGAAAGAGGCTTTCAATGCGCAAACACTAATCTTGGTGCTTTTAATCATCTGCGTCTGCTTGTTTTTTCCAGATTTGTTTGCCTACGTTTGCTCAATTTTGTTCATTCAAAGACACATGTTTATATTTAAAGTTTTAAACTAAAAGTTTTATACTATGTCAGACAATTTTTGAATTCTGCATCGAGCGTTTACTAGGTCACTAGGATGTTTATCCCTCACCATAGAATAAGTCAACATAAATAAGCTCGAAACTGACTGCAGTCATCGATGTGGTAAATTATAATAAGTTTAAATTGTTTGAATTCGGCATCTGGCAAGTTAAAATAAGGCACATTGGTTATTTCAAATTTTGAAATATTTATTAAGACAGAAATTTGAATAAATGTTGAACAACAATTGGAATAATTTCACAATTTCAAGCAAATAAACTAATGATAACAGTTTATTTTTTTATTTTAACTCTTCTCCGCGGACCGGCGATCATACCTCCACGGACCGGTGCCGGTCCGCGGACCACCACTTTGGGAACCACTGCTCTAAAGGCCTATTATTAAATTAGTTCGATAGTTTCCTACGATATTGAGTGATTGGTTCGTAGTGTCAGTTCAACGATACTGTGTGATTACAAAGACCATAGAATGGCATAGAAATGCCATAGATTATCAACTGAATTATTTAACGTTGGATAGCGTTGGATACTGAACGTTGGAAAATTAAAAAATGTCCCTTTGGACACCTTTAAAGCGGTTCGTAATAACTCTATATATTGATTACTAACATGCACTCTATATGATTTGAAACCTAATAATGCTCCTGACCAATAAATATATGAAGTTTGGATAACAGTTTAAAGGTGTCTAAAAACGCGTCAAATTATCCAGCGACTGTACGTATCGACATGATTTGTATTGGGCGATTAGTTTTGTCTTCAATAGGAAAGTTTTAAAATATTCACTGCAGTGCAGGTTGTATAAGTACCAACTCTTGCTCGCCAGGAAGGTCGACTGGATCGCTTAGCTACATCGGTAAGAGTGCTGGCCGCGCGTCTGTAGGCGACTCTGTAAAAAAGAGCGTTCGGATCGCGATTCGCTTCCCGAAGGTGGCTATTTCAGAGATTCAAAATCTCGGGCTAGTACGGTCCGTCGACGGGGACCTAAATGGCGTGGCGACACTATAATCATCTTTGAAATGGTAGTGTCGTTAAACATGTAACAACGGGCCAGGATTTAATTGGTTTAAATTGGTACTCCAATACATGAACAACGCATTTCAGGGGCGGAGACCTAGGAAGGGATTGGGGGACGGTCCCCCCAATGGAGGTGTTGGGGGGTCGGCCCATGCATTTGTCCCCCCCCCCCAATCGTTGAGCGTCAAGACTAAAAAAAGGCCATCAACTTTTTGGCGGCGAAAACAGAAATTTTTTCAAGATTTCGGCGGATGACTAAAAAAACAAAGGTCATCAACTTTTTTGGCGGCGAAAACAGAATTTTTTCGAGATTTCGGCGGACGACTAAAAAAAGTCATCAACTTTTTTGGCGGCGAATTTTTTTTCGAGATTTCGGCGGATAACCAGAATTTTTTCCGTCAAAAGATGGAAATTTTTCGGTCCGCCCCCCCCCAACTCTGCGCCCAGGTCTCCGCCACTGACGCATTTCGTGTAAATATAATATGATTACAGAAAGACTCTAAATGATCGGTTTGTAGCCAACGCCAAACAGCAGCCGATATTAAAAATCTGAGTTGCTATAGTAATAATATAAAATTACCAAAATAATTTCTCTCGACCTTGGTTGTCGTCGTTAGCTGTCGTTAAGCAATAGATTCAATAATTGCTGCAATGTGCAACTCTGAATTTTTCGTGCCCGACAGCGCCAGTCCCTAGAATAGATGAAGGAGGACGACTTATTGGTCATATCCCAAAATTTCCCCCAATTTCTGCCTACATGCGTGATGTTCTGCACTGGCTTCCAGTCTCGCAGCGCGTCTCGTACAGGATAGCAGCACTTGTCTGGCGGTCCTTAATTGGTAGTGCGCCTTCCTACTTATCTGATCTCTGTCTCTGTCGTAGCCTCCCGTAGAAGTTTACGCTCTTCGGCCAATGGAGAGCTGCTGGTCCCTCGAACCCGCTCTGCTACCAGACAGCGTCAAGCCTTCTCGGTTGTTGGCCCGTCCACATGGAATGGGCTCCCGCTTGCGCTACGCTTACTACCTCAGAATAATTTGCCTGCTTTCTGCAAGTTGCTCAAGACCTATCTTTTTAGCTGTGGCTGGACTGGGAGCGCCTCTGAGTAGGCTTCTTGAAGGGGCGCTATATAAGTTTTCGGAATGAATGAAAATGAATGAATGACTCTATAAACCTTTGCTATCACACACTGTCATTAAACCGAAACTACTACTACTAGCTGTAATATGCCTTTCCCCAAAAAATTGTTTCTTTACGGCAACGGCCTTTGTGGTTGTATACACTGTCGTTAAACTATCAAAATGGATCCAAACATCTTTTGCAGATTATAATATGAATTGCGTCTAATCGAAATTTCATTAAAAGCGTTTGACAAATAAACGGACAGGACCAGATGGAGTGAATTGCATTTCAGAAATTATTCTGATAAATGCTATAGGCCTAGTTATTATTATTGACATTGTCATCATCCAAAGTATACAGACCCACGATAAATTAGGCGTTCTAAACACCTCTATTCCTTGAGCAACCGTCCGTATATAAGCGACAGATACAATGTCATACTTAATTATTTGCAGAAAACTCTCCTATTGTGATAGTATTACAGAACGTCTTCTTCTTCGTAAAGACTGCCGGTAAAGGGTAAAGGTTCATCTTAAGCCTCCATAAAGTTATCCGCATTAAAACGCTGAATGGAGATTGAAAACACTGTGGAAGGAAGCAAACTTTGGTATCATGGCGCGCGTGTTGGCTGCCTCGTGTACCAGTTCCTAAGTTTAAATAGGCTTTTACCGTCCCTCTTCATAGTGTGGCTAATGCAATGGATTGTAGGTCTACGGTTTTATTTTATTTTTAAGGTGATGTTCAAGCGTGAAAAGAAACCGCAGATCTACATGAGCAGTTGCATTTACTTTTCAAGTGGATAATTTTCGTTCTGTATCTTTGGTCTTATTCTCTCGGACGGCCGTCATGGCATCGTTACTGTTGATCCTAGAGTTTATCAGGCAATGCTCTTTTCTACTGGATCTACATCGGAATCAAATTCAATAGTATACTTTTTCATATCTATTTCATGGACTTAATTCCAACAATATAAATTCGTCTTAAGATATGGAAATTAACTGGACTACGTTATCCATTACTCCGTTATGTATATTAACTTTATTTCATTTCAGTGTAACAAGTCAGTAAACCAAAATGCGGTTAGCAATCGGTGAATTAAAGGATATTCTGATCTTATTTTAAGTCTCCTTAGGGTCTGTGGTGGTTGAAGTCAAATATAGTTACCCAGCTCCTTAATAAGGTCCATATACCACTGGTATTCATGTCTGGCTCAAAGTCTCAAAAGCCATCGAGAAGAAGAGAAGATAAATCCATGCGAGAAGCTGTGTTGATTAGCGCTATTTTTCTGTCCACTTCAATTACAAGAAATATCGATATTTTAATATTATTTTCAGTTGATCCTTTTATTCCAACTGTTCCTCTCCCCCCCATCCTTTGCTTTTACCTTCTCCTCGGGATTGTAGAGGTTCTGGGAGCGTAATTTTGAAATGGTTAGTTTTTTTACAGATGGTTCATAAATAAAGAGCTAATAAATAATAGCAATGCCTAGTGATGATGACGGTGATGATGACACTGATGATGATGATGATGATGATGATGACGACGACGATGATGATGATGATGATGCTGATGCTGATGATGATGATGATGATGATGACGATGATGACGACGACGACGATGATGATGCTGCTGCTGCTGCTGCTGCTGCTGCTGATGATGATGATGATGATGATGATGATGATGATGATGATGATGATGATGATGATGATGATGATGATGATGACGACGACGACGATGATGGTAGTGGTAGTGGTGGTGGTGGCGATGATGATGATGATGATGATGGTAATGATGATAATGATAATGATGATTATGATGACGACAACGGCGGCGGCGATGATGATGATGATGATGATGATGATAATGATAACTATATTTTGTAAATTGTGAATAATTATTACTAATTAGCAATCATAAGTATGCTAGTAATATTAATAATTACTATATCCTTTTTAATGGTCTCCCTCTGAATTCGGATCTCTTCGTATATTCAGAACAACACCTGCTCGCATCTAAATAATGCAAAGCATATGATGCACCACACACGCCTCTCTCGCCTCTTATACAACGTCTGTGCTTTTTGCTGCGGATGTGTAGTTGGTCATGATCTCATTAAGTATTCATGCTGTCGTCAATCACCATGGGTGCTCTGCATAGATGATCGGTTCGGACTCGGAGTACACCATAGAACTGTGTGCTCCTGATTTGGAGCGTGCAAGATTGAAAAACACTGTGCTCTGCAGCATTTGCTCGTGAAGTCTTTTTAATCCCACGCTCTTGTACAAAGATTCGCTGACGTCAGCAATAGCGTTTGCTTCATTTTAGCTAGACTGTGTAAAGACAAAAATCATTGACGATGTCGCCCACCTCCTTTATCCAGGCTTTGGACTGGCACTGTCAGCATACGAGACATTTTAGCGCTTCTGAGTAGTCCCATTGAAGAAGCGCTATATAAATTCTTGAATGAATGAAAATAGTACCCTCATACCCTCCCCATTCCTTTCGATGGTTGATTTGCTAAATAACGATAATTGTCCTCTTTTCTTCCTTTATTCATTTACCTCTCTTTGAGCTTTTGTCCTCAAGATGGTCCCTTGCTTTGTTCCTTTCCAATTGCCTATCTCGCACGTTGCGTTATAAGAAGCATTTATATAGCGCCCTTTCACGACTGTCTGTTCATTAATCTTCCCTCGATCTTTCGTCTGGCCTTTCGCGACCTTCCCGGAAATGTCTACATCTGCCCTGCAGTATTATACCGTCGCCTCTGCAGTCTCTTCTTTGGCGTCTTCAGCATACATGCACTTGCACGCAAAAGGCCAATGGCAGGCATACATAAGCAGACAGTAGGAGGGACGCAGAGAGCGAGGACAGACAGACAGAGAGTGAGAGAGAGAGACAGACAGAGAGGCAGACAGGCAGGCAGAGAGGCAGACAGAGAGGCAGACAGACAGACAGACAGACAGAGAGACTGACAGGCGGAGAGTGACAGAGAGATAGATAGAGAGAGTGAGTGAGAGAAGCAGAGAGACAGATATGCGGACAGATGTACGGACGACCATAATATTATGGATGGACGCAAAGCCAAGCATGCAAAGACAGGGACAAATGCACAGACGCATAGACTGATAGTCGCATAGGCGACAGTTGAGATGTACAGAGTGACACAGACAGACAGACAGGCAGGCAGGCAGACAGACAGACAGACAGACAGACAGACAAACATACAGACAGACAGACAGACGTCCTGCTGTACCTATAGACAGACGGATAAACGCATAGTAAGAGAGATACAGAGAGACGGCCTGACGAACAGACACAAAGCGAACAAGACATAGAGAGCGACATTAAGACCGACAGACTCATCCAATTAAGACGACGCGTATACAGATAGGTACGGACAGACATACAGAGAGGCAGACTGACAGACATACAGAGAGGCAGACTGACAGACATACAGAGAGGCAGACTGACGGGCAGACAGCGACAGAAAGATAGACAGAGAGAGTGAGTGAGAGAAGCAGAGAGACAGATTGGCAAATGGACAGAGATGAGGACAGATGTACGGACGACCATTATTATGGATGGACGCAAAGTCAAGCATGCAAAGACAGGGACAAATGCACAGAGGAATAGACTGACAGACGCATAGACGTCAGGTGACATGTACAGAGTGACACAGACAAACAGACAGACAAACAGACAGACAGACAGACAAACAAACAGACATATGGACAGACAGACAGATAGACAGACAGACAGACAAACAGACAGACAGACATATGGACAAACAGACAGACAGGCAGACAAATAGACGGACGTCTTTCTGTACCTATAGACAGACGGATGAACGCATACTAAGATAGATACAAAGAAACGGACTGACAAACGGTCAGACGAACGGACACAAAGCAAACAAGACATAGAGAGCGACATGAAGACGGACAGATAGACCGACAGACTCATCCAATTAAGACGAAGCATGCAAAGAGATGTACAAGTATGGACAGAGACGAAAGGACGCAGAACGAAGCATACAAAGAGAGGTACAAATAGACGGACGTATGAGTGATTGTCATCGTGTATACAATGGTCGATAGTAAAGCCACCGTGAGACAGCGCGCCCGCCATGCACTGCCATTGCGAACACAACGCCAATGGCCGCAGTGTGCAAGTCCATCTTCGACAGCAGCGGCCAGGCCCACGGTCACTGTCTTCGCTGACCGCCTACTGGACACTCCTGCTGGACACGGCAGCCATGTCCAGTCAGCAGAGGAGGCATAGCAGGACGATGATGGTCATTCCATAGCGTTTTACGCACACGGCTCTATATAAATATTTGTTTACGTCATCCGTACACGCTGCGCTCTGAATGGCCCTCTAGCGGCGTGTTTGCAATCGTCGTCTGGCGATTGGTCGACCGGAAAAGGCGCTAAAGAAATGGTTACGACCGTACGAGTGCATCCTGGGATTTATTCGTTCGTCGGGCGTTGAACTTTGACCCGGAGAGGTCAACCGGAAGTGGCTGCGGCGTTGTTGGTTCATGCTTTCTGGATTCGTCGCTTGGAGTCGCTAGAGATAACCGGAAGTTCTCGATCGTTCTGTGTTTTACGAGACGGAAGAGACCTCTGTCGGTTGAACTGTTTTCGGCGACCGGATGTTGATGGTCACGTGACCGAATGCACCGCGAGAAGAAGAAGAAGAAGAACTAGCGAGATATTTTCTGATTGTGTGAGTTTTTTGCTATCTTATCCGTTCAATCAGGTTTGTGTAATTGATACTAATCTAACCTAATCTAATCTAATCTAATCTAAATTTATGCTATGTTATGTTATGCCATGTTATCTTACATGCTTTGTTATGTATGTTATGCTACGCTGTTATCTCATGTTATGTTATAATTATTGTGGTACGTTGTCCTATCTTCTCTCATCTTAACTTATCTAATAAATCCAATGCAATCTCTTCTGATCTGTAATAACTTCTATAGCGCCATGAGCCATACTGTCCCGGACATCAGTCAATGGTGGGCGGTGGCACTCAGTGAAAATCGCAATCGAGAATGACTGTGCAATGGGACACAGACTGTACTGTAGTATGGTTCTTCTTAAACACCTTTAAAAGGTTTATCATAATTTCTATACAATGTAAGTAAGTGTACTGGAATATGTCACCAAAAGAATTAAACTCAATGTTTTAAGCATTGAAACGCGGGATAATTCCGCCAAGAAGAAGAAATAATGACTAAATAATGAAAAACGAAGAAGAACGATAATGGATTATGTGTCACTTGTCAAGTATTGTATTGTATTGTATTGTATTGCAGGTCGTCTGTTCTGTTAGTAGCACAATTTGTGATTTGTGTTCTTAAGAATTGTTTCAATTGCATAACTGCACTGTAACTGTAACCGGTTGCGTTCTGTCAACAGAATATTCGATAAAGGAAATTATAATTATTAAGTAAGAGAAAAATCGACAATCTATAATTACACTGTAACAAATAAAATTATATTGAATATGTTAAGATATAACTATGTGTAAAGCTTGCAATGCTGCTACTCGATTGATTGCTCGCCTTCATAAATTTTCTCATAAAATCATCCTCATGGTCAACCAACTACATGTACACTACCCGCTTTCGATATAAATTCTTGCTCTGATCATCATGTCCAAGCTGTGTCTTGCGCCGTAATATCTCAAGGGATCTATTATAGCAGCTAACCGTAATGTAGGAATGATGTCTGTTGCCAATAATTGGTCAGTGCATGCGTTTTCTTTAAACACCTTTTGAACGCTATCACATCATGTTACATAGTAATGGCTCTGTCAAAGTTCAACATTAATCGTCCTCGTGGCTGTCAGAGATTATTGCGCTAGGCCCGTGTTGTCATAAGCCAATAATAATCACTTTGTTTAACAATCCGGTTGACAGACCGCAACCGGTTACATTTGTACAATTATGCAGTTTAAACAATTCAAAAGAACAGAGATTACAGAAAACACAAGATGTTTACACTAACTGAGCAGACCGCCTGCCATACTTGGCGAAAATAGTAGCCTACAAAGCAAATCCGCCCAACGGGGGCTCGAACTCACTACCTCTCGCACTCTGCGACAGCGTGTTATCCACTACTCTACCGGGCCCTGTCGTTTAGCTGTCGTTAAACTATTCATCCATACATCCATTCATCCCTCCATTCATACATCCATCCATCCATCTATCCATTCATCCATCTATCCATCCTTTCATCCATCCATCCATTCATCCCTCCATTCATCCATCCATCTATCCATTCATCCCTCCATCCATCCATCCACCATCCATCCATCCCTCCATTCATCCATCCATCCACCATCCATCCATACATTCATCCATCCATCCATCCATACATTCATCCATACATTCATCCATCCATCCATCCCTCCATTCATCCATCCATCCACCATCCATCCATACATTCATCCATCCATCCATCCATCCAATAACTCTAACTCCGTCACTGTTCGCAATCTGACAGTGCCAGTCCCAAGCCTGGATAACGGAGGAGGGCGACGCTAATGATCTTTGTTACCACACAGTGTCGTCGTTATGCTGAGAGTGTATACGAATCCTCAAACTCTGAACTACTGTACAGTATATTCCAAAATGACTTCTGTTGACGGCAACGGCCTCTACTGTCAAAAGCCAGCTTTAAGCACTTGAACCAATCCTTAAACTCTGGCAGTGCCAGTCCCAAGCCTGAATTAAGGAGGAGGAGGACGACGATGATATCTGGTATCAAAGGGTATCACCTGACTTAAACTATTTCAACTACTTCGTAATGATCAACTCCACATTGAATTGCCTCCCCATTGTCTTCAACGGACTAAGCTCGTGTCATGGCTCTTCCCTGCACCATCCTCTTGTTCTCTTCAAGACTTTTCTTTTTCCTCCGTGCTGAAAGTGATTCTGAATAGTGTATACCGGAAGACACGCTCTATGCATTTCTATAGATATGATGCAATAATAATTATGGGATACGATGGATTGGCGGATCCAGATTTGACGAGGGCTTGTGACAATCGAAAAACATTAAATACAGCTCTTAACGATACGATACTTACATAGCAGTGGGACGATGTGATTAGTTTAATTGCGTTGTCTTTAAACACCTCTAAAATGGTTCTACAACATGTTACAATTAATATGCATTTGGTGGGTCTGTTCAATCGACCAGCACAAAACCTTTAGAATAGGCACAAGTCATCAATAATATATAAACCTGCAATTGGACAATTGTTGTTTTTTTCACAAGATCTTGGGTTTTTCTATTCGAACTTGGGAAATGGGGGTTTTTTGGGGACGAACTTGGGTTTTTTGCTTGGGTTTATTTTTCGACCCAAAAGAGGTAATTTTTTGACATTTTCGGAAAATTTTAGACATTTTCGGGAAATTTGTGACATTTTTAGGAAGATATTTGCGTCGGATGACTAAAAAAAGGGTCATCAGAATTTTCGGACGGGAAATTGTGGACATTTTCGGAAGATTTCATCAGATTTTTCGGCGGGAAATTCTGAAATTCTGGACATTTTCGAAAGATTTGCTGAACTTGGGTTTTCTTGGGTTTTTCACTCCTCCATGTGGCAACGCTGGTTAACGACAGTTATTAATGACAAGAGTCGTATAATAATGCTAAACAAATTTTTTGAGGGCAAGGGCCGCTGATGTCTTAAACCTTTGTCAATCCAATTCTGTTAGCTTGTAGTATCTATTTACGATGAAGAATTTGACGAAGAATTTGCAAGTTGCAATTATATTTTTGCAATTCATAATTAAAAATTAGCTTGATCTAATCAGTGAGAGCCTGTAGCCAGCATGACATTGAAAGTCATTATACATAGGAACAGGAGCCTCATCATGTAACAGAACAATGCGTAGATAACTGAAAAGAGACACCGGAAACAAGCACTCGTGCACAAGCGTCGCAATCAGAAATCACGTTAAAGAAAGTCACCGTCTGTCGCGGCAATGAAACACAGCTTATTAGATGCACTGGAGAAGCTATGTCCCAAAAAAAGAAGAAGAGCGAGAATGACGATGAGAACGAGAATCGGAAGTAACCGTTGGAAGGGGGGATCAGGACTCAGAGGTGGAGGAGGGTGAAGAATGGAAAATGGAAAGGCGAGATGAGAAGCATGGCTGGAGTTGTGTTTTGTTGCGCTGTGACAATGCGTGCTTGCAGTAAACGAATAAATTCTATTCTATTCCCCTCGCTGCCGTTCCTGTTCTACCACACTTGATCCTCCCTCATCTAACCGTCTCCACCTTCTCCATCCATCCACTCATCCACCTACTTCTCCATCATCTCGTCTTTCTCCTCCTCCAACCCAGTCTTTCTCCACCACCTCCAGTCCCATGTGCCTCCTCTCCTTCTCCTCCTCTTCTTCCTCTTCCTCCTCTTCCTAGTCCTCTTCCTCTTCACCCTCCTTTTCCTCGTCTCTCTCGTCCTCCTCCAAATCCTCCTTCTCTTCCATCCACATCTCTGCTTTCGCATTGCCCTTCTTCCTCTCTATTCTCCTCCTCCTCCTCCTCCTCCTCCTCCTAGTCCTACTCCTTTCCTCCTTTGTATTCTCTCTTCATCCTCCTCCTTCTCCTCTTCCTCCTTCAACCTTTTCCTTCTTCATCTACTGCCTCTTCCAACTCCTCCTCCCCCACTTTCCCTCTCCCTCCCTGTTCTTCACCCAAACCCACATCCATCAGTCATTTAATCCTCCAAAGAACGTGATGCACTCTGGGAGTGCTGATGTAGCGCCATTTCTGCTGCTTTCCGCCTCACTGGTTATAGCCGCGTCCGTCGCCAGAATTGCCGAACAGAGTCAAGCCTTAGATTCAATTTTCCCGATTCACTGGAGACGAAGAAGCCGTATATATAATTATATATATATATAATTATATATATACAATTGTATATAATTATATATATATATACAATTGTATATAATTATATATATATATATAATATAATACGTCGTCTACGCGTTATTACATTTGGCCCGAAATGATCACACAGTCATGCGCATTAATATATATTATAATATATATATATATATATATTTATTATTCAATTATACATAAACGTATATTGACACATGCAGGCGAATGTCGTATTGAATGTAAATAATATATATATATATATATATATATATATATATATATATATATATATATATATATATATCTTATATGTTCCATTGTATGTGTATAAATATTACACATGACATTGCATACGATACAGATCTTAGTTTTATTCCTTCGACGTACATGTATAAACCTATATCATATATATTTAGATACCGATCTATGTTAGGTCCGAAGTTTATATATATATATATATATATATATATATATATACATACAGGGTGGTCCAGCATAAATGAACCAACTTTGCATGCATATAACTTCGCCAATTTTTGGAATTTATTTATACTTTATGCGTCAAATTAAAGATATTTCACTCTTGTCTTAGCCTCTTCAACGTCAAGCTGGTACAAATTTAGACTTTAATTATATGCTTGGGACAGTCCTAGCTACCATATTTTGCAATAATATGGCGCCGTTTGACAGACGATGATCGCGTTTTGATCTTAATTTTACGAACTGATAAAGGATTCAATTCGTTTGAAATGATTAAAAAGTTTCCTAACAGGCTAACAGATGATGGAATAATAAATACCTTGAATCTTCTGCCACAGAAAATTGATAAAACAGGACCTTCTATTCGCAAACCATGGGAATTGATGCGCACGGCGCGCCCTTCCGCTTACAGTGCTCGTGTACGAGTAAATTTGCTGTCAAGACAGTGACCCGTATAGACCATACAAGCAAATCTCTCGGAGAAATTAAGCCGAACCAGGGGGCCTTAACAGCATCGTATAACATATTTATAAAAGTTGATCTAAAGTTAAAAGTTATTTTGTCCACGGGAAGTTAAAAAAAACCTCTCAAATTCTGACGCAGAAAAATGGCTGGCAGCACGCAAGTGTATGAAGCAGCGCATGGCGGCACGGCTGTTGATAAAATTGAAAAGTCATGGTTTAACTAATGAGAAGATATTCATGGTAGTGACTGCTACAAACACCCAACATGATCCTGTCTATGCTCGTGTTATTTAAAACCGATTATTATGGCAATTTTCCGTCGAAACGACGCCATAATTATTTAGTCACAAATGACAAGAAAATATGGGTGCTAGAGCTGTTTCAATCATTTTATAAGCATTTAAACTAGTGCCAGTTCCACTTTTTTTATAGCAAGTACTAGAGTGAAATATCTTTAATATGACGCATTAAGTATAAATATATTACACAAATTGGCGGATTTATATGCTAACAAAGTTGGTTCATTTATGCTGGACCACCCTGTATACGCATATATTCTGCTATATGGTTTGCATTGACGGGAGAAATTGGTGTTATATGGGCGCGTGTACGCCATCAAATGACATTTTGTATGCTGGGCAGGTCATGCATATTTAATATATATATATATATATATATATATATATATGTACATATGAAGGTCGCAAAATGCAAATTGCGTTGGATATGTATATGAATATAGACTTGTATACACACATAAAACCAAATCAAACGGAATATCATTTATTGAAACTATATAGTCAAGGGAGACTATGATACTGCAGTGCCATTGTGCCAACAGATTAACCAAATAACATAATAATTATATAGCATCCTGAAAAAGAGTAACAAAGGGTCCCAAAGGAGAATCGAATCGATATCGTGCTAGGTATAAAACTACATTTTGTGGCAATTTACCACATAAAAGAGCATTAGTTCGCTTCTGAGAAAAAATTTCTGGAGACAGGATATGAACATGCTTTACTTGGTCACATGCCAGTCCCACTGCTATTTTATATACAGCGCTCTTGGAATAAGCTGGTGCCATGCGATTGACTTTCAAGTTCTAGCCTTTATAAATTTCGATTACTTTATAAATTACGATTACCTATAAAAACTTACGATTGCTGGCACGTTATACACTGGTGTGCAGTGTCTACAATTCTAACGAAAATAATGCAAAATAATAAAAGCGCAAAATGACAACCGAGGCAAACTGCGTAAGTCGGTTTAACTCAACTATTATTATACATGTATAGTCTTAATGAACTTTTATTGTTTAATATTTAAATTCTATAGTAAAGTCCAGGTTCCGATGCTTAGAGTTAGCAATGCACGTGTATACGAAACGAAATGTCAACGCATTGATACACACTGCAGTGGCCACACCACCCTATAGGTTGCGGCAGGTCATATGACGGATAATACCTATTTGACGGATAATACCTATTTGACGGATAATACCTATTTGACGGATAATACCTATTTGACGGATAATACCTATTTGACGGATAATACCTATTTGACGGATAATACTTATTCGACGGATAATGCCTATTTTACTTTTGACCTGCCTTATGACCTATTTTACTCTTGACCTGCCAGATGACCTGCCAAAAACTTCTTTTGGATGTTTATTGTCACCTTTACATTCAATTTCTTCAACTTTCTGAGTAATAGGGTATACCAATGGGTCATTGCCCTGACGCGCAGGGCTTAAAGTGTGGCTGGACGGTCATGGACGGCGTCCATGCACTTATTTTAAAATCTGAACGCCGTCCAGCCACTTATTGGTCAGCAATGACTGGAAAGGTAAGGGGCGTCCTGGCACTTCTTTTGGAAAGATAAGGGGCGTCCAGGCACTTATTTTTCCACACTTTAAGCACTGCTGACGCGACTTACTGAAATTGCATGTCTGATATTTCACTACTTACATTGCCTTATAATACACCAATATTTTTTCATCGAGTTCAATCGAAATGTGGGCGATGTGGGTTTCCATTTCATATGCTGATACACATGACTATTCTATAGGTTTTAAAAAGTATTCGGTATGTTATGACCGAGATCGGTATATAATAATTATATTATTATTTGCCACATCTTCCTAATCCTCGTTTTTGTAAATCGGAACAAAGTTGGCGATTTTCGTAGCTTGAGTACTGAAACAGAAGCTATTTTATGTTCAGCTGATTAACATATATATATACATATATATATACATATTTATACATATGCAAAATTATATATATATATACATATATACATATTAAATTATATAGGTTTACCACGACTGCGTGTGGTATTATACTAGAGCAGCATCTATAGGGCTCAGTTCCGCTCGGTCCTTTATACCTCAATAATTCGTTCCCTCTTTATGTAATATATAATTATTCTGTCCCCATCTACTCGATCTCAAATTCTAGCTGGTTATCATTACTCCTCATTTTCGTTTCTCAAAACTTTTTTCATCTCTCGTGGCTTTGCGCATTGGGAGCGCTTCCGAACGGTTCGCCCTCACTGCATGTATTAGGCTATCAGACACACTTATATAGATGTTCTGATACAATAAAATAAAAAAAATGTGTCGCATAAGTACGCGTGTGTTTCTCCCATGTATATATGCGCTTGTGCACGTGTGTACATGTACATGTGTTTTGTGCGTTGTGTTTGAACGCGTGTGCATGTTCTTATGTGCGTGTGCGCGCGCCTTTTGTGTTTGAAGACGCTTGTGTATGTGTGTATGTGTGTAAGTGTATATATATATATATATATATATATGTGTGTGTGTGTGTGTGTGTGTGTGCCTGCGTGTATGTATGTGTGTGCTGATGGTTTGTGGATGCGGCGTTGAATCTGATATCCATTGGAGAATCGCGTGAGCTGCTGAGGCTGCTGCTGCTGCTGATGCTGTGGATGGTGTACGTAGATAGGGCGGTGCGTTGGCGCTGGCGTGCCTCTTCTCTTCTTATTGATTGCCTATAAGAGGGTGACAGAGACAGATGTACAATGAATGACACAGATGGAGAGATACTGCGAGGGAGGCAGACGCAACCACACACATCAGACGGAAGTAGTAATACGATGACAGTGATGGATGGATGGATAGGAGACTGATCGTAAAAAACAGGGCAGAATCATTGTTCGCATATTTAATATAATTATAATGATTATTATTATTATTGTTGTTATTATTATTATTTTTTAAAATTTTATTGCCCCGAGGTATATCTGATCCCTCAGGGACTTACACCTTCATTACTAAAAGAAAACCAATATTATTATTATTATTATTATTATTATTATTATTATTATTATTATTATTATTATTATTATTATTATTATTATTATTATTATGGAGATCGAGTCACAAAGGCAATTATGACAACGCATGCAAATAAAACCTAAAGAATCAGGAATGAACAGTTAATAAGATGGCAGTGGCTGCTTTTCGAATGTGCCCCTGCAGGCAACAGCGTTGAATCGCTGGATGCAGACAGAAAACCGTTGGAATAGGTAAGTTGTCTCTTTAGGGTCTCCGGTGATTCGTGTCAGCAGGCGCCCCAAATCTTTAAGTAGCTTCATTCCCTCAATGTTGATGGGCCCCATGGTCTCGAAGGCCAGCGGAACAAAGAGATAAGTGGCAGAAAGATGGTTGTATTTGTCGACCTTCCTCGTTGCCGCCAATTCCGCTGCCGCACCTGCAGACAATTATTATTATTATTATTATCATCATCATCATCATCATCATCATCATCATCATCATCATCATCATCATCATCATCATCATCATCATCATCATCATCATCATCATCATCATCATCATCATCATCATCATCATCATCATCATCATCATCATCATCATCATCATCATCATCATCATCATCATCATTATTATTATTATTAACATTATTATTGTTATTAGTATTATTATTGTCATTATTATCATTATTATTGTTAATAATAATAATATATTATTATTATATTTGTGATATCGATTATACATTAGCCTATATGATAGTGATATTAGAGAAATCGTGGTAATAATAATATAATAATATAATAATAACATAATAATAAATTATTATTATTATATTATTATTACCAAGAATTCTCTATTAGCACTATCATATAGGCTAATGTATAATCGATATAATTCTGACAAATCATTCTAATTTTTGTTATGCACATTATCACCACTACGAGAATGTTAACCAATACATCAAAAATGGACAGGTGTTTCATTGGAACGGTTGGAATGCAAATTTGTCCCCAGATGTCCCAGAAGGCAACATTGACAAAATGGCGACCGATTGGGTAACTTCGTTCCGCAGTGTTGATGCTTAGGCTGAAGTTGCTGGCGATGATCAACGATGTCGTATTAGCTTTGTCTCGAACCCAGGTGGTTAATGATCGCCTCAATCGGAAACCTGACGCATTAAATCATTAGAAATTATTCTTTCAAAATCATCATGATAATAATCATCGAAGATTCTTGTAGAAAACCATTGATAGTTTGATTCGAGCCCAAGAAACCAAATCTAACCTACTATCCGTTTGAACTAAATTAAATTTATACAGTAGCCGTAATGAGATTTCAAGGTGTCTAATTATGGAAATGTTGACTTTGCAAATCAAAACAAGTTAAAAATTGACTGAGTGATATTGAATAATAATAATAATAATAATAATAATAATAATAATAATAATAATAATAATAATAATAATAATAATAATAATAATAATAATGACTTTGTCATTGTCTTTGGAAAAAAATAAATGTGTGTTATAATAATAATAATAATAATAATAACAATAATAATAATAATACCCTAAGCTCATGTGCCTCATCTGTCTACGCTTTACGCGTGCTGCGTGCTCATGGCATGCCTGGACCGGCATTGCATGTCATCACTCGAGCGACTACAGTAGCGCGTCTGCTGTACGCCTCTCCAGCCTGGTGGGGACTGCTGAGCGCGGGAGAGGTCGACCGCATCGAAAGGTTCTTGGGACGCGTCAGACGAGCTGAATTCCTCCCCTTAGACTCCCCTAAAGCAGACATTATGGCTGAGACTGCTGATGCTGCCCTCTTCAAAGCTATTATTAAAGACAAAGATCATGTTCTACATAAATTTTTCTCTTATAGACGTCCTGACAAATACAATCTGCGTCCTAGGCCGAATCCATTCGAACTTACCAATAAAAACAATAAAAATTTCATAACACGGATGCTGTATAAAAACGTTTACTAGACTTTATTTGCTGCTCCTCTGTGCTTGTTAACTGCCGCGTTATGTCGACTGGTTTTTCAATAAAACGAATAATATTATTATTATAATCTATATCCATAATAATAATAATAATTATTATTATTATTACTATTGCAATAATAATAATAATAATAATAATAAAAATAATAAACTTTCTTGAAACAATCAGCTCGACAGAAGCAACCGGTTACAGTGTACCCACCGCCATCGCCACCACCACTGCCACCGCCATCACCACTGCCACCGCCACCGCCGCCGCCGCCACCGCTGCCACCACTGCCACCGTTACCACTGCCACCACTGCCACCGCCACCAGCGCCACCATGCACGAGAACTGTAATTGTTGTGCTTGCCAAATTCAAAGTTATTTGCATACCGTTTTTTATAACGTGCGTGTATACCATATTTTTTATGCTAAATGTCATCGAGAAAAGGTGATAAAAAGGAGAGACCCCAGGCTGAAAAGGAATCTTAAGAAATTTAGAAAAGATAAACAAATAGACCGAAAAGAACCTAAAATGGTTAAAAGGAGCCTCTGAGCCAAGAATATAGACAAAAGAATCGAATGACGGTTATGACAACATAAATGACAATGCATATGTGTAGGCTACGCATGTATCTGCATATGAATATGTAATTGCGATTGTAATTTAATATATATATATATTATATGTATATATTTATGTTTGCATGTGTATATATTATGCATGGAGGATCGACAAAAGCCAACTACCAAAAGTCGCCGTCACAAAAGCCTATCATATTCAGAAAAATTGGAAAAAGAAAAACGAAAATAGTGATGAAAGTTAAACAAAAAAGAACAGAATTTCATGAAAAAACTTTTTAATTCGTCAACAACCTTTTACTTGTGGTGCAATTATAATTGTAAACTGCAACATAACTCTCATACGACTTTTTGTCGATAATTATATTCATATAACGCTGGACAAACCGATTTGAAGGTGTTTATATGCGAACTGCAACAGTCATCAATTGAATACAAATTTATAATTAATCTAATGAAAATCTCCATTTAACGATCTCTGTTATGGCACAGTGATCCAGAAACATTTTCCGAATTTCAGCGTTTGAAAAAATCATCTAGTATTGTTTAATAACTACATCGCGTGTGAATTGCTTATTGTTTCACTTTTCCTTGAATAAATCAAGGGTGAATTTCTATTGTCACGGAGACATCCACAGACAGACAGAAACATAAACGTGGGCAGATGTAGACACACATACATACCGATGGACAGACAGAAGGACGGACAAACAGACACGCAATTGATAACACGCAGTTTTGGTAACACGTATTCAATACATGTGGTTATTTTAACTGCAATTGAAATTATAATCATGACGTTAATATATATATATATATATATATATATATATATATCTATTATTATAAATTTATCTCAACGTTTGTTCGTTCATTCTGTTTGCTTATTAGTCCGATCGATAAGTTCAGACAGCAGCTTGGCATCATAATTATAATTGTTTGTCCGTCCCACTACACTTTTTGGAGGTAAGCCTATTCATGAAATAAGCTAGACAGTGAATGCAGGAAATGAATAAGGATTAGATTTGTACAGCACAGAAAGAGTGGAGTTTTGCGTTTTGCTGACTTGTCCCTAACATCGACCACGAATAATATGTAAGCCGTTTATCACACAAGCAGGCAAGTTCCTTCTTGTACCATACGCCCCCCTTGCCATCACAAGTTCCTAATATGTATCGCCTAACAAGCATCCGGTCCTTTGTCTGGTAGGTCTTCTTACAAGCGATCATTTGCTTGCGTCGGATTAATATTCATGCCTCTGAAAGCTTGTGAACGGTGGCTTTAAGTGTGTTTCATAGAGTTTCTATTTCAAGACGACAGGAAAGATTTCGACAAGAAAGATGTTGAAAATAGGTCATCAAGTTCGATACCTAGCCTACTTGCAATTCGATAATAATAGTTGATAGTATTGCCGATGATTCAGGCTTCGACGACATTTATATACATTATCACTGCCCCTCATCTTGTGATTGGATAGCTGTTTAACCTTGTGTTTGACACAAGGAACCACTATAGAGTTTGGCGAAAAGGGCGTTGATTTACTAGACTTGTTCATTGTCCATTACAATTAAGGAGTGACGCTTATTTTTTGTCTGACCACGGTAACGTTTGTTTTAAAAGCCTCCAATCGAATGCATATAAATAGCCCATATAGTGCATGTTGTTGCTCTCCAGTTTTGAAATCTACGTTTCATAAATAAAAGAATTACGTCATATCGATTACGACAATAGGAGATGACGTATCCGTAGCCTATCTATATTTATAAGAAAGAATGTGGATTGCGAGGGGGCTGGGGGTGTGGTGGAGGAAGTGGGGGCGGGATGGGGGTGGAGATTTTCCTGAAACCTAAATCTCTCGGGTGGCGTACCGGTAGAGGTCGGAGTGTGGTGGGGGTACCGGTGTTGTCACCGTGTTGTGTGGTGGGGTTGTGACCGGAGCGGGTCGAATCCTTAATTTCCCGGGCAACGCCGGGTACCCCAGCTAGTATATATATATCGACATAATAAAAAAACGTAGTATAATTTATATTAAAAATGTTACGCTTCTAAAATCAAAAGTCATGCTTGCCAATTCACAGTAAGATAATAATTATTATAGTGTGCCGCTGGGCTCAGTTGTTTGGTCCATCAACAAACTTGGTGATCATAATCTAAATATAATGACTATTAAAGCGATTTCAAGGTGTCTAAGCGTGAACTTCTGCATATAGTAATTCGGTTTATAATTATCCGGTTGTTCGGCGATATTCAGTGTATAATATTTATTTATTTATATGCACACACATATTTATATAACAGAAGATGACAGGACTTTGATTCGAATTTTAAGAATTGAAAAACATTTAAATGCATATCAAATGATGAATGAATTTCCTTAACGGCGCCATGACGAAATTATTGTTTACGTCAGAAAACAAGGTAGGTGCGGTACACAATAATTATATGGCGCGTAGTGAAAGCTACCGTAATGAAATTTGTCGGACTTATAGCTGATATAACGACCTTTAATTTGACGCATTAAGCATACACTTACTTGCTAAACTGCCTAAGTTATAGACCTTCAAAGTTGAACAAAAACTTCTGGCCCACCCTGTATATACATATATATATATATATATATATATATATATATATATATATATATATATAATAAACAATTATGTGTACAGTCTGATCATGTCATTTGTTTTGCTTCAGGTTTAAATAATTATTTATCTGATTGATATCGGCATTGGGGGTAAGTGCATGTATTATAATACTGTGTGGGTGATTAATTCCCTCAATGCTGCTTCCTACGAATATATGTAATCCTCTATGATATCGCATAATAATTACCGCTTAGAGAGGACATTTTTTAGTAATATGATTCGGAAACATTTTTGAAACTACATCAAACAATCAATCAATCAATCAATGTGGACTTGGCATAGCGCTCCTTCAATGTATCTACTCAGAGGCGCTCCCTGGCCAACCACCGCAGAAAAAGAACTGTTTTCCTACTAATGAGTAGCAATGTACGCAGGATTTTGTCATTGCAATTGTAAGCTTGAGCTAATATCCACAGCGATCATTCATAAAAGTTAAGTCGCGGGAACCAGTTTATTCACAGGCGCTCAATCAAAACAAAGTCGATGAGTAGCTGTGGAACGATCCGAAGAGTCAGACATGTGCTAGTGCGGATGGTGTGCATAGAGTTGAAACGGCGTGCATGGAGATTGGGGATGGGGTGGGAAGTGGAGGGAGGGACCAGTATAGGGTCTGTTAAAAGCAATGTTTTCTGTTTTGAGTGAATGACTTTGGTGGCAAACTAACTCCATTGTAAGGGCGTTCCAAACGATTGGTCCAGCTGCGAAGAAAGAGTGCAAAGTTGGATGGTGGAAGTGCGTGACAAGCGGAAGGCAGAGATCAGCGACCACAGCAGAATGACATATTATGGATACACATACGTTGGAAGAGGAGACGAAATCGAGTTTGGATAGAGAGACAGACAGACAGACAGGTAGACAGACAGGCAGGAACATAGAAGGAGCAGACAATAACAGAGAAATACACAGAGAGACATACATGAAGAGAGAATTGGAGAGACAGAGACAAAGAGAAACAGATAGACATATGCAAGAGACAGTGATATGCAGAGAGAGAGAGAGAAAAAGATGGAGAGAGGGAGAGAGAGAAAGAGAGAGAGGAAGAGAGAGAGAGACAGACAGACAGACAGAGACAGACAGACAGAGAGACAGAGACAAGAAGAATAGCACATATAGAGGGGCAGACGATCATCATCATCATCATCAGCAGCAGCAGCAGCAGCAGCAGCAGCAGCAGCAGTAGCATCCCTCAATAGACTCCGTGTTCCTAATGACCATCAGCCACGAAACGTCGAAGATGACGCATCAGCCTCTGTACCATCAGCGCAAAAGCAAAATCCATCCATTCATCCATCCATCCATTCATCCATCCATCCATTCATCCATCCATCCATTCATCCATCCATCCATTCATCCATCCATCCATTCATCCATCCATCCATTCATCCATTCATCCATCCATCCATTCATCCATCCATCCATCCATTCATCCATCCATCCACCCATCAACCAATCCACCCATCCATCCATCCTCCGTCCACCCATCCTTCCGTCCATCCATCCACCCACCAATCCATCCATCCATCTGAAATATTATTACAGGACTCATGTATAGTCAGTCCTACATGTATATCATCTGCTGGATATTTTGACCTTAAACCTTTTCTTCTGCAAATAGCAATCATTCTTAAATTCATGGCCATCAATGCAGTTGTTTTGCGTGTATAAGCTTTATATATATATATATATATATATATATATACATTATATATGCATGTATATTATATATATATATATATATATATATATATATATACTCACAAAGTTTGTCATCCTCAACGTCTTAGTGTCGAAGGTCATCCATGACTCTCTTATTCCTCCTCTCTCATTTCCCTCGGAATTTGCTCGCGTGTGTGTATATGTCTGTCTCTCTCTGTCTCTCACTCTCTGTCTCTCTCTGTCTCTCTGTCTCTCTCTCTCTATGTCTCTCTCTGTATCTCTCTGTTTTCTCTGTATCTCTCTGTCTCTCCCTGTCTCTCTCTGTCTCTCTCTCTATCTCTCTCTCTGTGCATCTCTGTCTCTTTCTGTCTCTATCTCTCTGTCTCTCTCTGTCTCTCTCTGTCTCTCTGTCTCTCTCTCTGTCTCTCTCTGTCTCTCTCTGGCTCTCTGGCTCTGTCTGTCTGTCTGTTCGACTCTCCCACATTTCCTCTCTCTCTTTTTGTATTCGTCTCTGTCCGCCTCTCTGTTTCTTTCTCTGTCTCTGCATCTGTCTCTCTGCCTTTTCTCCGTTTCTTTGTCGGTTTGCATCTCTCATTGCCTGTCTCATTCAAATCATCTTTCATTCTGTATTTGTCTTCTTAACAATCTCTCTGTCGTCCTTTCTATATCGCTGTTTCTGCCCCTCTGCGTGCGGCTGTCTATTTCTACCTGTTTCTGTCTACCTCTGTACAAATCTCTCTATGTCTATGTGTATGTCTTTGCATGTCTTTCTGTGTCTGTTTACGTTTGTCTCTATCTCTTCCTTTCCCCCTTTCTTCCTCTCCAACTCCCTTCCTCCCTCTTTCGCGGCCACCGTTGACATTCTGCAATGACCTTTTCCCTTTCCAGTCCCTCGGGAAATAAGGATGGAAAATGGAAGGATGGCTTAGAGGGCGACAGAGAACGATACAGGGAGACAGACAGATAGAGAGACTGGAATGGATGGAGGGAGAGAAGGAAGACGTGAGAGAGCGAGAACGATAGGATTACAGTGGCATACAGACAGACATGAACAGACAGCAGCGATCAGTGACAGATGAACAGAGAGAGAGAGAAAGCGAGAGAGACAGACAGACAGACAGACAGAGAGACGTGCAGACAAACAATCTCAGACTGGTAGGCAGATATACGTGGAAGCAGAGAGGTATATAATTATGTGCACGGACAAACAAACAAGCACACGTACCACGTATCTGGAACAGTTTTCCTGGGTCTATATTCAGGAAGCCAATAACATTTTTTAAACGGCTGAAGCATTAGTTATAAAATATAATGGAATAGAATGTAAGGAAATTAAGTGAATTAAATTAAATGGAATGTAGTGAAATGAAATTAAGTGGCGATGAATGAAATGGGATGGAAAGAATAGAATGGAATAGAGTTTAAATAGAATGGAATCGAATAAAAGAGTATGCTAGAACAGGTAAAAATAATATAAGTCTAAATAAAATCGATCAGAAACAATTGTTTTCATCGATTAATCGCTAACGTATTCGTTATCATCTGCAACCCAGAATAATTATGAACTCGTTTTTTAAAATTGTTGATTTTTGTTAATTATAGGCTAAGAACAAGATCCTGATGCTGAAGCTGCTGAAGGAGTTGACTGGAAGCAAGGGAACGTCGGACATTCACCAATTCGCCAACGACAACGACCTGCTCTTCCGAGGGGGACGAAGATCGACCCAGGTCTGTTCGTCTCAAACACACAAAATCTTGTCCAGTGGAAAAACAAATAAAGAAGCTGATATATTATAGGTCTAGTTATAAATGATACGTTATGAAGTTATGTAAGTGAATAAACAATTTATATATCACTATTATAACTATGACCATAACCAGAACTACAGCATTTACACGTAACAATAATTATTAACAACAAGAAGATATTTTGTTAAACTCACTGGATATATTATGATGAGCTAACGATAAGCAAGGAGAATATTAAATTCTTAAGGATTAGTCCCGCTATTAAGGCTACCCAGGTAAAAGATATTATAATAGAAGAGGAATGCCTGTCTGAGTGTCTGTACGACGTACGTCTGTCTACATGTCTGTCTGTCTGTCTGTCTCTCTGTCTGTCTGTCTGTCTCTCTGTCCATCTGTCATTATGTCCTTCTGTCTGTCTGTCTGACTGTCTGTCTGTCTGTCTGTCCGTCCGTCTGTCCGTCTGTCTGGCTGAAGGCATAGCTAACTGGTCGCTTCGATCAATGACCGCACTACAGTAGGCCTATTCTATCTAATAGCCCGAATAAATTTTACCGCCTATTATAGTCGAGCAAACGTCTAAGGAAATGAATAAATAAAACATAATAATATTATGAGTGAGTTAAGAAGCATTCAAAGAAACAAAGAACAAAGCGAATGAAATAATTATAACATTGGACGCTTAATTTTATTACTGAATTTATACTGGTGCTGCATGAATCTGGATATCACGCATTGTTTTTCTGATTGCAAAAGTCTTTTTAGATAGCGCCTTTAATTGAGACGATCAACGGAGCTTGTCAATCGGGTAGCAATTTGTAGTACGGGTCGGGTACGGGTCCTGTGTACGGGTACGGATCGGGTAGCAAAAACGCTGTACCCGCGGACAGATAATTGTCATGTGTGCTTGTCACTCTGGTGTACCGTAGTTTTCCGATTCACCAAAGGATCGGACGGAAGACGAGAAGGGTCAGCTGCTGACGGGGGAGAGCGCGAACCTCCAGCCACCCCTCATCCTCCCCCGCTTCATCATCCTACACTACTCGCCCTTCAAGGCCGTCTGGGACTGGATCACACTCCTGCTCGTCCTCTACACGGCCGTCTTCACGCCGTACGTCGCCGCCTTCATGCTCAGCAAGGACGTCGACGTCGACGCTGGCGAGAACCTCACGTCAACCAGGCTGGACAACATCACGACGTCGTCGTCGGATGGAAATGCACCGGATGTGGATCCGCTGTCCGTCATCGATATGATCGTCGATATCATGTTCATCGCCGACATCCTCATCAACTTCCGGACCACCTACCTGTACAACGGAGAGGTGGTGATAAGTCCCAAGAGGATCGCGTTCAACTACGTCAGGTCCTGGTTCGTCATTGACGCCGTCGCCGCTCTTCCATTCGATCTCTTCCTCTACGGAACCGGAAGCAGTGACGTAAGCGATGCGTTTGTTCACTTCCGGTTTGAAATTGACTTCTTGAAAATGACGTGTTTGTAGGTCCTTTGAGGATGAGAAGGAAGGTTTGTAGGTTAATAAGGAAGTAAGAATGTTTGAAGGAATAAAGAAAGAAATGGAGGAACGAAGAAAGGAATTGAGGCGGGAATGGAGGAGAGAAGCAAGGCAGGATGGAATGAATGAATGAATGAATGAATGAAGGAAGGAAGGAAGGAAGGAAGGATGGAAGGAAGGAAGGAAGGAAGGACGGAAGGAAGGAAGGAAGGAAGGAAGGATGGAAGGAAGGAAGGAAGGACGGAAGGAAGGAAGGAAGGATTGCAGGGATGAGGCAAAGAAAGAAGAGACAAGATAGTTTAGAATAGAAAGAGAAAGCGGGAAGGAAGGAAAGAGAGGGAAGGTGATTGGAAGGAAGGAAGGGAAGAATATAGAAGGCTGGAAGAACTGAGTGAATCGTTGAATTAATAAGAAAGGAGGAGTGAAGTGACGAAGGATGGAAGAAATAAGGAGTCATGCAATTAACCTTTTCTTTTGTTTCACAACTTTATCATCAGCACTGGTTTATCACCATTATTTCCATCTATTGTTTCGTCTTCGTCGTCGTCGTCGTCGTCAGCATAATCATTTCTATCTATCGTCATAGTAACTGTTATCACAGTCACCGTTAATCGGTGTCGTCACAAGCGACGTCATCGTCACACGTCTTGCTTCCGTCACCGGTGACGTCATTGTCGTACATTTTTCATTTGTGACTGTTTTCTATGCTGCTCGAAACAGATAGTAAGTATGATCTCTCTGTCTGTTTCTGCTTCTGCTTCTGTCTCTGTCTCTCTGTGTGTCTTTGTCTCTCTGTGTCTCTGTCTATCTTTGTCGGTCTACTTTTCTCCCCCGATCTACTCGCCTTCTTCCTTCACTCATTCTCTCCTACACTTGTAATCGCAATCAAACATTTATGTAGCGGTCAATCCAGAGCAGCCTCAATGCCTCATTCTATGATTTTACGAACAATTCAAAGTTTCAACATGTTGCTCCTCCAAATGGATTAGGATCCTTGATTGGGTAGAGATTAGATTAGATCAGACCAGATCAGATCAAACCAGAGCAGATTGGATCAGTCTATTCTAGAGTAGTCTAGACTATTCTAGAATGGACTAAACTAGAATACAGCAGACTGGACTAGACTAGACTACAGTAGACTGGACTAATCTAGACTAGATTAAAATAATTAGAATCCACCAGACTAGTTTAGATTATTCAAGAATGTACCAGAATTAGATTAGATTATAATAGAGTGAACTAGATTATATTAGATTAGATTAGATTAGATTGTGCTGTGTTTGGTTTGGATCGAATTGATTTAATTTAATTTGATTTGAACTGATTCGAATAAACTGGATTATATCGGTATATCGTTTAATTATTGGAATATTTCCATCGACAATTCAATCGGTTGGATCAATTACAATCCAACCATCTACCTATACATGTACTCCATAGAACCAATGATTAGATTAGCTCTATAATTGAACGAACTTCAATCCGCATTCGAGTGTACCCACATTATTATATAAAATGGTCAATTATAAGTAGAGCATTCTAACTTTGAACTTTCTTCACGTAATGGTCTGAGCTAACGGTTAAACCCGGACATGCGAAATGGGTGAAAATGAATATATGCCAACATGTGGTAGAAACCTATGAGAGACATGACCCGGGTTTTCCGGGACCGCCATAAACAAGCAGATGTAGACATTAAGACACAGTTGTTGAGAGGTTGGATACCCCAGACCGACATTTTGTATTGTATAAGAACATTTATAAAGCGCCTCTACTAGGGTGAACCGTTCAGAGGCGCTCCCAGTGCGCAAGGCCACGAGAGAAGAAATAAGTTTTAAGAAAAGAAAATGAGGAGGAGGGATTACCTGTCAGAAGTTGAGATCGAGTAGAAGGAGAGAGCGTATTCCAAAGAGACATACAGACATACATGCACATACACATAGTTTGGATTATTTTGAATGGCCCTAATTGTGATAAAATTACATAAGGTATCATCCTGTTTGATGATAACATGGGGTTGTGAGTTGCATTTTATGGCGCATCGGTAGCCAGGCGACTATTGATGGCGCTAAGTGATTGAAAATGAATAACTTTGTCAGAGTCACTAAACAGAAACCGTGCCACGGAAGTGGGATTGAACACGTACGCTCTGCATTGCATGGCATATCATCATCATCATCATCATCATCATCATCATCATCATCATCATCATCATCATCATCATCATCATCATCATCATCATCATCAACAACAACAACAACAACAACAACAACTGTGGGCACAACGCCCGTAGGTGTCCGATGCCTCCTTCACCAGGACCTTCCACTTTCTCATATCGAGCGCCGCTCTGATGAATTACCATTCATGGCATATGCTATTACAAATTATATGCAGTGGCCCGCTACTTTGATATTCACAGCCTGAAAACGCAGTTGACAATCCTTTCTATGCCTTTCCACATTATAACGAGTGACCGATCATTGTTTCCGTGTCCTAATTTCATATAACGTCCATTAAGACCGTTGTAAAGGTGTCCAAGTTAGCCGTCACTTAGAAGGAGGCCCAAATCCTCAGTCTCGTATATCAAGAGTAAGAATTGTAATATTTCAGTCATTTAACTCAACTTCTCATTTAATTTGCATCTTTAATTACCAAGTATTACATCAATGTAATATAGCGATGCTTTATGCATGATGAACAATTGTGCATTTGCAAGTGAAATAAAAATTATAAACCTACTCACTTCTTTGCCTTAAAGGCCTAGCGCTCTAGCCATTTGCCAACGTCATCTGCATGGGACTTGCGAGGCAGTCTGTATCCTGTAAAAAAATCTATAATTGTGTACATGTTTTCGTTGAGAGACCGTATGCCTTCACACCTGATAATTTTTCACTGAATTCAACGGGTTATATCCGTTCACCCCTCATATGCCCGTTTGATACGGATGTTTCGAAATTAATTATAGGCCTAAGCCCCGCTTTTGGACCTCTATTAGACACCTTTTAAACGATTAACAGAGTAGCTAAATATAATGAACTCTCAACTAGTTTTTATTGCAGACGTTCTGTGTCAGGCAAATCTTCTTTCATTGGTTACGGAGATCTATAATAGATTTATATTACACAAAATTTAACGTTATACTCAGAAGCGCTCGCGACCCAGCCACGGCTTGAAAAGAACGGTTTAAATGCATGAGTTAAAACGCATCTGACCAAACCCTAAGAATGAGGCGTAAAGACAGTGGAAGCCCATTCCATACCATTTGGCCAACAATAGAGAAAGCACGGTGCTGTCTATAAGGCTATAAGCTCGTGCTCGGGTACCGTAACGAGGATTATTATAACAGCCAGAAATCTACATCAACAATAAAGAGTGACTTCGATACCTGCAATCAACACACTCTATGGGCAAAGCACGCTTATGCACAGGACCGCAATCTTCTTACAATGAGCGCCTTGAACAAGTTTTTGGACGATAATCGGTATTCCGGAAAATTTCACATCTTATTTACAAAATAAAAGCAATCAATCTATTAAATCTATGAAAACAGATTGACGAATAATTTTGTTCGAACAATAAAAAATGCATTTTGATATCAAAGCACAATCTTTAGCCTTAGCAACGGAATTTTATGTGGGGCGACATCTATCGTTGATAGTGAAATGGATGGCCGCAAAATGTTCAGAAGTAAACAGTCCTGTAATAGAGTGTCCTTGCTCTGGGTGTTACAGTTTCCGATAATGTCATTTTACATGATATTATACATGTAGATGACGATGTGCAAAGAAGACATTGTGTGAATTTAAGATTCAAATAAAATACCTTTTAAACGTTTCTTTTTATTTCTATATTAATTACTTCTTATTATTTCCGCATTAATTATTCCAACCGCATTATTGTAACACGGTTTCAGCAATTCTGGAATAATGATCAACGCGAACAGCAATGGCATAGTTGCAATGACAAACTGTTATAATCATTAGCATAGCAGTTAAACGTGGAACTTGCGTTACCACTATTATGTTCATTCATTCATTAAATGAACGTGTATATCGCCGCCTCTTCAAGGGGACTAATACTCAGAATCGCTCCCAACATTAACGTGGGTTGGGAACTGTCATAAGATAAGTTCATAAGAGAGAGGAAATGAGGAACGCATGAGAAGGGGTTATAGAAAAGGAACGGGTGTGTCAAAGGGAGACTACTCCAGGCTGAGGAGCCTACCACCGAGAAGGCAAGGAACTGCAAAGTGAAGGTACGAGCCAGTGTTCATCCAGATTCCTCTGCTGAGTGAGGGATTTCATGTTTCTGGAGGGCGGGGCGGTCGTTTGGGCGGTCGGCGACCGCTGAGGCGGACGGGGCGACACCCATTGTCCGGTAATGTTTTCTGGTGAACATTTTAGTAAGTAAGTAAGGAGGTAAGCAAGTAAGTGCGTAAGTAAGTAAGTATGTAGGTAGGTACACACTTTAATGAGCCGCCTGCAAACGCAGAATAGAGTAAATGTGAGCTCAACGAGTTTCACAACAGCGATAGTATAATCTCGACCATGTTCTTTTTACCAAAGAATTAATCGCAGGAAAGTCTTGCCACCCCTATCCATTTCGCCATTAATTTTTTATACCCCCGTGGGATGGACCGCATGGAATGCACAGCGCACACCTTTTAAACGCACATTAGCGACTCCATAAATATTAACTGCGGACGAAAGCTTAGTGAAATTGGCATGTTTTGGCTAAAATCTCGACGAGTGCAGCAAGGGCTGCTGCAACGGTTGTCAACACAAAGCATGAATAAACAAAATAGTAGGAGATTGCTTGACGTCATGTCATGTCATAACGCCGACGTCGCTTCGCGACGGTTGGCTGCATGAGCGGACCAATGTACACCAGCAAGATCTGTCCTTTACGGTCCTCAATAGCGCCGTTCCCGATAGACCGGTCCACAGCGTGATGTTATCGAGCCAGCATATATTCTGGGTCTACCGCGGTTACGAACACCTTCCACCAGTCCCGTCATGACACTATTTTCAATATTGTCCTGCTGTCGCAGGGTATGACCAAGGTATCGTAATTTCCGAGTTTTGACATGGCCTAACAACTCGCATTTTGTCCCTGCTAATTTATAAACTCGTTCATTAGTCAACATTTCTGTCCATGAAATACGTAGTAGTTTCCTAATGCATTTGTTTTAGAAAGCCTGTATAATTCTTTCCTCCTCCTTCTTTAAAGTCCACGTCTCACAACCGTATGTTGCTACTGGCCACACTAAGGCCCTCATCAGACGTATTTTTGTCTTGGAGCTGATTGCCTTGTTTTTCCATACCTTTGTCAACTTAATCATGACTGATGTACCCATGGCTAACCTTGTTTTCACTTCTACATTACAGTCTGCATCTTTCGTTACTCTGCTTCCCAGATAGACAAATGAGTCTACCTGATCTAAACTACCACTGATCACTCTAATCTTCAATTCTGTGTCCGTATTTGTCATGACCTTCGTCTTTGCGGCATTAATCTTCATGCTACACTCGTTTGCAGACCTCTCAACCCTGTCCACCAATTCTTGCAGCTCCTCTCGTGATGTAGTCAGTAATACAATGTCATCTGCGTATCTTAGATTGTTAATGATTTTACCCCCGATTATGAATCCACTGTTGAATCCTTGCAAGGCTTTCCTCATTACCTGCTCTGCTAAAATGTTAAAAAGACATGGTGAAAGGTTACACCCTTGTCGCACTCCTTTCTTAACTCTGAACCATGCTGACGTAAGTCCATCTGTCCTAATATTTGCGCGTTGTTGTTTGTGAAGTTTCTGCAGCAGCTGAACTATTTGAGGCGGGAAACCCATTTCTAACATAGTCAGCCAGAGTTTGTCGTGTTGTACCATGTCGAACGCCTTTGTGAAGTCAATGAAGCAGAAATATAGTGGTTGGTTCCTTTCCCTTGCTTTTTCCAGGATTATTCGGAGGTTTGCGATTTCGTCACGTGTTCCTCTTCTAGGTCTGAAACCAGCTTGTTCCTGGGCGATTTCGCTTTCAAGTTTGGATTGTATCCGTTCTAGAATCACTCGTAATAAGATCTTGCTAGCATGAGAGACCAGTGCGATAGTACGATAGTTTCCGCAATAAAGCGGGTCACCTTTCTTGAAAAGTGGGATGAAAGTTGACTGTGTCCACTCATCTGGCCACTCTCCGGTCCTCCACACCTCCGTGCATAGCCTATGTCATGTAGTTTGGTCAGCGTCATTTCCCCGCCGTACTTGCTTGACGTAGTAACAGTATTAACATTTTGTGTATCGATTAAAGTAAATATGTTGAACTTATTCGCTTTCCCACAACCACCGCATGGCCTCCGTTCTGCCTATCCTTCAATGAATCGATTGATCAGATCCTTCGCAACCTCTCTCGTCCGTTTGAATGCGTGCAACGCCATTTCAAACACCCGTCCAAGGCGTCCATTGATCAGATTAAGCCACGAATATCGTTTCATGTTTTACTCGGTTGTATGTATGACTACAGAGTTGAAGAACACGTTAGCTGCTTTCACATGTGATTAAATAAGAATAGATTAAATTTGATTAGATTAGATTGGATTGAATTAGATTAGATAAGATAGGATCAGATCAGATCAGATCAGATCAGATTAGATTAGATTAGATTGGATTAGATTAGATTAGATTAGATTAGATTAGATTGGATTGGATTGGATTAGATTAGATTAGATTAGATTAGATTAGATTAGATAGGATTAGATTAGATTAGATACGATTAGGTGGATAAGAACAGAAATCAGATTAGATAAGAGGAGATTAAGTGGAATGTGTTCTATCGGCAGATCTATGGCATACTTGCTGTTACGTGTCGTCGTGGTCTTGGGAATTACATTTGAAGTGTAATCGCGAGGCAAGACTTGGACCTTTATTGTCTGTCTAAATCGAATCAACGTGTGCCTCTCCTCCAGCCTATAAATATTACGCATTCGTAACCACGTCTCTGTGAACTCACAGACGATTGATATTCAAAGGGAATTCCTTCGAAACTCAAAACCTTTGGAGACCGATAAAACCCGTATATTTGTCGGCAACCCTCCTTTGGCAAATACACCGCTACCGTTTCTTCAAAGAACGCGGAACAAGACGCACCGGAACTGCCCAATGCGCATGCGCAGACTGTCGACTGTTTGACGGACGTGACGTTGCGTAGAGCCTCGTTTCAAATTAGAGCGAAATGCTATAAATAGGTTGAAAGAAGAACAGGACAAATGTGATTAGAGAATGGTCACATTGGACGCCGTGAAACACGTATACGGTATAGGGTAAGGATTCGGACGATCTACGCCCCCAGTGCCCCCCCCCAAATGGGGGTTATTCTGAAGGGATGTTTAGCAAGAATTTTTCTCAGCGCCAACAATAATTGAAGACAGTAAGTTGTTGAATAGTGGCGATAAATAAATGCATTAGAATTACAATCTTGGTGTTGTTGTTGTTGTTGATGATGATGATGATGATGATGATGATGATGATGATGATGATGATGATGATGATGATGATGATGATGATGATGATGATGATGATGATGATGATGATGATGATGATGATGATGATGATGATGATGATGATGGTGGTGGTGGTGGTGATGATGATGATGATGATGATGATGATGATGATGATGATGATGAGGATGATGATGATGATGATGATGTTGATGATGATGATGATGATGATAATGACGACGACGACGATGACGATGATGATGATGATGATGATGATGAAAATGGCGACGACGACGATGACGATGACGATGATGATGATGACGACGATGATGATGATGATGATGATGATGATGATGATGATAATGACGACGACGATGACGACGATGATGATGATGATGATGATGATGATGATAATGACGACGACGACGATGACGATGACGATGACGATGACGATGACGATGACGATGACGATGACGATGACGATGACGATGACGATGACGATGACGATGATGATGATGATGATGATGATGATGATGATGATGACGATAGAGACCAAAAATTTTAACTCTGCAAATAAAACTCGCTATTGCTCAGACACCTCTTAAAGGTGATTTCTAATGCAATAAAAGTCCGACAAACTTTAATTTTCAATATTATACTACAACGTTCCCGAATTAAAAAGAAAGTCGCCAAAAATAATGGTCTGCGTTTCAACAGTGGCTTCAAGCAACATCTGATTCAAAGCGCATTCTTACTCCTAGCAATGTTTTCTATAAGCCTTTACATGTACATCTCCGGTTTAAACCTACTTCTCCGGTTTAAACCTACATCTCCGGTTTAAACCTACATCTCCGGTTTAAGCCTACATCGCCGGTTTAAGCCTATATCTCCGGTTTAGGCCTACATCTCAGGTTTAAGCCTACATCGCCGGTTTAAGCCTATATCTCCGGTTTAGGCCTACATCTCAGGTTTAAGCCATAATCTCCGGTTCAAATCTAACTATCAGCAGTAACAACTAATTTTACATTTTAATCTGTAGTTATAGTAAAAATAATGGCATTTAAATTAAAAGCCATAGTTAAAATTATAATTATTATTTTTTTAAGCCATTATCATAATAAAATTTCACCTGTAACTATAATTACTAATATACTACAGTCATCGATAGACTTATTATCATGATTATATAAATTATAATTAAAATAAAGCTATAAATCGATTGCGCCTTAAAGCCAAGCGCTTAAAACTCCGATTACCAGGCTGTAGACATTGCCTTATCTTCAGATGCACTCATTTTATAAAGGGAGCAACGCAGACATTGATTTGCATCGATCAAGATAGCCTTCTCAACCTTCCTTTTATTGACCCTTGAACCCTTCACCTTTGAACCCCTGATGGCACTCTGCCACCTTCCCACAGCAAAGCACCCAACCGTGCCGTGTCTTAATAAATCATTCGTTAAGGCCAGCAACGTATTTCATCCGTCTGGACGTTTGCCACCTTGAACCGTAGTCGTGCATCGAATTAACCGACTTCCGATTATATATTATTCCGATCGATTTCCGATGCTGTCTGCACCTCGTTCCCCTCTCTCCAGTTTGACGGAGGACGGAAGGATGGAAGGAAACGCAGACCGGACGACTCCGGTAGGACTTCCGGAAAGATCATTGCGCTATAGAAATGATGCACTGAGAAGGTTAAGTGTATTGCGCTATGGAAATCGTGCACTGAGAGGGTTAAGTGTATTGCGCTATAGAAATGATGCACTGAGAAGGTTAAGTGTATTGCGCTATGGAAATCGTGCACTGAGAAGGTTAAGTGCATTGCGCTATAGAAATCGTGCACTGAGAGGTTTATTGGTTAATGATATGCAATGGGATGCGTCACGATTTACGTCATCTCACGTATTGCAAAGAGATTTTTCTGTGTCCCTTATTAGTGTCAGAGGAATGCCACTTAGTCGTGTGCATCACTGTTCCTCGTTTTCTTGGTGCGTTTTAGTAACTCTCTTATTGAAATTGTTCCTATTGGTTACCTGGCAATAATTCGTTTTACTATCATTGTCCTTCAGTTTTGGTAGATATTCCAATTTGGTTTCACCAAGTTTATTTTTTTAGTAGAAATTTACTAGATGCAATGTTATTTTCCTGTTTGTCGTATATAATTCTCGATAGGTCCATGATAATAATGAGTAAACGAATGCATTACTTTACATCGCAGCATTTTACGTTGTGTAACGTTGCATAGGCCTATAATTGTTATTATTATTACATTACAGTTACTATAGCCTACTATACTTTATTTTACAGAGCATTGCAGTATCTAACGTTACTTTAATTTATAAAATTTGTACAAAGGTTTATTAGATTACTTTTCTTTACATAACTGTTATTGCGGAACGGAAGACACTGAGACAAGGATAGGCTATAAGAGTAAGAATTGCGAGAGGAGATGGAGTAGGTGCAGATCTGATGAAATTGTGGAAAAGCCATAATATCAAACTATCCTAAGTTAATGAGGACGCTTATATGGCCAGTGATGATGTATGGTTGTGAGAGTTGGACAATAAAAAAGAATGATGTGGATAGAATAAAGGCTTTTGAAATGAAAGGCATAAGAAAAATCCTTGGAGTATCATGGAAAGAGAAAAACCAAATGATTGGGTACTGGAGACGGCTGGTGTAGAAATGAGTCTACTTGAATCTATCAAAGGAAGGAAGATGCCATACTTTGGACACATAATGAGGAATCACGGAGATTGTCTATAGAGGATGAAATTATGCAAGGAAAGGTTCCGGAAGCAAGAACAAGAGGAAGACCTACATGTAGAAGGATGTGGTTGGACGACATGAGTGAATGGTCGGGTTTATCAACAGAGAGGTTGTTGAGAGCAACCGAGGATAGGAGAGGATGGAAAAGAATTGCCTACA
This sequence comes from Lumbricus terrestris, assembly GCA_949752735.1. NCBI lineage: Eukaryota > Metazoa > Annelida > Clitellata > Crassiclitellata > Lumbricidae > Lumbricus > Lumbricus terrestris. Next base: position 4,932,855 of record OX457042.1, on the reverse strand, counting down.
TTGCGACCAACCATCGTGCCGAGGACGGTTGAAGGCAAGACATATTGCGTAACTTTACTTTACCTATCAGGGGGCCTTTGTCGCATTAGCGGCATTACTATGCTTTGTTTCCATAGTATACAGTACAGTATGCTGCTTCTCTTTACATTACATCGCAGTACATTTTCCTTTATATTGCATTACTTTTATTTACATTGAAATACGGTACATAAATTATGTTGCTTTGCACCGCAGGCTTTCACAGAATATCACGCTGTGGCAATGTAACAAACTGCGATATAGAGCAAGGTAGCACAGCACAATACGATGTAAAAGCAATACAATATATCGATTTATATAAATACACAATCTTACGTTACTTCACTTTACATCGCAGTACGCATTAAACTCCACCAAACCACATAATAATAATAATTACAATACTTTAACAATCGATGGCATTGTTCTTTCGTCGCAGACCATGACGGTAACAGGTGTCCTGAAGACAGCTCGTCTCCTCCGGTTGCTACGAGTGGCTCGTCGCATCGATCAGTACTCGGAGTACGGTGCGGCGGTACTTCTCCTTCTCATGGCCACCTTCACCCTCATCGCTCATTGGCTGGCTTGCCTCTTCTACGCAATGACTCATGTCGAGATCGACGGGCGAATTGGCTGGCTCAACAAACTGGCCAACGATTCCAACATGCCATACTCGTTCAATGATTCGGCGACAGGCGGCGGACCGGATATCCGGTCGAAGTACATTACGTCATTGTACTTCACGTTTACGATCCTGACGAGCGTCGGGTTTGGAAATGTTGCCCCGGTGACGAACTGCGAGAAGATATTCACGATATTTGCAATGATGGTCGGATGTAAGTGGAACCAGTTGGATTGTGTCAGTGATAGTGTTATTGCTATTGCTACTATTTTGATCGTCATCATCATTATGATCATCATCATTATTACGATCATCATGATTACGATCATAATCATCATTATGATCGTCATCATCATTATAATCGTCATCGTCGTCACTACCACCACCACCACCACCACCACCACCACCACCACCGCCACCACCACCACCACCACCACTATGACTACTATTCTGCTCAGAACCTATAATTAACCAGCGAGTTTCAAGGACGACTAACTGCCATCCGTGACTTAGTTTCTTTGAGTTCGACGGTTTATTTATATTATTTACATTATTTATATTAAATATATTATTTATATTATTTGTATTATTTAATTATTTATATTATTTATATTAATTATATTATTATTATTATTTATATTATGATTATTTATAGTATTTATATTTTTTATATTTATACCTCGGGCGACAAAAAACAACGATGATAATGAGATAATCGATGCATAATGATCTAACGTTTACACTGTAAAGTAATGTAATGTTTCGACAGCGTTGATGAGCGCCGCCATCTTTGGCAACGTTTCGTCGATTATGTTGCGCCTCTATCGCGGCACGCAGGAGTATCACGAGATGTTGACGAGCATCAAGGAGTTCGTCAAGTTCCACTACATTCCGAAGCAATTGGCAAACCGATTGGTTGAATCCTACCAACACACACGGTCGTTTACGAATGGGGTCGATATGAACAGCGTAAGTAGGTTTCATATGTTTCTATATTTATGAACGTTGTGCAGTAATAGCAAAGGTGGATAGTCTCCCTCCTTCATTATCCAGTCTTCGGACTGGCATTGTCAGAAGAAGGGGCGGAGTTAGCATTCGTAATTAAGTCAACGGCATCCTGTAGTAGCAATTTTGGCCGCTTATTTCGATAGAGCAGTTATTTTTAATGCCATTTCTGTGGTCTAAACAGTTTACAAGCTGAATTACTGATAAAATTATGCTCTTTGTTATTCTTGGAATGCCCTCGATTATTACACCGAAAAATGCAGAACAACCATTAGTTATAAAACATGCGTCAACCTTAAAAGAGGTGTGCTATTATTTCGAGCGGCTAACCGTGCGTGCTGCACAATTATACAGTTCACAAAACGCAATAAATCGCTCAGTAGATATAATTATATTTATTTTTTAATAAGTAAATAATAGTGATAATAACGACAATTTATATTGCGCCGTAACGCGGCCATACCGCTTCAAGGGCGCCTCACAAACGGCTAACTGCGGGATAATCCTTAGCAAACAGATAAGTTTTAAGCTTTGTTTTAAAAAGAGTCCACTAAGGCGGACAATCTAATGTCCGGTGGAGGACTGTTCCAACATCTGGGACCAGCAACCGAGAATGCGTGGTCGCCGAGACCTGTCTTCATCCTCCGTACACGAAGGTCGGTCTTTCCAAGCGACCGGAGTCGCAGCCCGGAAGCAGAGGAATAACTCCGCCACTGGTTGCACTCTTGCAGTGCCAGTCCCAAGCCTGGGTAAAGAAGGAGGGCGTCGCTAATGGTCTTTGTTACCACACAGTGGCGATAAACTGCAAATACCACCACCAAGCAGAGGAATGGGTCTCGGAACAGTAGTCGCGAGTGTATTCATGCAGAGGCTGTTTCGTGAAGCGATTTGTTAGCGATGAGTAAGAACGCACATGATATTGTATATAATACTTTATTGATCCACCTGCAAACGCACCGAGGGAAAATCGAAATGGAGCAATCATAGACTGTGTACAATCACAAAATAATCGTATTATATGCAATTAGAAATTATTACAGTGGGGCCCTCAACCTGGAAAATCTTCCTGTGACACTTCGCCCTCTTTTTAAAAGTCATTCATATGCTTTCCACTCTTATCTTAAGACAGTTTAATTTGACCGCGCTGTGGTTGGGATCGCCATTGACTATAATAGCCTTTTGAAGAGGCGCTTTACAAATGAATTTGCGTCCCCCTTTCCACGTGCATATGCCGCTGCGCACTGCGCTCTGCTGTCCATTATGACTTAATGGTTCCTTTCACTCGCTCTGCAATAATGCAGAGGCGTTCGTTCTCTGTGGTTGGTCTAACCTGGAATGGACTTCCCTTGACTATGCGACACTTCCCAAACTGCTCTCAATTTCACAAACTGTTGAAGACTTTTTTCGCTTGATCTCGTCGGCCGTGAACGCCTTTTAATAGATACCCTGAAGGGGCGCTATATAAATTCTGATTGATTGATTGGATTGATTGATTGATCTATGTTATATTATTCCAAGGAACTATCTCGTTTAACGACGTCAAGGATTGCAGAGCTGTTGGAGGTGGTAATCGATAACAAATTCTCCATGAAGGAAACTAATATCGCGCAGTAAAACGATTAAAAGGTGTCGAAGAAGAGCTGAATAATCTCAACAATGTTAAATTTTTCAACGACATTGGGAGCCAAACCATTAATGCATGTATTGACTTGCGTGGAAATTACTTTTACATTATTACTATTATTATTCCAAAGTTTAACGTCATCCTATGACAACAAAGGCCGTTGACGACAATACAAAACAAATGTACAGAACCGTAAAGGTAAAATTACAGCGTCCGAACTGCACCAATAAGGTGCCTAAACGGAGATTTCCAATCTCAATAACATTCAATTTTTAGACATGAAGCAGTTGATCTGACACAGGGCTGTTTTAAATTGCCTCCAATCGGACGACACTGACTTTCTTTTACTAATTTCAACTGCACGGAAGTGCTTTTACAACTGCACAAATCCTTTTAGAACTGCACATTTTGTGGACAACTGCACGCTAAAAAAGCCCTGATCTGACACTCGCTCAACCTAGCACATTGTAATAAAGGATCCAATATACATTACACAGTTTAATCTTACACAATGATTGTCTCATACAACTAATTGCATTAGTAACCCTAGTAAGCAGTTTCTGTTACAAAAGTTCAACATAAGTGCATCAATAACAATAATGTAATACTTCTCGTACAAAAGCAACTTCGTGTCCACTAACTAAAATATGCTTCAAACTGGTTCTTCGATGTCAGGAGTCCACTATACCACGTTGTTCCGTCGGTGACTATCCAAACAATTAGAATAGCGGTTTTCGGGTTTGCACAAACTGGAGAACAGATCTGATAGCCTATATGTTCATAGGCGCAACCACCCTGTGGGACCCACGGGACGCGGCCCCCTCAACTTTTGAGTGGTCTCCTAACTTTATTATTATGGTCCCCCAACTTTTAGGACGTGATTCATTATGGTCCCTCCCAACTTTTAGGACATGATTGCGCCTATGATACTGCAGTACATGTTACTCCCAGAGTATACAAACAGTGAATGAATTGATCCCACGCAGTAGGCGTTCCTGCGAAGAAGAAAAATTCATCCGATCGGACTGAAAATTGCTATCTCAATGTCATAAATGCTGATTATTTGCACACCTCTTTTAAGATCTACAAATTAACTATGAGAGCGCCTGCTTCCATGGCAACATTTAATAGAACAGATGATTACAGATCATAACTCGTTCATTAGATGCATTTATAAAGCGCCTGTTCAAGGGGGCTAATCAGAGGCGCTCCAAACCTCAGCGCGGCCAAATAAAACTGTCCTAAGATGAGAGATGAAAGCCTGAAGAGCATTTTTACAAAGAGAGCGGAGAGTCAGAGGAAGACCATTCCAGGTTGAGGGTCCTACCACCGAGAAAGCACGTTACTGCATAGTGGAAGTTCAAGCAAAAGGGACTGAGAGTAGACTTTGTTCAGACGAACGAAGGGAGCGGAAGTGGTGAGAACTAAGAGTAGGGCTACAGAGCTCACAAAGGTAGGCAGGTGCGAGGCCTAGCATGCAGCGCCAGACTAGAGTAGATATACTATACTCAATTCGCTGCTTGAGTGGAAGCCAGTGGAGGACGTCACGCATATAGCTGGAGATGTGGCTGAATTTAGGTATGCGGCCAATAAGGCGGACTGCAGAGCGCAGGACGCGATCAAGGCAACTCAGACGGGCAATTGGTAGGCCAGCATAGAGAGAGCAGCAGTAGTCAAGTCTGGTGGTAACAAAAGAATGGAGAAGGGTTGCAGCAGCAGTAGGAGTAAGTGATATATATCAAATTTAAGTAATTAATTACTATAGACACGTGACGTGACTCAGCGAAAATGAACAGCCTGGCTTAATATGCTTTGAGGTTAGCTTTAGACGACTCAAGGTCCCAACACTGCAGCGTACACTCTTCTGCTAGACGTCGAAAAGGCAAGCAACCCTTTCAATGCGGTTCATTGATTAAGCTTGTCGATATTGACCACGTCCACTATAGCTTGTCGTGCTTGATCAATACCACATGTATAGTTGGTCACGCGCGGTGTTTGATCGATAATTTCCCTCCCTAAGTACTTCTAATGCGACGAGTCAGTGATTCACTTAATGGTGCTAGGACGTTTGTTATAAACACCTCGTTCGCACTTGAAGTTACTTGCATGATGTCTGTACAGTCTGTTCTGTTAGTAATTAAGATTGAGGTTAATTAAGATAACTGCATAGCTGTACACTGAAACCGGCTGCCAACCGGATTGTTCAATACACGAAAATTATTATTTTTATTATTATTATATAGTTTTACATAGTCATTAGATTCTACCATGTGTTGCAGGGGCGCTGTAGCCAGACAAGCGAGGAGAGTTCTGGGACTGACCGTTCATAAATTATAACTAACTCAGTGAGGGAAAGTGGGTAACCGAATTTAGGCAATTTGCGTACGGGTGCACATGGTGGCCGAAGGGGTCTCGATAAAAAAAGTACATACGCAAAGTAACTGTCTAATTGTGATGCCCACATTGTCCTATCTAATACTCAGTATTGTGACTGTCACATTTGTCCGATGGCATCTGATTACTTTCTAATTCAATTAGGTTCAGATCTAAATAGCAAACCGTAACAGCTAGCAAAAGCTAGCTAGCAAATATTATATGATGCCGTAAAAAAGATACAGTAGCCTTAGTACGGCAAAATAAATGTTGTATAGATAACTTTAGAAAATTAACTTTTGTAAGGCGGCTGGTAGTTGGGGTAGGCTATAGCTTATTTTTACGCATAGGGGTCAGCAAAGTGTACGAGTTGCAACAGGTGGGGGTGAAAATACGAATTTTTGCGTACGTAATAATTATATAGGTGGGTCCAAAACAGTTGAGCCGACCAACTCAGTGGCGGTTCTAGGATTTTTTAACTGGGGGGGCTAAAAGTTGCCTTAGCCCCTCCCTCCACAAAGGTGTATATGTTAATACTACTGAGTCTTTTTACCCCCCCCCCCCCCGTTCGCCCGTTTCAGCATTCTATAAACGTGAAAATTGATATATCTGGCTGACATTTCATAGGTCTAAATAAGAATAATAATTAATTTATAAATTACAAATGAATTTTTGAAAATAAAGAATAAATAAACTTATAGCAATTGTCTGCCAGATAGTAGGCATAGGTCTAAGCTAAAAATAAAGGATGCATGCAAAATATAAAGAAAATTGGAAAACACGATAAAACTGAAGAATAAACGTAGCTTTCCAGAAAAAACAATAGTAAAACCAAAACGGTTGTAGCCTACTGTGCTTTAAAGTGTCATTATTTTTCCTAAGTGGACACGAATTTCAAACATTTTATTTGATTATGGAATGGATTACTGTAGTTGTCTGTGGCTGGGCTTTGCTCAGATGCATTCATGCATGCATGGAGATGCATTCCATCGTAGTCTCAAAACTCTTCTTTTCAGCCGGGCTTGGGTCGGAAGCGCTCCTGAGTAGTAAACTTGACGGGCGCTATATAAATCTCCAAAATGAATTAATATAGTGCATTTTAGAAGAATAATGAAATATATATTTGAAATATATTATATATATATATATCTCATGATTATCTTAAAATGCACCATCTTTACTGTCAAAATTAAAATAAATTTTAGAGTGCAGTGAAGATATACTGCCAAACTTGCTCCTCAACAGATGCCCAGAGGTCATTCGCTACCGGTACTATATAGCATGCCATGTATGCCATTCGCAGGTTATAACCGCCCTCAGGACTTTTGAGCCATGGGAACCCTCACAAAGTCACAATCGCCCATACATGTATAGGAGCAAGAGCCAGGGCATCTAATTGACCCTCAAAATTTTTCACCTTTTCAACTCCTATTTTTGTGGTCATTACATTAATTTTTTGGTTTTTAAGCAACTTCTTAACAATAAAGCGTTTAATAACATCAATAATACACAGTGAAACTGAGAAATTGACAATGAGTTAGGCCTAGAATTAAACCTTTCTGAAAAATGCTCATATTCTTAATTTCTTGTTTTGGATTGTTCAAGCTCTTACCAGAAATCTAACAGTAGGCCTAACCACTCATTATGTTTGCCCCTCCCGTAAAAATATCTGAGGCATGAGCTCCAGGTAGGCCTAAATATATTGCTGCCAAACAGGGATAGGCCTAAATTCTCTCATGACTCATCCCATCACATGTGGTCTCTTCATGCCAGTTTACATACCTGCCGTAGGATTATCAATGCCGTCGAAAACTTCATCTTTAACTCTTCAACTTTTCTTTACAATAATGAACGTATGTGCGACTGTGCGTGATCCAAACGGATTCTAGTACACACTGTTCGGGCGTGTTCGGCGTACACAATTCCACATATGCAGTATACACTCTAGTACACAGTGTACACGAGACTGAGACCTAGCCTGCCCTTGTCTGGTCATCCGTGCTTCTGATGGTGGTGGCCTGCTGCCCACCCTCGCTGTCTTCGTCTTTGCTAATGAAGCTAGTATCACCAGAGCACACAGGGTCATCAAGTGCTGGGGAATGGCCTAATCTCGGCCGCTCAAGCTGCAATCGGTTCTTCATTTGCTTCTTAAACATCCCATGGGTCATCGCAGTCACAGGACAGCTATTAGTATAGGCAGACATGTGCTAGTATCTGAGCAAGCATTCTCATTGGAGCAACAGCTCAGGAGTACATGGAATAATTAATTATGTGATAATAGTGATAATGCATATATATATATATATATATATATATATATATATATATATATATATATATATATATATATATATATATATATATAACAGGACCCACGCTTTACAGAGCAGCATCTACGAAACATTGCAGCAGATGAAATTCATTCATGTCAATTATTGATCTATGGAAAGTACCTCTGTTGCCAACAAACATTGAAGTCAATGTGTTGTTTAACTAACTAAACGTTAAACTGGGGGGGCTAAAATGTGCATGGGGGGGCTAGGAAAATCTAGGGGGGCTAACTTTCCATCTGGGGGGGCTGTAGCCCCCCCAGCCCCCCCGGTAGAACCGCCACTGGACCAACTGTTTTCAATTGCGGTTCGAGACAACACCTGAAACTGTCATTTAATGTGTACCTGAATCAGAGGCAAATCACTTGCACGTAATAATTCATCTAGTGTGGAACCACAACACACATCAAATATTAAACAAACCAGCACAAAAGACTTTATTTTCCGCAACAAATAGGTCTATTGTGTTTACTGTCTGCAAATGGCGACCCAAACGCTTCACCGACGGCCATATTTGAACGAGCAAGTCTCGGCCATCATTGTCGCAGGATGGGACGCTACGTCTGGCGCCATCTATTAACGGCCGGCGGGCAAACAATTGCTTTCATCAATCTGTCAGAGTGAAGCGATTTTATGTCCCAATTAATTGCGAGCCCTTGCGGCTGAAACGATCTAGAAGAGCTGACCTTATCGTTGCGCCGTTTGCTGACGCAGGTCATCGAAAACCGGACGCTATTTTTAGAGATAAGAATGGATTGCTGAGAGTACTAGGCTACTATCAGAGGCTACCGAGGAGCACTCGTTCGGTTTTTCCGATGCTCTTTAGCCTTTGAGCTTTGCTAATTGCTCTTGCACACTGTTTGCAAATAGAAGTAAGTAAGTAAACAGTATAGCTGCGTTCTACAAGTTGCTTAGATCTAAGTTCTATTGCCGGACTGAGTAGGTTTTCTGAGGGTCGCTATGAACAAAGGAATGCATGAATGAACGAATGAATGAATGAACGAATGAATGAATGAATGAATGAATGAATGAATGAATGAATGACAGGATCATAAATAAACAAGAAACTCTTTCTATGCTTTGATATTGTGTCCCAAGTTCTTTAACGACAAACTCGGACTCTGCAAAGTTCACATCTTGTTTATATGTCCAAGCACAAACGCATTCAATTAATTATTATATTCATGAAGGCAGATTGACGAATTATTATACTTGAAAAGTACAAAATTGCCTTTGAAGATTTAGGGCGTACGTCTGCAGATTTGATATTAAGAAAATTGAAGTTGGGCGTCATCTATGGCTGCGAATACCTTTTCCTCTTCTTCTTATTTCTAACAATACCCGCAGCGTCGTTTCTATCTTCATCACCTAATTCTACCACACCATCTGCCATCTTGATGCAATATTCGTGTATTGCGATTGCCCAAGCCCATGCAGGTCTAGCGGGATCCTTCATTTCAGCGAAACTCCTTCTCTGGGTTCTCTTCACCACTGTTTATTTGACGTGTCATTTTAATTACTTTTTGCATTATTGAGTTTATCTCTCTCTGAATAAACAAGCTCGAATTGAATTTGAAACGCCTGTATAGACATTATTTTCACACGAGTCATCTCTAATTAGAGATTTCTTCGCCTCCTACCTGTACAACAGCATTATCATTTTCATTAGCGTGATTTATGCGCAGTATAAATCATGTCACGTGACGTGTCTTTGTGCGCATGTCTTTAGGTATTGAAGAGCTTTCCGGAGTGTCTACAGGCCGACATCTGTCTACATTTGAATAGCAACCTGCTGAGCACCTGCCCTGCCTTCTCCCACGCCAGCCCAGGTAATTGCTATGAGTCACCGCGATGGTGGCTACGTCACATCCGTTTCGGCGACAGCAGCAGCCGACAATTTCTATTCGGTCACGTGGTGCAATCAATTTCGTCCGACTAATAATAGCATTCTGTCCGTTTCATGGTGATTACTAAGCGCATGGGTTAATCGCACGGGGTCCGATAAGCGACTGCGTGTGCGGTGATGTTACGCTAATGTCAATGTAATTTTAAGTCATCTTTAGAGATTACAGCGATTTTAAACTGCTCTGGGTTGTAATTATTTTGTCGTTATTATTACTAGTTATACGATGCATAATAATTCTTTATTATGCTATAATTATTGTGATTTAGCTATGACATGTGATCTACATTTGTAGTTATGTGCTGTACATTATGTGGCGTAGTTAGCCTACATCTATGTGATGTAGCCTAGTTAGTTCTGTAGTTAATACTAGGTATATCGTGTATGTTACGTAATAATTATAGTCACTTGATCTAGTTATGTGTTGTAACTATGCCATGTAATGCCGCTTCCAGGCGAGCAATCGTCCAACCGCATTGAGCGCTGTACGTTTGTGTGCTGATGAGTCCGCGAATACTACGTGCAAATTTCGTAATCTATTCGCGTTACCATATTTATTATCATGGAGGTGTGGAGACTATAATAAAGAAGACCGTTATCGTAGAGCGCCACTTGAAGACCAAGCACAGGGCACCAGCTTATTCACGAGCGCTGTCTATGGTTCCGATGTAATGATACATTGGGAACGGTAGTAGGTGATGGAAGGCAGGCTTAAAAGTTTAAGCACCCTCTCCCATGGGCGGAGTTTGGTTTCCGTTCTTGGAGGGGCTAAAGCCTTCATGGGGGGGGGGCTAAGCACGGGAGAAGATACCATTTGCACGGTAAAAAATGAATTTGGGTCTTCCTGGGGGCTTAGCCCCCTAACCCACTGATAAACTCCGCCCATGCCCTCTCCGTCTCTCTCCGTGTCTCTGTCTGTCTGCCTGTATCTCTTTTGTCTGTCTCTTTGTATCTATGTATATGTATCTCCCCTCTCTGTCTCCCTCTCTTCTCTCTCTGTGTCTCTATCTTTGTCTCTATCTCTGCCTCTATCTCTGTATCTGTCTCTGTCTCTCTTCCCTCTCCTCCTCCTTCTGTTCCTCCTCCTCCTCCTCCTCCTCCACCTAAAACCCATTTCTTCGCTCAGAGTTCTCGCACTGACTGCGTTACTGAATGGTTGGGAGTTGCGCTGTAGAAATTACTAATAATATTGCAGCATTATTATTATTATTATAATGCACAAGTGTTAGCAACTCAATATCTTGGAACACCTTTTAAAATGGAGCATTTGTCGCTATATCTCTAATTATGCTCTAATTCCTTTAGTAGAGCACGGGAAAGCTTATAATATCCTTACACGGGAAAGCTTATAATATCCTTATGACCATAACTAATGGAAAAATTATTATGAGTAGTGTTAATTAAGCATAATACTTATCTAAAAATTCAATCTCCTAGAACAATGTATCAGCTTAACGTTATTAATGGTCACTATTTTTAGCTGTGGTTGATAAAGTGAAAAAGTCTTACCATTGTTTTGAATAATGTTCCTGGAAATAGATTAATAACTGGCTTGTTTGCAATGTGAAATGTATGTGAATTATAATTTTAGCTGGTTTGCTTCATTTTAGTATTGAGCAAAGATAAACTTAATGTTTAATCAGATTTATAATTTCCTTGGATTTGTCTCTATCGGGTTTATTGGTTTTTTTTGCCTTTGTGGTTGTTTGTTTTTCCCCCAAATAATTCTGTAATGAATGAAACAGGCATTGACAAATTTTGCTCTTGCTATTATTGTTCATATCTCTAAATGATAGATGAATACTTTGATTTTTATTTTAATGTTGAATATCTAATCTGCCAATAATTTCATTGTTGGTCAATGAATGTTTAAAAATTGCTTGTAAACATGCGATAAATATTTGATGTTAATCTAACTAAGTAACCTAGATGTTGTATTATGTGAAGTTCATGAAATGTGCAAGTGTATAATAATTTTGCATTCAAACTTCGGAAAAAGGAAAAGAAAACAGAGAGAAAAGGGACAAAAACTGCTGAACCGTTGAACAACAGTGAATGGACATATTATGTTAAAATCTTTAAAGACGTCAACAGCCTTTGTAGCTATAAGATGTCGTTAAACTGCTGATTAATAAACTCCGCCACTGGTTGCACTCTGCCAGTGCCAGTCCCAAGCCTGGGTAAAGGAGGAGGGCGTCGCTAATGGTCTTTGTTACCACACAGTGACGTTAAACCGCAAATGCCGCCGCCGCTGATTAGTGATAATCCTTTAGTAAAATATATAATTTGTTAATTGCGTATAAACCATGAATTGCATAAAGAGCATTCTTTCGCTACTGCCTTCGATTAACATTATAGGCACACGTACTGCTTGCGGCCATAATTAGTTGTTAGTGATAATACGAAATGACACAGGTTTAAAGTGGTTAAAAACATGTAGGCTAGTCTATGCCAATGATTGTATAACCTCGGTAAGTTTAGCCTGCAATAATTAATGGTCCACCATACACAGCTTCTTCTTAAAAACGGTGACAGTGTACCCTGAGACAGTGCTATCTTCTGAACCATGCCACAAGTCTGCAATTAGGCCTAATTCCGCTCATAGAGGCAAGATGGGAGTTGCCCTGTCACGAATATTTACACTTATTTTGACTACCATCTTTTGATTTTCGGACAATATCTTCTCACTAAAGCACTAATGATGTAAATGACAAAGAAAATGAAGTAAAAAGTTCACATTTTGAGCCTCTATGAAAAATACACATGTTCTTTAATTCACGCTTCGCATTTTTCAAGCTCTTGCTAAATAATTTGACCTTGGCCAGTGTGTATTTCCTCACCTGCAAAACGTCTTCCGGCGTCCTTGCAAGAGTGCAACTCCTGCGCTGAACGCTTTGTCCTATACTGGTAATTGATCTCTTCGTTTTTAAAATAATAATACCTCTGTTCCCGAGTTGCCTAGCTTGATGCCAATTCAAACACCCATCCTACTTAGGGGGGGGGGGGGGTTCTTTACCAATGAGACCTTTTAGGTTTCAATCGGATATCCTCTCTAATATTGTTAGCAGAAACCTCAGCCTTTCTTGCAGGTCAATAATTTTATAGCTTTTGTTTGCAATCAACATCTTTGAACACCTTTAAAATGGAGCATCTGTCGCTATATCTCTAATTATGCTCTAATTCTTTTAGTGACAAGCTATTTTCCTTCTTCAAGTATGGATTCGACACCCGCAAGAATCTGGCCCGTGTCTATTCTCATTAAAATATACGTCTTGCCACACCCCGTCCAGTTTACCGGAGGCACATTTATCAAACCACGCATTTTGGCTTCAAACGGAGGTCGTTTCCATGACAACGTAGCGGAAATAAGGCGGCATATTCTGTCCGATAACGCGGTTTAATTTCCTACTGATGTGAATTGCGACAAATAAAACTTTGGAAATTACACTGCAGGGCAACTGCTACAGCTATCGCATTGGATGCGTTTTCAGAAATTCTTGTATGCATGAATGTATGTATGTATGTATGTATGTATGTATGTATGTATGTATGTATGTATGTATGTATGTATGTATGTATGTATGTATGTATGTATGTATGTATGTATGTATGTATGCATGCATGCATGCATGCATGCATGCATGCATGTATGTATGTATGTATGTATGTATGTATGTATGTATGTATGTATGTATGTATGTATGTATGTATGTATGCATGCATGCATGTATGTATGTATGTATGTATGTATGTATGTATGTACGTACGTATACGCACATACGTACGTAAATCTTTGAGCGTAGATGCGGTGATACGATAGGCCTATGCTAGTCTATCCTACACTAATATATTATTTATCGCAGGTTGCTTGCGATCACTATCGCTGAAGTTTAAGTCGACGCATGCGCCTCCTGGCGACACTTTGGTTCATCCTGGTGACATACTCGACTCGATCTACTTCATAGCTCGAGGGTCCATAGAGATCCTCTACGATGACGTCGTCACCGCCATATTGGGTAAATTAATACACGGCAAGTCAAGTAGAAGGGCGAAGAGAAGGACTCGTGCATATAAACTATGCGTGTCTATGCTTCACTCTTTATAATGTACACCGCCGATTACCTGGTAATTAATAAGAAATGTTTGTCTGTTTGTTTGTCTGTCTGGATTCTGTGTCTGTCTGTGTCTGTGTGTCTGTGTGTCTGTATGTCTGTATGACTGACTGACTGACTGACTGTCTGTCTGTCTGTCTGTCTGTCTGTCTGTCTGTCTGTCTGTCTGTCTGTCTGTCTGTCTGTCTGTCTGTCTGACCATTCAGCAGCTATACATTCATTTATCCATCCATTTATCCATCCGTCCGTCCATCCATCCACTATTTTTTGATTATGTTGAGAATTTTATTTTTAGAATTATTGTTATTAGCATTATAATTATTTTTTAATTACTATTGTTATTAGTCACATTTATTGTGAATTTCTGAATAACTTTAGTTGTGGTATTTGAAGTGTTGTTTTGCTATCATGCACCATTATTCAGTTTCATTTGAAATGCCGAAGAATAGGCCTATCAGTAATAATATAGTTTGCTTAAATTTATATTATTACTTTGCTGGATTTGTTTAATGGGGTGTTTAAGAAGAGTAGCCACTCAGAAGCGCTACAAGTTCAACAACAGCTGAATTATGCAGTTTTTAAGCGAGAGAGGAACGTAGTGGTGTGACCTCGAAGGTGGAGTGCACCAGTGTATGACTGCCAGTTCGCTTACGTCTCTCCCCTTATTTGGCCAATCTTTGGACTGGCACTATACTGGGGTGGAGGCGGTGACAGAACCGATTCTTATGAGTATAGCTGTCCTTCTGACCCCTGATGGCCATAGTCATGTTTATGAAGAGCGTATGAGACATCCCGATAAATCAACCGCTGTTTTTCCTCATTAGAATTGTTACGCCGATGATAATAACAGCTGCAGCAACAGCAGCAACAACAACAACCATGATAACAATAATAATGATAATAATAATAATAATAATAATATAATATAATAATTATAACAAACAATAATAATAATATTAATAAATAATAATATATTAATAATAGTAATAATGATAATAATAATGATAATGATAATGACAATGATGATGATAACGATAATGATAATGATAATGATACTAATAATAATGCGCCGTTCCAGATGTTTTTAAACTGTTCTTAATTAAATATTTAAGTCATAATATATATAGCTCATGGTAATAATTAAAAAATATCATTTTCTAAATGATATTTGTCATCCAAGGTAAGGACGATATCTTTGGTGAGGACATAAAGAAGTCTTATTTTGATGAGACTCGCAAGTCTGGGAAGTCTGGCTACACAGTGCGAGCCATTTCGTACAGCGACATGCACCATATCTCTATCGATGATCTCCAGGACATCATGGAATCGTATCCGGAGTTCGTCGCTCAGTTCCTTCACAACTTCGGAGTCACATTTAACCTTAGAGAGGTAAACTTTAAACGTGTACGTGTAATACGTCATACGTCTTACGGTACCTCGACCCGGACCACCATGGACTACTCTTACGGACAACCCTTTTGACTCAACGCATTTGATTCTGATCCTATGGTAACTCGACCCGGACCACCACGGACTACTCTCACGGACAACCCTCCTAACTCAACGCAGCGCTCGTGAATAAGCCGGTGCCCCGCGCTTGGCTTTCCAGTGGCGCTTTAGAAATTAGGAGATTACGATTACGATTACGTCTTCCTTTCATTAATTCCGTATCTAACATTAAGTTTCTGCGTCATCTTTAACCTTTTAGAGCTTAATTTTTTGTACATCCACCCTCTTTCAACAACGCACGTATACCATTAAGTTTCTGCGTCACCTTTAGCCATAGAGAGCTTAACTTTAACTTTATTTGCCTGCGCTCTATCGAGCTTCAGCTCTACCAATGCCCTTCTGTGTCACCTTTAACCTCAGAGAGGTGAACTCTAACCTCATGCGCCTACATTCTTTCAGCTCCACCTCTTCCCATACATGGTATACGGTACCATGGCAATGCCAGTTCAAACGCCGGGGAAAACGTGGACGACGGAATCGCCTTGGAACCCAAAAGACTGGCTAAGCAATTAGAACTATGCTAATCATATTAGTGGGGAAGCCCCTGATCATGACCCTCAGGGGTCAGAAGCTTAGTTACTCATAAGAATCAGTTTCGTCACTGCCTCCACCCCAGTATATAGTGCCAGTCCAAAGATTGGCCAAATAAGGGGAGAGACGCCAGCGACCTGGCAGTCATACACTGGTGCACTCCGCCTTAGAGGTCACACCACTATGTTCCTTTCTCACTTAAAAACCATTATTTAGTCGTTGTTAAACTGGGAGCGGTTCTGAGTAGCTACCTTGAAGGAGCGCTATATATAAGTCAATATTAATAATGATAATAATGATAATACTGGCAATTGAGTGCACTGCCCTTTTCTGCGTGTTGTATTCGTTTCTGTCTGTTATATTCAAAACGGTTTATTCTGACATTTACCTGAAACAATATCTTTACCCTTCATATAAGCTTATACCTATCAAACGTGTCTTGCGATCCGTATATCGCACTGACCATGACAAATGTGTGTTGAACGGTTGTTGGCAGGATGTACACACGACGCCTTGCAAGGAAACCGATGAAGTGATGCGATTCCTACAGTTGAGACGAAGGAAATCCTATCTGCCTGAGGACAACGGCTTCACGCATAAAGGTATACTTCGTTCTGCACCAATGACGTTGAATTAGCAAGACCTCACTCTGTGCAATGCAGAAGTGGCGGCTTTCTAGCTGAAATGGCGCTATCTAAATTGTAAGGCTTTGCCATTACGATTTGTAAACGTTACTGGTATTGAACACTATGCTCACAAGGACAAAAATGGTAGGCGGTTCTTTGAATATGTATGTATGAATACATTGTATATGTATGTATGAATGTATGAATGTATGTATGAATGTATGTATGCATGTATGCATGTATGCATGTATGCATGTATGCATGTATGCATGTATGCATGTATGCATGTATGCATGTATGCATGTATGCATGTATGCATGTATGTATGTATGTATGTATGTATGTATGTATGTATGTATGTATGTATGTATGTATGTATGTATGTATGTATGTATGTATGTATGTATGTATGTATGTATGTATGTATGTATGTGTGTATGTATGTATGTATGTATGTATGTATGCATGCATGCATGCATATATAAATGTATGTGTGACTGTACCATTGAAGTCACGGTGACGCAGTTGAGTCAGGCGTCGTCATCATTACGTCATCAGTCTTCTTCCGTCCACGACCGAACAAACAGTTCGTTCGAGATATCTGGTGACGATGAGCAATCGTCATCGATCGTCGAACTGTCGCCAGAGGGAGCCACGATCAGCGCATCCGACAGCAGCTACTTCCGCCAGCTGAAAGTTCGACGACCCGCAAAGACGAAGGCCACAGGTTCGAAGTCGGACGAACGCTCTTAATATCTGCTGAAAACCAATCATAGTTTATGCAGAAAAGGGCAATATTTTGTTGATCACCTTAGACACCTTTAAAGCACTAGAACACGATACTATATAAACGTGATCTACCAATCAATTTTCTGAAGAATTCCGCCACTGATTGTTCTCTGCCAGTGCCAGTCCTAAGTCAGGATAATGGAGTATGGCGACACTAATCATATTTGATATGGCAGTGTAGTTAAACATTTAACAAGTCATTTTGCTGTCTATTGAACAACCCTTGTCTTAAGATGTCGTTGCACTCTGAAAATAATATTATAGTTCATTCATTCATTCATTTGGACATTTATATAGCGCTCCTTCAAGAAAAAACTACTCAGAGGCGCTCCCGACTCAGCGCGCCCAAAAAGAACAGTTTTAAGTTTAGTAAGGAAGGATCCTGGTAGAGTCCCAGGGTGTAGGCGTAGCTCAAAAGGAAGGTCATTCCAGACCACTGGTCCAACCACAGAAAAGGTTCGATTCTTCATGGTAGTAGTACGAGCAAAAGGAACTAAGAGGACTCTCTTATCAGCAGAGCGTAGCTGACGACGTCCTTGGGTACCCAATGTAAAGCTGCATAGCTCTCGGAGGTAAATTGGGGCGAGGCCCTGACAACATAGCCATACCAATGCAGCTACCCTGAACTCAATACGCTAGCGAATAGGGAGCCAGTGAAGTACCTCAAGCATGTAGTTTGAGACATGACCATATTTAGGGATTTGCCCAATTAGGCGCGCAGCAGAGCGCAACACCCGGTCAAGACAAGTCAATCTGCTGGATGGGAGGCCAATATAGAGCGAAGAGCAATAGTCGATGCGAGATGTAACAAAGGAATGCACTAAAGTAAGAGTAGCAGCAGACGTAAGAGAACGGATGACAGTGCGAAGCTGGCGCAGCTGATAATAGCAGTCTCGAGCAAGACGGTGAAGTTGAGGAGCAAAAGTGAGTTCTTGGTCGAGTTGGACACCGAGGTCATGAACCGTGGTTGCAAAGACAAAGCCAGGAAATTCAGATGCAAGAGAAACTAGATCAAGCTTGGCAAGCTGCTGCCGTGTGCCAAACCAAATAAATTTTGTCTTAGATGGGTTCAAGCGTAGTCTATTGGATGACATCCATGCCTCTAGAGCATCCAAAGTCCCACTCATTATCCGAACCGCTTTGACAGCATTAGAAGGGAGGCAATGAGTGTAAGCCTGGACGTCGTCAGCATACTGCTGACTCAGAACCGAATGAGCTGTTAGTAGAGTGGCAAGACCTGAGGTGTAAATAATATAAAGTATGGGACCAAGGACTGAACCCTGGGGTAGACCATATTGTGCAGGCACCCATGAGAACCTAGAAGAACCATGGACCACACAGAGAGAACGTTCATGAAGAAAAGAATCTATCCATTTGTAAAATGCACCAGACAAACCAAAAGAAAGACTCAGCCGCTCTAACAAAATCTCGTGGTCTACAGTGTCAAAAGCGGCGCTGACGTCAAAAAGCGCCAGCAGGGTCAGCTGAGCACTGTCAATCGCTTCGTAGATGTCTGAGAGGAGTCGGAGCAAAAGCGTTTCAGTTGAGTGGAATCTTCTGAAACCTGACTGATAGTGTTTGCACTCTGACCGTGCCAGTCTCAAGCCTGGATAAAGGAGGAGGGTAAGTGCAACGCTGATGATGTGTGTATTGCACAGGGTCGTTAAACTGAACATACTAACAGCTGAGCGGCTAAATGCTGATTTCGACACCTTTAAAATGATCGTAATTGAGCCTATATAAATGCCAGACGCAGGATTAAATATACTAATAAAAGAACATAAATAACGGGTAGTTTAGCGTCGCATTCAATGTCCGTCGTGGCATCATTATTTATCATCAATCAAAATTCTACTTATAGGGCAGAATTTGTTTCATCAAGGCGACTTCTATTTAATAAGAATTTTGTTCATCAATCCAGTTTCTATTTAAGTAAGACTCGTTTAATAAAAAGGCCATGCCGTCTTGCAGATGGCCGCTTGTTTTCGGCGGTTCTTCAATCGTCCTTGCAAGAGCAGGCCCCGTCCTATACTTTAGCTCCCTCCGGCAAAGCAAGCGGCTTAAAGCCTATATGCTGAGGCGCCATGACCGGGTGCCGTTAAGAGCAAATAGCCAAACGAGTAAAACATTTACAGTTATTCGGTAGAATGTTGTTTGCATACTAGTTTGTTTGTATAGTCTTTCTAGTTTTTGATGTCCCATGTGAATTTTATATTGTGATACATGTGATACATGTTCACCAGAGTAATGTGTGGCAGCAGATTATATTAAAGAATATACTTACTTACTTAAAACCCACATCCACATAAGCAACAATTATTTTAACCAACCCGACCTTTCTTCACAAAGAATTAGTTTCGTCAGTCCGACTTCTATTCGACTAACGCTGACAACCATGCAAAGGCGAATAATTTACTACGCTACAATTATACAACACGTTTATCCTATGATTAGGTATATCTAACAGTATAATTCTAACAAGGCTACTACCAATTGATTGAGGCGCCACTATTCGACACCTTTAACATGATTTAACCTGATGCTATATGATCAAATGGACAGCTATATGCTACGTATTTTTTCTCTGTCATCGTGACTTTACGAGTTCATTATAGCCTAATAACAGTGAAAACCGAGGACTAATAATAATTGGCAATAATTCTTATTGACGTTAAACTTTGTCAACGGTTTAATCTAACCAAAATGTCGTTAAGCTATGGATGAATTCTTTGTCAACACAGAGCTGTCCGATTGTTTACGCTGTAGGCCTGTACCTCTCTCTTAGTCTGCTTGATATCGGCTTGATTAAAACTCTTTGATTGCCGAATCGTGTGCTTTGAAACCTGTGCCCTGGAAGTTGTTAATAATTAGTTATAGTTACAATAACTAGGCCTAACTGCCAAAGGAAAGCCATAGTTTGTATAGTCATGATACTTTACATTTTATTCTGGTGTCAGATTGTTACAAGAAGCACACAGCAAATTTACTTTCGGTTCTGTTTCATTTTTTGGTCCTGTTTGATTTATCATTTATCATTACCACTGCTGCTACTGCTGCTGTTGCTGCTGCTGCTTCTACTACTACTACTGCTACTGCTACTGCTACGGCTACTGCAACTGCTACTGCTACTGCTACTGCTGCTACTACTACTACTACTACTACTACTACTACTACTACTACTACTACTACTACTACTACTACTACTACTACTACTACTACTGCTTCTACTACTACTACTACTACTACTACTACTACTACTACTACTACTACTACTACTACTACTACTACTACTACTACTACTACTACTACTACTACTACTACTACTACTACTACTACTACTACTACTACTACTACTACTACTACTACTACTACTACTACTACTACTACTACTACTACTACTACTACTACTACTACTACTACTACTACTGCTTCTACTACTGCTTCTACTACTACTACTACTACTACTACTACTGCTGCTACTGCTGCTGCTGCTGCTGCTGCTGCTGCTGCTGCTGCTGCTGCTGCTGCTGCTACTACTACTACTACTACTACTACTACTACTACTACTACTACTACTACTGCTACTGCTACTACTACTGCTACTACTACTGCTTCTACTACTGCTTCTACTACTACTACTACTACTACTACTACTACTACTACTACTACTGCTACTGCTACTGCTACTGCTACTGCTACTGCTACTGCTACTGCTACTGCTACTGCTACTACTACTACTACTACTACTACTACTACTACTACTACTACTACTACTACTACTACTACTACTACCACTACTAATGCTGCTGCTGCTGCGGTTGCTGCTGCTACCACTACTGCCAAAATGTTCTGTAACAAACGCAACATCAGCTGATGATAATGATTGGATTTCTTGGATTGGATTTCGTCGTTTCAGTGCACCCGATACTCGAAGCTGACCACAGTCAGTCGTCTGACCGGAACTGGTTGACGTCATCACGGCAGAAGCGTTCCCACTTCCGGCCGCGAACCCTGGCGACGAAGCACGCATGCGCAGACGGAAGTGGGACTTCGATCGACGAGGAGTCGCTGACTGCGGGGCCGACGCACGCCGGGGTTCTGTCCCCCATCATTGCCTCTCGGTCCAGCTCGACTACTTACGCGCCGAAGTCGAGTCCCAGCACAGGAGCTCTGTCGACGACGCATTCCTACATGGAGTCTGATAATCCACGGATCTACGACGGGAGAGGAGGAGGAGGGGGTGCGCTCAAGTATTTATCCGATATCGACGACCGGCTAAGGACCATCAACACGTGAGCAGAATGATTGCTTGTTTTATACTCTGGGATGTAGACTTTGAGGTTAGGGTTGGGTCATATTAAGGCAAGAGCGGACCCAGGTGCTGTTATTAAGCCTACCCTCCAATTGCCCCTCCCCAATTACAAGCCACCGGTCCACTAACACATTTTCATAACTGCTGGCCCTGGTGCTGCAGCACCCATGGCATTAACCTAAATGCAGGCCTGGTTTAAGTGAAGGTTAATTTCAAAGAGGGTTATTATGCAGGTGAGAGTTACAGTTGGGTCTAGTATTAAGATCAGGACTTTTTAGCGTGCGGTTCTTGACAAACTGTGCATATCTAAATTGATTGTGGAATATTATTGTAAAAGCACTCCTGCATGTGCAGCAGCTACAAATAGTACGCCTAAAAGAAGGTAATTGACATCCGATTGGATGCAATTTCCAAAGAAGGAAGGAATTAGAAAGGGAAGATCAGCGGTTATGCAGTTATAAAATTCCTTCAAAAAGCCATGATTGAGATTTAATTTGATTAAAACTTAATTTGATTAAGATTTAATTTGATTGAGATTTAATTTGATTAATATTTAATTTGATAATGATTCAATTGGATAAAGATTTAATTTGATTAAGATTTAATTTGATTAAGATTTAATTTGATAAAGATTTAATTTGATTAAGATTTAATTACGATGTTTGTCCCATCAACAAAACAGACAATGGCTTTAGATAATGACACATTCTTTATTGAATTATTCATCCAACAGACGAATGGGGAACTTCGAAGAAGACCTTTGTACGACCGTCGACGCCATCTTGGAGGTTCTTGGTTACGAGCCAAAAATCGTTCGCAGCCAGATGCTACTTCCGGCGACGAATAATTATTAACAGACACCGGAAGTGTTCAACGTCACGTGGTCCGTCCCACCAGTGACACCAGCTGACGTCGATACGATGCGCACAATGTCCGGAAGTCGGATCGTCGTGGCGTTTCCAGAAATCCGGCCACGTGACCCTACGTACAACATGACGATGTATAAATTTTCGCGGGAAATATTGGATGAAACATCTAAAGAAAATCTCTACGATGAAAATAATGGTCTGCTACTTTTGCCACTGCAGACATGGCCCGGCCTACTCGTTAGGCTCTCGTCGACCAAGGTGAGGGGTGCGAGTTTGATCTTCACCCCTGTAATAGACTTATCTCGGATATGTGGCTCACTGGGTGAGTGTCGGACGTGTAGCGCGGAGAGTGCATTCAATAATACTACCGCCATGAGTCATTGTGTGGAAACCGAAGCAGGTCCTCAGCGCCATCGATAGAAGCTTCACACTGTGCTGGAAAAGTTGAGAACCAGTCTGAACCAGTTTAAGCAAAATGCTATAGAGAGAAACATGCGCCACTCTGAACCATTTTAAGCAAAATGCTATAGAGAGAAACATGGGCTGACACAAAAGGATGGACAGATAATTATGTTTAGAGATAAGGAGACATACAGGTAGACCTACTCACAGTATACAAATAGTGCCTGACCTAGAGCCTTCTATTACTGTAATAGAAGGCTCTGGCCTGACCTATAAAGAAATGCGCAATGTTAGTCGTCCTGTAGGCAATCTTAAGAGGATATCAAAAGGACGGGAACCGAATGGTAAGAAAAGAAATTGAGACGAGATGCAGTGAGACATAGCCAGACAGACATATAATTATTATATAGATACATTCTGAATAAAAAAGATAGAGAAACTTCAACGTAGTAAAATTACGGAATGAAGATGTATGGAAAGTATGGAGTGACTTGGACATACAGAGAAAGAGACAGGTAGACATGCAGAAAGACATACACACCAATAGAGACACATACAGACTTATACGCAGGCAAGTTGAAGCAATAAAGAAAGTTTCGTTTTAGGCCTATAAACATTATACAGACCGATGGAATTCGATGGCTATTACGGAATGAACAAAACAGACAAAATCCGAGCGTAAGAAACTCGATACTTCACACGCCACACTGAGACTCTTGAAACACTGGAACAATAGATGGATCGATAGATTATTTTCCAGACCTTCCTCGGCTCTATTTTTCTGCCAGGCTTTGTACCTTTGGAGCAATTACTTGCTGCCTTTCAGTCTTGAAACACAAGATGCTGATTTGTTATTGATTACAATGCAACAATGAGTGGTTTGTTTTCTTAAAAAAATAGCAATATGGAAAGACTAGTCAACTAAGTCAGAGACATCGATAATTGCTTTGCTATCGATACTAGTAATTATAATCGGTGTGTCCGTAGCCTCAACTCCTGTTGACTGGAGGACAAAGTACCTTCAAATTACCTTTCCCATAACAAAGAATATCCATTATTTTCTTTGATGAAGACTGCTATTTCTGCAACCAATTCCAAAAGCAATCGCCTGACATCATTGCCAACAGAGCTTAGTGTATGATGAGGTTCCACAAAATGCACAAGTTCCAACATGGGGTGGGGATCGAAATACGCTCCCTGTTTGCGTAATACACCGGCACTGTATGGAGGAACCTAACAGCTATCGTAGGCTACCTGCAAAGGCCCATGACACTGTGTCGATGGTCGACGATGGATACAGTCACTTTGTTTCTTGGCGCCAATCGCCATTCAATTTTCACATGATATTATTGTTATCTATATTATAAGGCGGAAAACATTTTGACTCTTCGTCCCAAAATACCCTCGGAAATGACAGAGCGTCGGATTAAAAAATTGTTTGCAATTGATTATTACTCAAACTTTAAGGTCAACGCGACTATTTTCATCTTTTAATTCACTTTAAAACCAGAGTAATTAGCGTTTTAAGACAGATTTGATCAATAAATAAACGCTCCCAGAGTAGTGAAGAGTCGACAGTCCGAATGACGTCATACTCGCCAAATAATTATTTCAAGAGTCCACAGTCCGCATGACGTCATACTCGCTCAATAATAATCCGTTTGACAAACCGAAACCGGTTACAGTTTGCAAGTTACAATTATGCAGTTGAAACAATATTATTCGCAATAATTGTATTAGGCCACAGTCATGTTTGGCTTTTTGGGGAAGCGGGTGGGGTGGAGGGTTGGCAAAAACCCGAAATTTAGCGGTCAACTATGGGTACCACAGTGGAGTAGTGTTTAAAACCCTGAATTTCCCGGGCAACGCCGGGTAACACATCTAGTATACTACATAGCATAAATGAAAAAACTTTTCGAATACTGCAAACCATTATTCTGACATGCCAAGTAATTTTTTTCAAAGCAGATATCGCAATATGAAACAGTAAAAATGAAATCGACGCTGCAATTAGCAAGACATCATAATTATAAACCAAGTTTCTGCAATTAGCAAGACATCATACGTATAAACGAAATATCAAACCATAAAATAATCTGAAATTAAAATAAGGTACTGACATTAATCAAATGAAAAGAAGAAACTTTGGATTAAGCCAGTTGTTTCATTGCATCCTTCACCAATTTGCAACATGCGATTAGCCTCATAAATGAAAATAGAAAGTAAATGGTGACTGGCTGATGTATGCTTTTGAAGTCCAAAACCCACTGAATATCCCATGTGTGTTGGCCGGTCCTCATCCTCAACTGATAACACTTAGTTGAAGATGCTTTCACCAGCAGCAGACTTCGTGAAAAGGTAGCAGACATTGCCATGGTAATAATTATAGGGCCATGAAGTCCTACATCTTCCGAGGCAACGATTGTGCTACTTAATGAGGCAGATCGGATGCTGAGGCTTCTTGTTGCCTTTCTGAATCCGATAACTTCACTGCAGCATGACTTCTTAGGTGATTGGTAAGTGCAACTTTCCTACTAAATGCTTTACTGCATAAATGGCATATGAATGGCTTTTCTCCTGTGTGCACTCTTTTGTGTTCAATTAGAGAGGTAAACTGTGCAAATAATTTCATGCATAAAAGGCATATGTATGGCTTTTCTCCAGTATGGTTTCTCATGTGACAATTGAGATTGCTACCTACAGCAAATGATTTCTGGCAAAACTGGCATATGTATGGTTTCTCCCCTGTGTGGGTTCTCTTGTGGCGATCCAGATAACCTTTTCCGGCAAATACTTTTTGGCATAGCTGGCATTTATATGGTTTTTCTCCAGTATGAATTTTCATGTGAAGTTTCAGATTACCAGCCACGCGAAACAATTTCTGACAGAATTGGCATTTGTATGGTTTTTCTCCAGTGTGGGTTCTCATGTGACGATTCAACATGTAACTTTTGGAAAAAAGTTTCTGACATATATGGCAAATATACGGCTTTTCTCCAGTATGGTTTCTCATGTGATGATTCAGATTACCAGCTGAGGCAAATGATTTCTGACATAGCTTGCAATTGTATGGTTTTTTTCCAGTATGGGTTCTCGTGTGACGATTCAGGTCATTACTGTCAACAAAGGCTTTCTGACAAAACAGGCATTTGTACAGTTTTTCTCCACTATGGGTTTTCATGTGACAATTCAGATTACTAGTCCTAGCAAAACATTTTTGGCACAGCTGGCATTTGAACGGTTTTTCTCCAGTATGGGTTCTCATGTGACAAGTCAATGCATAACTTTTAGCAAATGATTTCTGACACAACTGACATTTGAACGGTTTTTCCCCAGTATGGGTTCTCATGTGACAATATAATGTATAACTTCTGGCAAAGGATTTTTGGCACAGCTGGCATTTGTATGGTTTTTCTCCAGTATGGGTTCTCGTGTGACGATTCAACAAATAACTATTGGGAAATGCTTTCTGACATAACTGGCATTTGTGTTTTGTTTCTGAAGTTTGGTTTCCGATGTGATGATTCAGTGTACCGTCTACGGCAAAAGAGTTCTGACATCGTTGGCATGTGCATGCTTTGTGTTCAATATGGGTTCTCGTCGGTTTCTTCATATTGCTACCTTTGACCAATAATTTCTAACCTATGCGGCTTATGTAGGACTACTTATAACCAGCATTATGAGTTTTATGTGGTCTTTGTGAGGACTGCACACCAGAAATGAGCTCTGACTAGACTGACTTAAAGAACATGTGTAGTGATGTTCTTCTATGTTAGACTTTAGACTACTGTTCTCTGAAAATCACTTGGGCATAACAGACAGTTGCATATTTGTCTCTACATGGGTTTTCAAGCATTTAGTTACATGACAGAACTGTGCAAATTAGTTCTCACGTAATACATTAATTTGCATGGTTCCCCAGTACTGTAGTGGTCATGTGTCTGCTTTTTCACTTTATTCGTCTCTGTGTGACTTTCTCTGTCTCTCTACAACGAACTATAAAATCCACAATTCCGACATTTTTACATTGTCATTGTGACAATGTTTGAGTCCTGTGGGAACACTTTCCAGGACTGGATCTTATGACTGTTCAGTAAATTTGGTTATGAAACAATTTCATTTTGGGGTCGTTTTTATACCCTCTGAAAAACAAATATATGCCGTGTTACATTCAAAAAGGATTCTTCCATATATACTTAAATAATCTTGTAATATTAACTTGCGCTATTATATTAATATATAATAACAAGGTAATCTATCGTTTTAACGGAATCAATTAGTTGCCATTTTGTCCACTATCGTTTTAGCGGAATTAATTATTTCATACCTTTCAGTTATCGACATAGCGGAATTACTCCAATTTAGTTACTTATTTTCCGGTCTATTTGAAAGACGCCAAGCATTTCTTTACGTAAAGGAAACATTTCACATTTAACATTCAACTCGTGACCTGTTCCCATCATACTTGCGAGAATTCGAGTTCCGATCCTTGGTGGGCGCAGGAGGCAAAATTGTTTTGAATTTTTATTTACACCCGATATTTCTCAAAAATGAGCAATATCCGGTGAAAAGAAGAGCAACAGGCGAACTCCTATTGGCTAGTTTCAATAAGTTGGAATTAGCCTTTTTGACACTGAAGTGATAGTGGATATATAAAATAATTAATTCCGCTATTCTGATATGTAGGCTAATAATGTCGTTTTGACGGTTTCTTTGTCTTCTTTAAAAAAGGCTTTAAAAAAGGTATTTGTTGCTTTGACAAAACATGTCATATATATATTACTCATATTCTGTCTCAATTAATGTACTGTCATTTATTCCGCTAAAGTATATATAATATATCTATATATATATATATATATATATATACACTCACACAATAATTAATTCCGCTATTCCGTTTTCCGAAATGAGAAAAATAATTAGGCCTAATTCCGTTAAAACGATAGAAAACATATTTTCCTGCAATCGAAAGATAGGTCGTTTTGGTAAATACGCACACTGCATGCCCGTACTCCAAACAATATGGCTGCCAACGAATGCAATAAAATTAGAGCGCAGCGACTATTTATCGCGTCAGAGTCGGTTAGGGCTCAGGTTAGGCGTCGTGAGGGTCGGTTAGGGTTAGTTTTAGGGTTAGTGCAGTCTTTCTGCTGAGCGCTTTGCATGTTGCGATGCCGTCGATATGATAGGTCGCTGCGCTCTAATTTTATTGCATTCGTTGGCAGCCATATTGTTTGGAGTACAGGCATGCAGTGTGCGTATTTACCGCAGTTTTATTTAAAATAGACACGTACGGAATCACAAGTCCTGCAATGCTCGTGTTCACATACTCTGTTATTTATTTATACTATAGTATTATACGCGCTTCATAGATAACCTGGATGGACATATGTAGCCTACAACGTACATTGAGGCCGATCGCAATTTTCTAAAATCTCATCTCAACTAAGAGTACATTTTAATGAAAGTTAAACGAAACGTTGAAAAGTAAAGTCTTGATTCATTATCGACTATTATAACGGAATAGATGAAATCCTATCCAATAGGATGCCGAAATGACGTCATCGTTTATTGAAATCAAAATCTATGGCAAAGACATCGCATATAATTATTATTTATATAGATTTATTTTGCGTGAGCCGAGTAGGAAAAGGGGAGTGGTTTTGGGATGGAAAGTGCTCCTCCCACTACAATTTCTTGAACTTCCACATTGCAATTGGTAGCTTTTTATCGGACATCTAATGAAAATTGTTCGACTATTTCAGTGCTGATGGAGCGGTCTCAGACCACAACAAATCGCCTATTGTCTGATTTCTATGGCGCCATATATCCCGTGGTCAGGTCACTCTTTTAGCTTTTTGACGTTAGTGCCGCTTAAATTTGATGTAGGCCTAGTTGACCACTCTCTTGCTCCAACGTCTCTCCAGTTATTTTTAATTGACTGGTGCTGCTTTTGAATGGCTTCGTTCTTTTCTATCTGGGCGGTTTTGGGGTCTATAGATCATGTTGGGTCCCAGCCAGTGGTGTAGTCCTAAAAAATGAAGTGGGGGGACGCCTGGAAATTGAAGTGGGGGGACGCCTGGAAATTGAATTAGAAACTGTAGCAAAAAGTGCAAACTTGCAAGAATTTTGCAAACAAGTGGGGGGACGGCGTCCCCCCCGCGTCCCCGCCCCACTACACCACTGGTCCCAGCTCCATTTTTAAGTGCCACAGGGATGAGTGCTGGCCGGGTCATTTACTGTACGTTCTTTATAACACAGCCTGCAGTGTTAGTTCCTTGTTGTCTGCATGTGGCCACCTGCCCAACTCTATATGCTGACGATGTGCAGACCTATGCTCATTGCTTTGCCGCTGATGAAGTGTCCACTGTGCCTTTAATATCCAATGCCATTGATGCTCTCTCTCATCATGGCGCGCTGGCATCTATAATCGTTTGCTGTTAAATCCCCTAAAACCCAGTTCATCTGGTTTGGTAGGCCTACTCGCAGGCAATTGCATATGGCGTCTATTGGCCTGCACTTAATAGCTGTAGGCCTACGCAACTTCCCATGATATCTCGATCGTTCTCTCTCACAGTGCGAGACCTTTGAATTGCTTTGGATCAAGAGCTCAATTTCTCGCTGCATATCAACTTGGTCACTTGTAGTTGCTATATATTACATGTATAGCTTCGGCAACTTCAAGTTGCCTCAAGATCCCTCTCACAAAAGGCTACTTTGACTTTTGTGCATGCCTTAATTGTCACGAGTGGAATAATGATCACTGCAGGTTGGTACTCGTGGGTCTGCCACTTGGACTATTGGGTCTCTAAATCCAAGGTGAATATTGATCGATTAATTCGTCCAGAATCGAAGCGGCAGTGTAAGAATTGTGTAAAAATAATTGGGGGGCGGTTGGACCATTATCCACTTGGAATCGGGGTGTGAAAAACAGACTTTAGGCCTACTATTGGGCTCTAAGAAAGACTGGGAGGTTGAAACCCACAAACCTCCGGCAATTCTCACCCTGCGAAGATGAGCGGTTTACGGAAAACCCGGCCGGAGGACGTGAGGCTCAGTCAAATCATGCATATACAGAAAGTAAGAAGAGTTCAGCAGTCTAGGGCAGCAACTAATTGACATACAGTGAACTCTGCTAAGAGCTGTCCTTGCCATATACCTCCGAATTACTCATGAACTTATCATCCATCAATCTATCAGATCTACATGTATGTCTGTCTGTCTGTCTTTAAATCTGTCTGTCTCTCTCAAATAACAGACGCTCTCTAATAATTATTGCGTACCGGTACGCTTTTGATTTGATATAATTTCCTTACAGATTTTGACCGGTTTTGGGCTGTGTTTTTGACCTGCAGTCTGGTTTTATTCAACAGTGAGCAGTGAGCACTATGCATTAAATATTTTGCTATATAAAAATGAAATAGAATAAATTTTTATGATATTGAGCTTTATGAGGTAGCCTTAAGACCGGAAGTGCATATGCTTGTGAGCATGCGCAGTAGGCTTCTTATAGCGGCCATGGTCGGCTAGCAACGTCGGGAATAAAGTCCCATTTAAGTTGGGAGAAATATAAGAGGAAAATCTTTCAAATTTACACTTCCTCATCCGTGTGAACTCACCTGATTTAGCCATAGGTTGAACCTTTTATGTATTTTGAAATTTACCTGTTTTAATTTGCAGATAGGCAGATGCGCGGAATTATGCTATCAAATGCCTTGACACTCAACTTTCTATGTATTACAATTGTGTGTTTTTAGCTGCAACGATTTCTTTATAATTATGTGTGGCATACGCTAATGAAATGCTTTTATTCACTTGTGTTCCTGAGTGTAAGATTCAGATGCATTATCGAAGAGGCTAAAATAATCCATTTAATGACCTAGCGCACTTTTTCTTTAGAATATATGTTTAGAAATGCGCCAAGCTTGGATTTTGCGGTGGATAACACCAGAGATAGAATGATGTAGTATTCATAGCAGCATAATACATATGTAGAGAACGGCTATTTCAAATAGTTCATGAACTGCTTTGGCCTGGAAGATTTTATCTGTGTGTTGATGAGTTTATATAATAACTTTTAGGATTTGACGGCAGGAACATGGCTGGCATGTTTCACGGTCACGGTGGCCACGGCCATAGCCACGCAAACGGAGCCGAATGCCAGGGCCACGGATCGCCGCAGGACATGCCCGAAGAGATGCGCCAGAAACTGCTGCAACAACTGGAGGATCGCATGCAGGAGATGCAGAGCCGTGGCCACAGTCACAACCACGCCCCCAGCGTCAACAGTTTAGAACTTGACCCGCTGAAAACTTCCTTCAACCCTTTTCTTTATGGTTACGGGCACGAGCCTCTGCCCCCTCCGACCGGGTGGGACGGACTGGCGAAAGTGGCCTCGTCATCGCCGACTAACTTCATCGACAGCGAAGTTTTGCGGTCGCCTAGAGAGTCGGTTCGGGACAATTTCTGGTCTGTTAAGGTCCCGCTTTTGGGGCGGCTACGGGTTGTGAAGGACCGACAGGGCTGGGCGATGGCGTCCTGTGTCGTGCTGTACTGGATTTACGGAAACTGGAGCACCTGGAATGCGATTCTGCTGCCATATTACTACGACGGAGTGATGGGTCTTTTCTTTCTTTTCTGTAAGAACTGACGTATTGATGATAAAAATAATCTTTTCTTCATTATTCATTCTTACAAATGCATTACGATTACGTGAAGCATTCTTAATTTTAAAACATCAATCTTAACTACTAACAGAACAGACAGCCTGCAATACATGGTGCTGATTGCAGCATACATAGCACGCCTAATCGCCTATCCAACAGGGGCTTCAGGAATCGAACTCGGCTCTGCTGATCTCCATGCCAGTGTGTTATCCAAAGCGCCACCGGGCCCCAAATACCTGTCTTCTCAGATAAATCTTATGTATGGGTGCATATTCAGATATATGCACAGCATGCATGCATGTATGAGTTTTGTTCGAAAGTGTGTGCTTGTGTTTACTTGAACATTTCCATTTGTATGCATGTATTGTACTAGGTAACTATGTTTGTATGTGTTTATCTATGTACACATACATTGCATAATAAGTACTGTGTATTTGGCCAAACTATTGTTATTATTTTTTCCGAGATACTTCATTCCCCAGTGTCTTAGAAATGATTAAAGTGGTGCATTTGGAATGGCTACGTTTCCTCCAATTATTATTATTATTGTTATTATTATTATTTATACCCTGAGGTAAACAGGATCCCTCAGGGACTTCAATAAATATGACTAACTAATTGAAGTAATACTCCTGGAGATATTGTCTTGGTCAGCGAAAGTGCCTCGCAATGGTCGCGCTGCAGCCATGTAAAATGCTCACAAGATTCATTTGTTGGTAAAGAAAAGGAATTTTTTTGTGAGCTCCCTTGTGACCAAACGGATATTTGCAATGCATGTGTTTGCAGATATTTACAAGTATTTTCATGTGTTTAGAGATATTTACAAGTATTTGCTGACTTTTACAGGTATAGAGGACAGATAGTTAATGAATTGTCAGGCATGTTTTGTCTCCATCTATGCTTACATCTCTGTGTTGTTTGTTTGTTCGTCTGTCTCAGCGTATGCCTTCGTCTCTGTCATGTGCATCGCTAGTTTCTTCCGCGCTTCGACGATGAGTCCCGGCTCTCTACAGACTTCTCAGACGCCTCAAGGTCAGCAGCTCATCTAGTGATCTAATCCAGTAATTCCCAACCTTTTTTCACTTTAGGGTCACTTTTTCTAAGTTGAAGGACACGAGGGCCACTTTATCTTAGTTGAAGGGCATTAGGGGCCACAAAGCTAAAATTTAATTAACTAAAGGCATTGTTATAATTGATTCAAAATAGAATATTTGATGTTATTTATAGATGTCAAAATGAAATAACTTGTAATAGACAATAATAATTATTTGTTCTATCCTGTCCAAATACAATTGTCAGTATTTTCATATATTTTGTTAATTCTTTGAGAGATGAGGGTAATTTTTTAAGGCCTGGTGGGCCACTTTTGGCCCGCGGGCCTTGGGTTTGGAACCGCTGATCTAATCTAATCTTTCTAGCAGAATCAGCCTGGCCTAATCGTGCCAGCTGAATCAACCAAATCTAATCACTTGAACATGATTAGCGTAGCCAAATCATTGCAACAGGATTGTTTATGTAATTGAATCAAATATTTTGGATTTAACTTCAATCGGGACTGCAATTTGAAATTGTGACTTTTTAAGCTGATCTTTGTCGACGTTCTAATTCGTTAAATTAGAGCAGGATTTAGAAATATGGTTTACAATAATTGAGTGCTTGATTGCATTGTATACCGGATTGTTGCATCAATTTACATTGTGTAGTATATTGTTATTGTAATTTATTTGTTGCTTGATTTACTTTGTGTGTTGTGTATTGTCATTTTAATGTATTGTTGCATAATTTGCATTATAGTGCGTAATGTCTTGGTGATGTAACGTATTGAACATTGCATGATGTTTGTACATTGTGTGTAACATGTTGATGTAGTGTATTGTTGCATGATCTACATTGTGTGTATTGTGTGTGTATTGTCATTTGAACATATTGTTACATAATTTACATTGTGTGTAATGTCTTGGAGATATTGTAATTTATTGTTACTTAATGTACAATTGTACATTGCATGCAATATTATTGTTGTACATAATGTGGTGTTTCAAAATTTGCATGTGTGTAATGTACAATACTTGTTGTAATGTATTGTCACATGATGTACAATGTGTGTGTAATGTATTATTTGTTAGACACCTGGACCGACTGTAAGACGTGTCTTCAGAAGCGACCTCCGCTTTGTCACCACTGTCGGCGCTGTGGCCAGTGCGTCCGAAAGATGGACCACCACTGTCCATGGTAACTTAGATGTTTTTCTCATCAACGAATGACAGAGCTCTTCCTTCTATAGCACTGTGGCTATGGTTTGAGGTTCCGTTAAATGTGAAGCATGTGTGAATGAGTGAGTTGGAAAATGGCAATTGGAAGGTAAGGTCAGGTAAGGCATGAGATAAGGTGATGCCTAATCTCTTGCTGTACTTTACCTCTTGTCCTACCATATACTCATCATCATTCGTTGCTTGCTCCACCAATGGGAGCGTTGCACAATGAGTTGACCAAATTTCTCTATCGTGTCCTATTCTCAGCCACAGTGATGGCCATGTTCAAATCTATACCCAGCCCTGTTAAATCTTCATCTATCATCCCGAGCCAGGTTGTTCTAGGTCTACCTCTTACATAATTTATAATTTTTGTGAGCTTTATTGAACACCCACAGATAAGTGCATATTCAGTTGTTGATACCTTTGAACTGTTGTAACATTCATTCATTCATTCATTCATTCAATAATTTATATAGCGCTTCTTCAAGGCGACTACTCAGAAGCGCTCCCGACTCTAGCATGGCAAAAAAGGACAGTTTTGAGTTTAGTAAAAAATGTTCATGTGAGCATGTACTATTCTGTCTCATTGTTCTTTAAGAGACTCATCAATTGTTGTGTGTGTTTTCTTCTTGTATTGAGGATCAACAACTGTGTGGGAGAAGAGAACCAGTTTGCTTTCATTCAGCTCTTGGTCTACGCATGCTTGCTCAGCGTCCACACGTTGGCACTTCAGGCCGTGCACTTCTTCTGGCTTGGCGGCTGTAAGACTTGTGACCAGGTTAGCAGCGTCTTAATTTAGGGATGGATCAGAGAGAGCAGTGCGATTCAAGTTCTGAAACTGAAATGTCAGACTTTAAGATTTTAATTTTGGTTAACTGTGACTGATATAGGAATTGAAGGGGCCAAGAAACTGAAACTGCATATAAACCGGAATGGCTAAGACTGTAAGATAAGCTGAAATGAAAAGACTGAAAATTAAGAAACTCTAATTAGTTGCTAGATGCGTTAAGTTTGCTAAGTTATGCAGGGGGGCTTGTTTCGATCAATGTAATTTTCTTACCTATGTATATTTATTCATTCTTTGTCTTTTATTCCAACACAATGATGTTTTCATTATATCAACTCTGTTTTATTTATCGAGCCGAAATTACGGCAAATTGAGCGAAAACTTTAACTGAAGTAGAAACTGGAATCATTTCAAAAGCTGGAATTGGGACTGAAACGAATCTTTTTCTGTCAATTGAAACTGAAACATGAAAAACAAATCTTTAAGCACACTACTCTACCGGTTGAGGTTTCATCATTCACGACGATTGCGTTTGTGCTTATTTTCCGCAGGATTCGTTTGTGATCTACTATCGAACTCCGATCATCATGATCTGCGTCGTCATGGCGATCACCATGTTGGTCTCGATGATTGGTCTGTGCCTCACGCAACACATCAGCATCACACATGTAGGAATCTCTAAGCTATTTATAGTTTCTTAATCAGATAATTTATGTTGAGCCACTCTGGTCATCAGACAGCCAAGTTGTAATTATTTAGATCAATTTGGACAAGCAAATCAGTGTGGGGAATACCAGTTTGTGCGTCTTGTTGCTCATGGAGTCATATGAACCTCATTAACCCAGCATTGAGCTTTTGCTGTTGTGGGTTCCTCAATCTGGAATGACCTTCACTTTGCAATTCGTAGCAGGATTCTCATGAATGGTGAATTCACCTGCATCTTTTTACTGCTTGAAGATCTTTGTCTTTTCGTGGCCCTGTCATGCTGAGAGTGCTTCTGAATACCTCTGCTGTGAGAAGCGCGTCACAAATGTTAGATTAGATTAGATTAGATATGAGTTTGTAGCTGAAAGTTCATGTGAGTCTATTGTCTTAGACATCCTCTGCAGCAGTGTGTGGGTGTGTCTCTGTCTGTTAGTATATGTGTTTGTATTTGCATGTGTGTATGTTGTATATGTGTTTGTATTTGTATGTGTGTATGTATCTTCTTCAGTTTCTATGGCTTTACACTCGTACGTTCTGCCTTATTAACTGGCTTCGCTTTCTCAATGTCACTCTGCTTTTTTCTTGGTCTCTCACACTGGGTGTGACTCTAATAATGTACATGTACTCTGTGAGAGATGCACTATATATATATACAAATTTATAATTCCAATATAATTATTTGTATATATTTTATATATAAATATATATATATATATATATATCTTCTTTAGTGTTCTGCCCTTAGGCAGATCGTCCAAGATTCCAATGACACAATTCTTGTCTATTCTGTGCTTTTTCATTGATTTCTTTATAATTATCCAATTTATCCTCGTCCCCTTTCTGTGTCTATCAACCAAATTAATTAAATAATATACTTTGATGATGTCCGAATTTCATATAGCAACGATTAACACCGTTGTAAAGGTGTTTAAGTTTAAGTCCATCAACCAGACCATCATCATCTTTCTTGGTCTTCCTGGTGGTTTCTTTCCCTACATTCTTCCCTCGAGAACAGTCCTCAAGAGCGAGTCTCTCTCAACATGTGACCCAGCCAGTTCATCTGCCTCTTCCGTATTGTATCAATCAGCGATCTTTCTTCTTGCACCAATTGCAGTGCAACTCTTTATTGGTTTTTGCAGTCAATCCAACTAATATTGCCCAGTCTTCTCCACAACCACATTTCAAAAGCCTCAATATATTATTTATTTATTTATAATTAATTTATTCTTGTGCGTATTTTTTGTTTAGGGTACTACGACGGTTGAATGGATGAAGCTACAGCAGCAGATCTTCATGACGGGAATTATTCCGGAGAATATGTGAGTATACGGCTATATGCCTTAATTTTATATTCTCTAGTTTATGGTGTTTGATTGTGTAGATTAGATGTGATTAGAGCTCGATGAATGTTACAAGATTGTATTCAATTAGATTAGGTATGGAAATCACTTGAATAGAGAATAGCAGATTATCCTGATCTTATGGCTCCTGGATATAATTATAGAATTGTTCATTTTCAACAGATGAAAGTATATGCTAGAAGATGATTAAATGCCTAATAATAATTAATATTGCTTGAACATGATGTAATAATCATTGATTGATTGGATTTTTTTTCCACCATGGACCCTCTTTCTATTTCTATGGGTTTATCATCTGGATGTCTGCATAAAAGCTTTGTTATGGTCGGTCGATCTTTATAAAATAAGTTAAGTCTACGTAACGAACTTCTTTGTCTTTTTTGCCCCTTTTCAGCAAGCATTTGAAAACCATTCTCTTTGATTGCGGTTTGGTGTCAGGTCAGATGCGCCTCTGGGAAATTTCTCTTGAAGTGGTGCTATATAAATTCACGATTACAACCTGATCATGGTATGTACCGGAGCTACAGAAATTAACAATGACAATTAGATTAATTTAGTAACATTTTGCTTGTTAATTATTTCTTTTAGACCGGAACAGACGCAATCCTGTTGTCATACATACTCGGTTCTTTGCGGAAGCAGTCGCGCCTTCCTCTGGCTGTTGCCATGCCGACGACGCCTGGCAGACGTAGAGAAGGCATCGGTTGTCTAGGAAACGGAAACAGAATATGTGCTTGCGAGATGAAAAGCGTGATTGCGTGAAAACAACTTTGATTTTATTCTATTCATGGGCGCCTGCACGTTAGAGCAGGAGGGGACACTTCTTCCTTCGCTGGAAAATTTAAAATTATTTTTGTCTGCTAAAAATTAACGTCTATGTTTTTAATTTCCTGTGTTGCATTTTCAAGCTGTTGCTACGATATTCAGCCGTGACTGCTGTCCGCTGTGTTTTTGCCCCTCCTGCGGAAATTATGTGTGGGCGCCCATGATTTCATTAGTGCCTTGTTTTTCCTGTGAAAATGGAGATTTTTATCGCTTGTTGCATGGGTAGCAAACTCAGCGCTGTTGTTTTTGGCAGATTGTTTTATTTATTTCTACGTATGCGTGGCCTAGTTTACGTGAAGTTGTGTGTACGATTTCTCGCGTGTTTTACACTTTGTTCAAGACTTGCTAGACTTTGTGAGAGATTGATGGTTTCTCATTGAGGAGGTTGTTATTATATGACGATTTTATGGAGCACAAGTTAATATAGTAATATTGATGATGATAATGATGATGATGGTGTTGATGATGGTGATTATGATCTTTGCTTAATTTCAAACTGATACCTGTGGCAGTTGATATTATGGACATATGATCATGGGTTACTACTGGCAGTGGTGGCTCCAGGATTTAAGTTTTGGAAATTTTCAATTTTCATCCGCCAAAATTTCTGACGACTTTCTTTTTGTTTTTGTCATCCTCTGAAATCTCATGGAAATTTTTCCATTTTCATCCGCAAAATTAATTTCTGACGACCTTTTTTTAGTCATTGCTGAAATCTCGTGGATATCTTCATTTTCATCCCCCAAAATTATATTTCCTGTTCACTTAACTTGTGTTATATATATATATATTTTCGTTTGCTTGATTTCTTGATTTTTCGTTGTTTCTTCACAATCAGGATTATTTAAACGCTAATTAACTTATAATTTCATATCAGGTTGTGTGCTTGCCATTGTCGATTCAGCATTGTATCTAAACTAAGTTATGGAATACAGCAGTGGTTTTCAACCTTTCTTAGTGACTCAACCTCGTACAAAGCACTCATCTGCTCGAGGTGTTCAATACATTGCTGCACCTATTCAACTTCCTCAAGCAATAAATGCAATTGTCATTTTGCTGGGATATTATAATGTGCTCGTGAGTAGCAACCTTGAAGGGAGCTATATAAATTCTTGTAGTGAATGAATAGATAATGAGTATTATAATTATAATGTTGTTTGGATAATCGTGTAATAGTGTGAATTGTTTTAACATTGAATCATGTGTAGCCGGATTGAGCTGTGAATATATATATCTGCTTGTTACTCGTCATTTTAAGATCTGGTTAGTGTTTTTTTTCATTTTTACGTTGATCTGATAGGGATTCAGTGGAATCCAATGACTACACAAATCATTTTTCTCTGACTTGGCTTGGTTTTCGTTTAATTTTTCGTGTGCCTTGCTGAAAAACGCGCAGATTTTTTTTCGTTGACTATTTTATTTGTGACTTGCGGCAGATGCTGTTCTGGGACTTTCCGACTTGTGAAATCACCCGACGGGTATTTCCCAACTAGGTTAAAATAATCCAACTGGGAATTTTTAACGGCCAGTATCGCGTTAAGTCAGTTATTCTCTGATTTGTTGGACGATGGTTCCTTTTAACGAGACATTTTCTGATTTTTTATGAGTTGTTTGCAAGAGGGAAGTTTTTTGGTGTTTGTATGTTTAAGTTTTGCTGTTTTCATTTTTTACTGGAATTTACCGAGGTTTTGAGTGTAAAAAACATACTTTTTACTGAAGCCATGATGTCATCCAGACTCCAGTTACTGAAGTCGTGATAATTTAAGCAGTTTATTTATCACAACTATACATGTAAAATTCTGGTTATTCATTGTTACTATGCTTGTCATTAATATAGTTATTTTTTGGTTGGGATTTGAAAATTCGGGATGCACTTTCCTGTGATGGCTAGGTAGACTTTGTTGACGTTTTTATTCACTGAGATTCTTAAAGCAATGCCTGGAGACAGTATTATTGTTAACAATTAAATTGTTGTATGTTACAAGTAAAAAATTGTTACTATTTATGCTCCTGGGTAGCTATGGTCCCTCTGATTCTCAAGGTCCCTCTGGTTCTTAAAACTGTCTGGGACAATAAATTATTAAGTATTGAATTATTTATTATGATTATTATTGCTATGCTTATTGTGTAATACACAACGTTGCACAGAGTTAGTTTCCTGTGCAGTAATACAGTGTAATGAACAATGTACGAGAGTTGCTGTGTCCTGAGTTCTGCGCCTGCTTGATGGTGGTTATGTGGAATTTGAGTGTCTTCGAGTTAGGCATGTTTGGACTGCATTTTAACAGGTCACGATTGTAATCTCAAGGTTTTAGATGGGTCCTGCTGAATTTGAGTTAGTCGACCGTTTTGTCCATATTCCACAGAGGTCTGGCCGGAATATAATGTGGCTTATAATAATTATTATTTGCTTATATTATTAGTAGTATTATTGTTGTTATCGTAGTATTATTCATAATCTCCAGGTTTCTAGAGCGCCACTCGAAAGCCAAGCGCAGGGCACCAACTTATTCACAAGCGGTTGCTATTATTTATATTATTTATTATTGCTAATTTACTAATAGTGTTACTGTATTCGATCTTGGAAGATTATTTTGGCTCACGAACCATGCATTTGCTTTTGAATATCATTTCTCATGACTATTACTGAGAGTTATCATTTTGCTAACTGTTCTTTTGTACTTAGAACTGCAGCTGCTTGTTTTTATTTGGTGGGCTGTCAATTGGGAGCTCTGGGTTCAGATCCCTGCTTTACGGGGGAGGGGGGACAGAAATATTTGGTTTGAGATTTCTACTCCACCTGCTGCACTCACTTACCCAAATCAGCTGCAATGAGTATGCTAGCTGTTCACTGTCGGTGGAAAGATGAGAGGGAGAGGAAGAGGATTGGTCACCCATCATCACCCTCACAAAGCCAACCAAGGCTGAGAAGATGACGATGCTTACACTGAACACCCACGGCTGCCTCTCGACTAGCGTAAGGATCTGATATGTTGGGTTTTTTGGGGGTCGTGTGTTGTGTTTTTGTTTTACTGAAGGCAGATCTTGGTTGTCTTCAAATGGTGCTATATAAACTTTGATTGATTGACACATGCTTCCTGGTTCGCTCTCTGGTTAATCCTTAAAAATTTTAATCTATTGGTTATTTTTTTAACTAAAATTATTACTTTTATTATTATTATTACTACATTATTATTATTATTATTAATTCTTTTTACTTGTTTGGTTAATTTTATATTAAATTTTTACTTATTTGATGATGTTAGGCGGCCATTTCTTGGAGTAAATGACTTGGTGGATGATGATTATGCGAAACTTTTTAGTGGAAAATAAGGCAATCATTATTTTTTTTGCTTCTGAGGTAAATGCTGATGGGAAAATTCAACATGGTAACAAAATTAACTGTTTTCATATTTTTTCATGTAAATGTTTTTTATGTACAAAGAAAATAGTAGGCTAACTAACTCAGTGACTGCATTTTCACAATATTTCACTGTTTATTATGCTTTACGTAATGTATAAGCTTACCAAATTAATTAAATTTAATCGAATAATTGCGATTTATTTTTAGAGATTAATTTGCTAAAATTATTTTAATCAGTACTAGCCAAAGGTTGTGATTGTTTGATTGGTATTTTAGAAAGGCAATAATAAGTATCAGTGCCATTATTAACCGAATGATTAATTGATAAGTGTGTAATTATTTATTAATATTTTTAGAACTGATCTATAAATATTGATTGATTTATTTGGTATATTACCAAACTTTTCAATTTTCCAAGTGTTTTATCTCAAGGTCGAGAATTCTAACACGCAGGGGGACGAGTCAAGGGTGTATCGAATCGGAAATATTTACTGTAATGTAAGGCGCGGTTTTTTGCCGCCAGTCCGCAGGAATTTGCAAGCGATTATTATATCTAATATCGACTGCTGTGTATTTTTCTACGTAGGAAGCTCAGATCTGATGTGTGTGTTTTTCTCTCGTTTTGCTGTGCTTTCTAAGTAAACGAATGAGCTACTGAAAGGCTTCTGTATTTTCTGACGATCAGAAAGCATTTTTTGCTTCCAGGCAAACCGCAACAATTTTGCTTATGCTTTATAGTTCCTTTGTTTTGTTTTTTATTCTCGCCGATTAGGAAAGGCGATCGCCGATGTTTATACTCGGATGTTTATAAGATGACTTGACTGCCAGTGTTACCACTGAGGTTTCTGAAATAAACCCAGATTTCCTTCCGAAAAAAACCCAGAAAAACCCAGACTATTCATATAAGCTATTTTAGACCACCTTTGTTCAAATCAAGTTGGTTTTTCGCTTGTTCGCATGAGGATTAACAAAATGTTCGTCAAAAGAGTCGAATAAAATGCAATTACAACTTTAAAATATCAATAATTATAATTTGTCAAAGTTGTCAGAGACTCAGGATCCATACTGACAACAAGCTTAATCAATATATTCGTGTGCGCATGCGCAAGCGCAGCGAGTCGAGTCTACCAGAATTGTATTAGCACTAAGCACAAACACACGTGGCCTAAGTTTACAAAGTTTTAAAGTTGTCTGAGGTTTCCAGCCAAATTTTCTTAATACACCAACAATCTAACGTTTTCACCACCTAGAACATTAATACTCTGCAACAACTTGGCTAATATTATATATTTATACCACTAGAGGATTGACCTGACCTACAGTGTATAACTGTATATCCATGTTATAGATGTAATACGGCTTTACAAGGAAAGAGACGAGTGACCTGACCTATTTGAAATGTCAAAATGGTCTATTTCTGTGCAGAACTATTCTTCAGGTTATGAATTATTTGTGAATTGACAATATGAGATCTTGATTGTGGAGTTTAAAATTAAAATTGGTGGAAAAAATTATGTATCCCAACCATTTTACATTGAATTTCACAGAATAATCATGTGTTGTAAGTACAAAATGTCAACTCGCCAAAATAAACCCAGATCTTGCCCAAAAAAAAACAGAAACCCAGACGAAGGCCAAAAAACCCAGATCTAGTGGAAAAAACCCAGCTGTGGCATCACTGTTGACTGCGTTTGTTGCTAGAACAGGGATGCCTTTTGAATTGCTACGTCGCGAAATCACGTCAAAAAGTAGCCCAAAAGTCACGAGAGCAACTAAAATACTAAACGAAAGCATTATGAAATTTTTTAAAATTACGTATTTTAAAGGTCTCAAGACACGTGATGAAATTGGCAAAATGCTTATTTCTTACCACATACTAGTCCGTAAGCTATGGAGGAATCGGTAGGACGTATATTATTTTTAAGTTGGCAACACCATAATTATATGAATAGTAGGTTAGCTAGCAACAGCAGTAGCCTAGTAATGGGTGGATCCAGATTTGACGAGGGTCTATGACAGCATAGGCCTTTGCCCTCGACAAATATTTTGGCATATTACAGCTTATAATCAGTAAATTAGTTAGTTAACTGCGGTCAATTTACGAGGACGCGGAACAAATAAAAGTGGCGCGATGACGAAATTTTTAGTCGCAGAGCGCCTTGAAAAGTAGCCCAAATCGCGCTTTTCACGACGACGTGGCAATCCTGCGATAGAATGGAAGTTGCTATTCTAATATTATATTATGATCCGGATTGATCGACTTCTACCCTGGACGCTGTTTCCATTCGTTTATCCGCCGCTGCGATGTGTTGGGCAATAATTGTCTGTCTGTCTGTCTCTTTTTCTGTCTGCCTGTCTAGGCCTTCTTGTCCGTCCGTCTGCATGTCGCTCTTACCTTGTCTTGCTATTTCTGTGATCAGTGTGATGTGGTTTGTGTGTCTAGCTGTCGGTATTGATGTCTGCTTGAGCCTATGCTTCTTTGTTTCGTCTGTCTGTCTGTCTGTCTGTCTGTCTGTCTGTCTGTCTGTCTGTGGGGGAATGCGAGCGCGTGTGTGTTATGATCAGATGTCGAAGGAGAATATGGGAAATCTAAGTCAACAGCGAGAAACCGGCAAGTGAACAATACAGACAGACACGAGCATATAAAGAGAAGCGCAAAGACACAGCGATAGTCAAACACGGAGAGACAGAGACAAATGCACACAGACATCCAGAAACTGGTACAATTCATAATCAAATGAGCAATTATTCTACCACCGTAGGCCTACGTCTCTTACCAACCCGCCCTAACGTTTATCCTCTGACAACCTTTACCCTTCACGTATGTCGCCATGAAAGAGTAGACTGGACATAGTTCCTGTAGAAGCAGATCAGCTGTGCTTGCAATGGTCATTTGCTTTTTAACGTCTGTCCTGAGATAACTTGCGTCACCTCCTCATCATTTATCCATTGGGCCAGGGCTTTTTTAGCGGGCAGTTGTTCACAAAAATGTGCAGTTCTAAATGGATTTGTGCAGTTGTAGAAGCACTTCTGCACAGTTAAAACTAGCAAAACGGTCGTTGTCCTCCGATTGGAGGTAATATACCATGGAGAATGGGAATGAAAAGAAAGGAGTTGTGAAGTTCTAAAAATTCCTTAAAAACAGCACTGCAGTTAGCACCTGACGGGAGAAGACCTGTCTGACCTTGGCAGTGTGCAGACAGATGGCCAGTGTGATACTCTCAACATTAACCAGTCCTATTATCATCAGCTAATGTAATGATTTTGGGAATTTGGTTTATTACAGCATAGTTTACAGGCATTTAAAGGTGTGGTACATGACAGATCTATTAGTTCAATTCAATTCAAACTTGTTTATTCAAAGAGATCAACCGGAAAATAAAACAATCGGCAGAATGAAAAAAATAACAGCGTAGAATGAGAATAAAAAGCTATATTAACTCCCAAGTAAGTAAGGAGGAGATCTCTGGAAAAGGATAAACCAGAAAACCTAGGGACCGCAAAACAGGAATTTTGTATGAACATGGTAGATAAACATTAGGCCTACAACACTTTCTACTCTTACACTCAATCCATCAATTAATCGATCAATTAATTTCTTTATTTGACGGACTCCA
The DNA here is from genome assembly GCA_949752735.1 of Lumbricus terrestris. NCBI lineage: Eukaryota > Metazoa > Annelida > Clitellata > Crassiclitellata > Lumbricidae > Lumbricus > Lumbricus terrestris. The sequence goes on along the minus strand of OX457042.1, from coordinate 4,888,247 downwards.
GCTGAAAGCACAGAGTGTTGGCGCTCACCTTGTATTCGGTTGACCGAGGTAATGTTATTCGCGTTCGTTGACCTAAGCGCTACGCAAGGTCGTTCGATTGGTCACGTGTTCGTGTGGCTTTGACCTCGTGCGCTCAGCGTGTGTACGTGTGTGCGTTTGTCAAATGGAAATATTAAACGTGCCGTGAACTTTATGCCCTACAGCTTATTAGCTTAACTGGTGTTCGGTTTCACCAAAGTAAGTGGGCGCATCAGAACCCACAGCCCCGGGTCGACTAACCTACCCACGCCTTCTCACAATGAGTTTCGGTTTGTGTATTGGGCTAGGCCTATGTGAGAGATACGGTGGACCGCTGCTAATATTGTGCTCTCCTTGCACACCATTAAAACGCTATCAATCGACACTATAAGTAAGGAGTACGCAGCTGCAGTGACAGTGACAGTTAACCTGCCGCACGGATGTCATTATTTCTCTCTCTCAGTTTCTTTTCCCCCCGTATAGCTGTGTTCAAAGCGCCTTTGAATAGTCTATGCTGCGAAAGGCGCTCTACAAACTTTGGATACGATATGATACGATACCTCTTAGTTTAAAAGAAATACGATATGTGTACTGTGATACATGTGTTTAATTCGTCAATACGTGAGTCAGAAGCAGGAAATGCCATAGATTTTTGACCACTGGTATTTTGACACGTCGTTTGTTGCTTCCGAATGCGATGAGTCACTGTCCACAGGTCGTCTGCTCATACGAGATCCAGTTTCAGTCGTTGGCGGCAATCATTCGCATATAGGTCAGCAACCGGTGCAAACTGGTTGGTGCGCCGATCTTCGACACCTGTTCGGGTAACTTGAGAACCAAGCCGCAACCGTTTTCTTGTATATACAGCTACTGTATACTGTATAATGACCTTGACTTTGTTCGGTTTATCGGTGAATTGATGAGTTGGGATACTAATTCTCTCTGTCATTATTTTATTTAATTATTTAATGGGGGCAGCGTTTTTTTTTATTCCAGTGTATGGACGCCTACTTCTTTTGTCCATGCATTTGTGCTGAGCCGCCTCGACGACTGCGCCTCCATCTTTGCTGGTCTCCCGCTGGTTCGGATTGAGAGGTTGGAGAGGGTCAACCGAGCTGCCGCGCGACTTATTGGGGGGAGGGGGATTAACCAAGTCCGACCGTTTAGGCGATTCCAATATATGCGCGAGGTCTTGCACTAGCTTCCTTTACCGCAGCGTAACTCATTTAGGATTGCATCTTTGGCGTGGCGATGATTATCAGGCTGGGCACCCTCTTATCTGTGTGAGCTTTGCCTCCCTCTTTCCACTTGCATAGGCCACCGCGCATTGCGCTCTACTGTCCGCGGTGACTTAATGGTTCCTTTCATTCGCTCTGCAACAATGCAGAGGCGTTCATTCTCTGTGGTTGGTCCAACAACCTGGAATGGACTTCCTTTGACTTTGCGACACCTCCCAAGCTCTTCTCAATTTCACAAACTGTTGAAGACTTTTTTCGCTTGATCTCGGCCGGGAGTGCCTCTGAATAGATACATTGAAGGGGGCTATATAAATTGTGATTGACTGATTGATTGATTGATTGATTGATTGCATACGTACACCGTGAACACCTGTAAAACGTTGGTTATCCATCCCATATTAATTTCCATATTAATTCCCATATTAATTTCCAGTCGCTCTCAACCTAGACTTCAATACGATACGGTACAAAAAAATAAAGTCATGTATCCTTGTATAGCTTGGTAAAAAATAACTTGATTAAATGAATATCGACAGCAACAGCTACGTTTGCTGCTATAAATTAATTATTTAGCGCTTGCAGTTCGTGCTAAGCATCGTCATCAGCAATATCAAAGTTATGTAGCGGCCGAATGTAGCACAAAATTTGTTAGTTTGCGCACTGATTAAAGTAGATACATTATTCATTCATTAAAAAATTTGTTTAGCGCCCCTTCAAGAAACCTACTCAAAGACGTTCCAAAGACATCAAGCTAATTGGCAACGTATAAAAATAGTAGAAGTTTTAGTAGGCCTAAAGACATCGTTTGTTAACAAAGTCATTAACGCCACTTGTCTCCTTTTTTCCAGCTTGGGACTAGCACGTCGACAATATAGTAGTAGTAGTAGTAGTAGTAGTAGTAGTAGTAGTAGTAGTAGTAGTAGTAGTAGTAGTAGTGGTAGTGGTAGTGGTAGTGGTAGTGGTGGTGGTGGTGGTGGTGGTGGTGGTGGTGGTGGTGGTGTTGGTGTTGGTGGTGGTGGTGGTGGTGGTGGTGGTGGTGGTGGTGGTGGTGGTCGTGGTGGTGGTGGTGGTGGTAGTAGTAGTAGTAGTAGTAGTAGTAGTAGTAGTAGTAGTAGTAGTAGTAGTAGTAGTAGTAGTAGTAGTAGTAGTAGTAGTAGTAGTAGTAGTAGTAGTAGTAGTAGTAGTAGTAGTAGTAGTAGTAGTAGTAGTAGTAGTAGTAGTAGTAGTAGTAGTAGCAGTAGCAGTTGTAGTAGTAGTAGTAGTAGTAGTAGTAGTAGTAGTAGTAGTAGTAGTAGTAGTAGTAGTAGTAGTAGTAGTAGTAGTAGTAGTAGTAGTAGTAGTAGTAGTAGTAGTAGTAGTAGCAGTAGTTTCAGTTTAACGATCACTAGATCACTAACGTCGCCTCCTCTTTCATCCTGGCTTTGGCCTGGCACTATCACTGTCATCTCTCTAGCCTTTCGAAAGTTTTCATCTCAATGAACCGTGCTAGCCCGAGATTTTATTGATTTAAATAAGTCACCTTTGGGAAGCGAATCGCGATCGGCACGCTCTCTTTTGCAGGCTCGCGTCTGACGCGGCCAACGCTTTTACCGATGCAGCTATTATAACTGGCCAGAAGCTGTTTCTTTCTGTCATTTACGCACTGACAATCTGAATGTTGACCTCTCTTTGGAGTGCCGTCGGTCAACGCCTTGTGTGTTAGACACCGACTTGATAGACGCAAACAGACATGACTGTCCTTTTTAGCTGTGTTGGGGTCGGGAGCGCTTCTGAGTTATCGCCTGTTGGGGCGATATATATAGATCCTGGTAATGAATGAATGAATGAATGAATGAATGAATGAACGAATGAACGAATGAACGAATGAACGAATGAACGAATGAACGAATGAATGAATGAATGAATGAATGAATGAATGGACGAGCGAACTAATGAATTAATATTCTTGATAAAATGTTCATGATGCACATGAGATTGTTAACGTTGCTATTCAAATAGCAAGGCAACATACGTTGTAATTTATAATTTCATGTTTGAGGAACAGTTTGTATTTAAAGAACAATGAAAAACTTAAAAGAGGTGTGTATTAAACTGCTTCTATTCTCATCAGTTAGTTGCTGTGTCACGATACAGTATCATTAGCCTACAATTGGATGATTGACGCTGTCGATCATTCCTCTTTTCTCAGAATTTTCTACTGGCACTGTCATAATATACGGCCAGTTGAGGAGTTTATTATTAGCCTACATTCAATGCTGGGATAATAAATTCGCAGCGTCCTGCATGAAGACACCATTTTAATGTGAGAAACAAGTTTTTATAAGTTCACGAAAAATCGGCTTCGTTGACTCGAAGTTTTCGTAAATCCGAACTCAGTTTAACATGGCCATTGTTTACACCCAGGCACTGCCAGTATGAAGCCTGGGTAAAAAAAGAAGCTCGACAATAAATAGCTAGCTTGTTTTATATATACTTGCTCTCAAGTGCTGTAATACGCCGAGCAAATTTCTGTCCAGGCCTCTGTTGTCATAGACCTTGGTCAAATCGGATCCATCCATCCAACCATTTCTGCTACCACTCACACCAAACGGAACTACTAGTCTACTACTATTGGCTAGGCCTAGTGTAGGAATATTTAAGGTATGCGGTTTACAGCCTAAATCCAGTATAAAAATCAAGCTTTCTACCATTGCGGGGTTTTGAAGACCCGACCCGACCTTCCGTCTGGCCTCTTATAACGCCTTAACCACGAGACCACCCGTAGCAAACGAAGGCTTATGGTCTTCTAAGTTAATGGTCCTACTACAGCGATCGGGTCTCTATCAAATGTTTCTCATTAAGACCAGTTTTGTGGCCGCAATTTTAAGTGAAAATAATGATGGGCGTATTCCACATTCGACCAAAAACATCAACAACGTAAAATGAACTAATTGTCTTCCAAGAATTGTTTTCTACCGCAATTGACCTTACGTGGGCGATGCGATTTTAATAATAGACCAAGTTCCAGCAGAATTAATGCGCACCATTGACGCCCGTGAAAGGAATGACTCGTTTAGCCGATGGCATTAAAATTGGTGTCGAGTTGCAGACAAACAATCGCGAATCTCGACCTATGGACGAGAAAAGTTCAAAATTAATGGTATTGCATACGAGAAGAACGTGTCGTTGATGCCAAGACCTGAAACATCAAGATCAATGCAAAGACCTTACGTGGGCGATGCGATTTTAATAATAGACCAAGTTCCAGCAGAATTAATGCGCACCATTGACGCCCGTGAAAGGAATGACTCGTTTAGCCGATGGCATTAAAATTGGTGTCGAGTTGCAGACAAACAATCGCGAATCTCGACCTATGGACGAGAAAAGTTCAAAATTAATGGTATTGCATACGAGAAGAACGTGTCGTTGATGCCAAGACCTGAAACATCAAGATCAATGCAAAGACCAAAAGTTTCAACATGAAGACCGAGTCCATAACCAGCAGCTATGGTCTCTGGATCGAGACAAAAGAATTTCGACCCTAAGACCAACGCCAATACATTTGACCTGACGTCCAAAACGAAGACTTAAGACCGCAAGACCGAGACCAAAGACATTTGGTCTCAAGACCAACACCAAGGCTTGCAACCTCAAGACCAAGATCTATGTCAAACCTTTGGTTTCAGGATGAATACCAAATCTTCAAACCACATGGCGAAGACCGATCCTTGGTCTAAAGATCAGGGAAAAGTCTTAAAACCTTTAGACAAGGACCTTTGACCTTAAAAGCAAGACCTATACTTCAGTCATCGACGCCGCCCACCGAAAGTTCTCCTCCCCTAAATTTTGAACAATCTAGGAATCAGAGTCTGTCGCGCAGAGTTCTTTATTTATTTAATTTGAAATCCAATATAAAGGTGTCTTAAAGCATCGAATTCATTTCAACAAACATGTAACATTCAGCGAATGTATAGGATATACGCCACGTAGCATCACCAAATATAAAACATAATTCAACTATTGCTGAATCAATAATTAAGGCTAATCTCGAAATAAACTCATCAATCGTAATCGTAATCGTAAACTCGAAATTTCTAAAGCGCCACTCGAAAGCCAAGCGCGGGGCACCAGCTTATTCACGAGCGCTGCGTTGAGTTAGAAGGGTTGTCCGAGAGAGTAGTCCGTGGTGGTCCGGGTCGAGTTACCATAAGATCAGGATCAAATGCGTTGAGTTAGAAGGGTTGTCCGTGAGAGTAGTCCGTGGTGGTCAGGGTCGAAATTCCATAGGATCAGAGGGGCGGAACAGCTATTAAGGCGGGTGTCGTTTGGGCCGGGAATTGGAAGGTGGAGGATCAGATGAGACAGGGTAAGAGTTCGTGAAAAGGAGTGTCTTGAGTTTTGAATGAAAAGCCCGAGGTGTGATGGATAGAGGAGCCTGAGGAAGGTGATGGTGTGTGATTAGTAATGATGGCGGATGGACTGAAAAGGATCGGAATTCAGGAGGCAGTTCATTCCAAAGGCGTGGTGCTGAGATGGATATGGCTCGGTTGGAGAACTTGAGATGACTTGTGACCGGCGGTCGAGAAAGTGTAAGGCAGGAGGATGATCGGGTAGAACGGGTAGGTTGGATGGTGAAGAGTTCGCGAAGATAACTTGGCTGAGAGCATTGCAAGGAGTTGTAGGTTAAGGAGAGAACTTTGAAGTGGATTCGCTCTGGGATTTTCAACCAGTGAAGTGATTTGAGGATGGGGGTGATGTGATGATGTCTGGGTGTTCTGGTGACGGCTCTAGCTAGAGAATTTTGAATGAGTTGGAGGCGCTTAAGTTGTGAGGAGTCAAGGCTTAAGAACAGAGAGTTGCAATAGTCAAGTTTTGAGTGGACGATGGACGTCGCAATGGTAGAGGCAGTTTTGAAATCGAGCATGGGTCGGATGCGACGGAGGTCCCGGATGTGCATGAAGCAGGAACGCGATAGGTTGGAGATGTGGTTAGAGAAGGAGAGATGCGAATCAAACATTACACCAAGATTGCGGACAGGAGCATCAGAAGTAAAGGTAAGAGACGAAGAGTTAGTCGATAGGTGTATTGAAGGGTCTGGGATTTTCAATGATATTAATAAATTAATAATAAGCATATTTCTCATCTAAGAATACGAAAATATAATTTGCAATTTCTAATAGGCTCCTAAGCTCTGGACAATAAAATTATGGGCCTGCATGTTCAACAAGAAAGTTCTTACGTTAGGCTAGGCCTAAGAGTCTTTAAGACGATCAACAGTCGAAACGTTCACATGTGCACGCTATACTTACAGAAGGCGCATTGAAAATCGAGTTCTTGGATGGATGGATCCAGATTTGACCAGGGCCGGATTTAGGGTGGTGGGGGCCCATGGGCGCCCATTAAGGTGGGGGCCCTTTTTGCAATAGGTATTTTGCTTTTTGTTGCACAGTCTCCGACAGAGACAAGCCCTGTATAGGCATACATGTGTACAGTCATAGCATATCGATCACAAGCAAAGGTGCTGAAAGAAATGTTTATATTGTTGATAAAAATAAATACCTAATTATAAATGAAGACAAATTGAGATGATCATTTTGCTCTTATTTTGCTATTGTATTATTTGGTATAAATTCCTTTCTCAAATACAATGTACAAGAATAAGCGTAGAGTTTTTAGTAGGCTGTAAATCACTGCATGTATAGGCTATGCAGAAAAAACACAGAAAGTAAAAATAGTGATAAGAGAGACCTCCGGGGAAAACAATAGCTATAGTCAGTTAAATATCTTGGTTAGGCCACAGTATAGGCCCATAGATCTCAATTTGAGTAGGCCCAGTCATAAGCGTAGGGAACATTTCGGAATTGGGGGGCAAAAATTAAATTTTCACAATGAAAAATTAAATTTTTGCCCGAAAAATCTGAGGACCTTTTTTAGTCATTTCCTGTAAATCTTCATAAAATTTTGCTTTTTACCCCTGTGTGCACGAAAAAATATCAGCCTGTACCTGTTTGCCTGACAAACATTTCCGAATTTTTTCCCGTTCGTGTCTCTTTTGCCCGAAAAACACCTTTGCCCGAAATTTAGGGGCATTTGCCTCCCCCCCTGGACCCTCGCCTCCTACGCCTATGGGTCCAGTAGAGACTTTGCGCATTTTTCTATTGGCAAAGTCATAAATTAAAGATTAAAATCCAGTTGGTAGGCCTGTAGAATATCCCTCAATGCTAAACACTCCAACTTCCAAGGTGGCTACGTAACTCGTACGTGTGTCATGCTTGTGCCAAGCCTGTTTTTAATTATCGTTGTCCTGGAAAATGAGCGTCTAGCACTACAGTGTGTGACCATGAGCACCAAGTAGCCTACATTGTTAGCATTATTTCCACATTTTGGAAATGAACTTTCATCACCTGTGTCAAGGTACTAGGCTTATAATATTGGTTCGTGAACTGCTCCTGACTGATGCCTATAGGCTGTTCTTGGTGTCTCGTCTTAAAACATTTTGACAAGATAATAAAACTGCATTAGGGCTAGCTCATCGCGAGGGCATTCATCGAGGTCATCATCATTATACTGGTACATAGTTTTCGCAAACTTGAGTATTTCTTCATCACTAGGGGGCCTACACAATTTAAGATTAGAAAGAAAACCAAACCTTGAGCAGAGCAGTTCGTTTGATTCTAGTCTTTTGTCATCCACGGTGACAGCAGATTTACTTAGAGCTGTTGCCTGAAGTAACACGACTTGTCTTTGCAAGTAACCTATAGCCTACTATACTTTCTCATTTTGAGATCCTTTTTCTTTACAGAACTTGTGCTTTTGAGAGCCACTCTGTGCCTGTTAGGCCTAGTGCTCTGATCTTAAATTCGGTTCATGTCTATTGGTTGAAATTACTTAGAATCTTCAAATTATATTAAGTAGGCCTAATGCTGATTCAAAACTCACACTGTGATGGCATTATAAATCGTGCATATAATATATATATATATATATATATAAACACTGTATATTATAAGCATAGAGTCCTATGTAGGACTGCAGTCTCAACCACTCTTGACAGCACAGAAATGACAGTAAACAGCTGTGCGCTGCCACAAATCGTGACAAATGTGAACATTGGGTCACTCGAGCAGGGTCAAAGTGCCAGTCGAACGCGGAAGCTAAGACAAAATACCCACTGTCTCCGTAATACGATACTCGTGGTGAGGGCCGTGGAG
>OX457042.1:4609801-4877301 GCA_949752735.1 Lumbricus terrestris | reverse complement strand
CTGCTAAATTGCCATTTTTAGATGGTGTTCAAACCCACGTGGAAAATATCTGCCAATTCATCCATCCAGCCATCCATCCAGCCATCTATCTATTCATCCATCCATCCATTATTCAATCCGTCCATCCATCCTTACCTATCTATCTATCTGTCTGTCTGTCTGTCGGTCTATCTATCTGTCTGTGTGTCTGTCTGTGTGTCTGTCTGTGTGTCTGTGTGTGTGTCTGTCTGTCTGTCTGTCTGTCTATCTATCTATCTATCTATCTATCTATCTATCTATCTATCTATCTATCTATCTATCTATCTATCTATCTATCTATCTATCTATCTATCTATCTATCTATCTATCTATCTATCTATCTATCTATCTATCTATCTATCTATCTATCTATCTATCTATCTATCTATATATCTATCTATCGATCGATCTATCCATCTATCTATCTATCCATCTGTCCATCTATTCATCTATCCATCTATCCATCTGTCTGTCTGTCTGTCTGTCTGACTGTCTATCTGTCTGCCTGTCTGTCTGTCTGTCTCACTACCTGTCTGTCTGTCTGCCTGCCAGGTTCCGTGTCTGTCTGTTTGCTTTCCTGATGAACCTGCATGGTTTTGCCACTGTCTGACCACTTAATTCTTGCAGACGGATAGAGAGAGACACAGACAAAGGGACGCGAGCAAACAAAAAGACATACACGAAGTTCATCCGATTGGAATCTGATAGAACCTGGATGCTGTTGCAACAGCAGCAGCAGCAGTCTCTGTATCCACAGCATCTCTGAGCCTTGTAGCATCACTCGGCATCTCGTCGTGCCTTGAGATATCGAGGCACAAAAAACTGCTTCTGTGCCTCAGCAACTAACTGATGGAAAAAAAATTGATAGAAACCCAATTAATCCGTTAATAACTGATGAAAAGTGTTTTATTGATTAGTTGATGGTTTTTATTTCTTTCAATTCCTTATTAATTTATGCATTTTTTAATAGACGACATGTGACGTCCACAGGAATTTTTGTAGGGGAGCGCAATTTTAAACTGTTAATTGGCATGGAGACTATAGGCCTACTTATGACGTCGGAAGCCTTCGGGGCTTGCGCCACGATTGCGGGGTTGTCACCTCTTCACCACCTTAGCTAGATCACTATGTGTTTCGCACACTGAACAATTGTGTTGTAGACCTACATGTAAGTCTTCAATGATCGGAATAATTATTCTAACCAATAACACATTGTATTGTTCCAATCCATTAGGCTATAATAGAAAATATATTGTATATTGCAAGATACAGGCTCTATTTCTATAACAGCAAAATCTAGATCTTTTTTCCGTCCTGAGTTTTGACATCGGGTTTCTTGCCAATAAGCTGAAATAAAGTAATCATAATAATTCCAAGATTTTATTGTTACAATTATTACGAGTAATATCCAGGGTGAAGCGAATGAACAGTGCTCATCCATTCTATCATCCAGAGGACGCTTTCTCATGGGGGGGCAACATTTTGGATAGTAAACAAGTAGACCAAGGCTGGTCCACTGACCCGATCCCAGAGCAAGCAAGGTAAAGAGGTAAAGTCTGATGTGATAAGACTTCGTACATGTTTTTTTCCGAATGGTTCTTGCACGCATCGCAATGCGGTTGGTTCGTAAATTTAAATGTAGACGTTTTTCTATACAGTACTGTATACAAACTATGCTGCATACCATTGCGACCGCAATCGGCCTCGATCCCGCAGTTCAGCTTCAATGGATTAATGGTGTGAGATGCTTCATCTCCGTCCCCAGTTTCAGAGGGTGACACGCCATTATTATAAAGACCCGTGCATGCAGTCTTGCACGTACACCATGTAGAGCGGTCATTGCTCTCATCTGTTTGTAGTTATAGAAAAAAAGAACCGATGGAAAATAACTATGGTCTAATTCGGGTGTGCAAAGAAGACTTAGCTTTTTGCCCCGTTAAATATAGGGAGCTGACGCCTCCAAAACACCGACAGTTCTCACCATGAACCTGTCAATTTTTGAATGAAATTTTCAGGTGAAAACCGTCTGCCCGTTTGGGCCGGTTCCACGCCTGTCAGGGACCCCATCTATAGGCCTACGGATCATGCTAGAGCGATCCAATGGTTCCGTCCCTGTTCGTGTTTTAGTTGAATTCAATGGGCTCTCGAGCATAGGCGCAACCACCCTATGGGACTCACGGGACGCGTCCCCCCCAACTTTTGAGTGGTCCCCTAGCTTTATTATTATGGTCCCCCAACTTTTAGGACGTGATTCATTATGGTCCCCCAACTTTTAGGACGTGATTGCGCCTATGCCCTCGAGATGATCCTTCAACCCCGCTGCACTAAATGCGAAATATCCGAATTAGCGCAAGAACGAAACCGCTGTCAGGAAGCTCGTGACCTATTCTCGAGAAGGAAGTGTTGTTTAGAATTAGTTTCAATTTTAATCTTACATATCATTGACGCAAAAACGCACGCACACGCACATAACAAGAGACACACAATGCATGCATATATATATATATATATATATATATATAAGATATTATACTGATACCTACACACTCACAGGCACATACACACACATATGCGCGCAAACAAAAGCAGACAGACGCGCACACACAAACGCACGCACCATTAAACAAACGCACGCGCATCCTCGAACTACTACAGACCCAAACAACTACACACATACACAGGCATGCACACACACGCACAGTCATGCGATCCAGAAATTGTCATCAGTGATTTGCATCCGTATGAAGTATGAACTCAATCATAAAAAATCGCTGTTATCACAATAGTTATTGTCGCGATTATCCTAGGAAGGTCGGGTGCTTTGTCGAACCCCATTTGACGACCTATAGGTTGGCCTAGTGCTTTAAGAAACGTTTAGAACTGCATATTGCGCGATCCCATACTCTCAGTTCCATTCTCCACGGCAAATTATTTCCAGTCCTATGAAAATGAACACTTCTAAAGTTCTAACCATTTTCAAATGCACCAGAATGTTTTGGCATTTGCGAAAATCCATTTAGAACACTGCACGTTTGCATGCAGACCCTAAAAATCGCACCCGTCGTCTCGTCGTTAAGTCTTATGACACTAGTATGTTCTGCTCTGACTTCTAAGGCTACACGCTGTCAATCAAAAATGCCCATTACGTGAAAAACGGTGGTAGTGGTGGGGGGATAATCCCCACCCCGGGTGCATTGTGGTATGTTTAATACCATGGCTGCACGCAAAAGTGAGGATATTAATTGGAATAGACCTAATTATTTTTAAAAAAAATCTTTATCTTATCTGCCATTCATAGACCCACGTGCCTTTTGTCAACTTCAGTTCTACTCTCAGTGTTAATTAGGCCTAAGTGCAAATGTACTCAGATTATTTTATATAGCAACCGAATAACGGCCTCGACCCTGATCATTTTTCAAAGAATTCGGCTGGTGATATCCTTGCTAGTCTAAGTCTCTTCATGTCCTCGTCTGTCTGTCTGTCTATCGAAGTTATAGTTTGACTTTATTTCTCCTTTCTTCGAATACGGGTAGTAACTGTACCAAAGTGCAACACACCGTGTTGTTGAGTAGGCCTACGCTGGTCTGGTGGCTTTTTTACACGCTGAGAAATTCTCGAAGATTCGCATGCTGTTTTTACGTTTGTAGCCTATACAAATACACTTTTAGTGTAAACTATTAGGATCGACGTCATTAACCTTGTTTTTACAGTAACTAACTAGTTAACTGTCGGCTAGGTCAATGGGTATCTGTCGTTACTCTTGACGCACGCTGCAATTGCATGGGGTGATAGTTATCTTTTCAACCACGTGTTAGTCTCTTTTCGTGCAATATCCACTATGTAGACTATACGTTCAGGACAATATTGTAACCAGTTGACCAGATATATATACAGGGGCGGATCCAGGGGGGGGCCAATCTGGCCATGGCCCCCCATTTAAAAATTGCATGGGACGTGGCCCCCCCCATTTGGTTTCAACAAGCCATTAAATAAATGTAGTGGGAGAGAAAAACAGGACATCAGGCCCCCCCTATTACAAAATCACACGGGACTTGGACCCCCGTCGATTCAGCGGCGAATGTTTCCCAAAAAATTGGTCAATGACTAAAAAAAAAAAAAAAAGTCATCAGTTTTTTCGGCGGATGAAATGGTTTTTTTTCCCGAAAAATTGGTCGATGACTAAAAAAAAAGTCATCAGGTTTTTCGGCGGATGAAATGGTATTTTTTTCGAAAAATTTGGTCGTTGACTAACAATTTTTTCTCCTGTCTCACAAGACCAAAAATGTTGTCCCCCCCCTTCGAAAATTCCTGTATCCGCCATTGTATATATACATTTATATATGGGCTATATATAGGATCTATAATTATTATATCCAAATGGAAATAATTATTAGCTTCAAGATAGAGTCGTTAAACTATGATTTTTGTTGTGAATATATATATAATTTTGTATTGTGCCACGTCATAATATATAAGACTATAATCGATGGGATCGCTTTCTGCTCCAGAGTGATGTTTTGCAGTTGGTTAGATTAAAGAATATACTTAGCCTACTTATTTACTTACCTACCTACTTTAGTCGATTAGTGCGATAATAATGAAGTGGGCCTACTGTCATCTACAGGAAATGCTAAACAGAAGATGACTGACTGGCTTATTTTAGCACGACTCAGAGACTGTGAGTCTCCTCCAGATTTGCAATACGCTTCGGCGCTCTTGGGGTGCAGAGGGTCGACAGTTCGAGACCATGGGCGCCCGCACACAGAGGCAAGAGAGGCACTTGTCCCAACCCTGGAAAATTGGCACCCATTTTTTACTATTAGCCTACCTTTGGTTTTTAACAAAATTTTCCTCGCCAAAGCACTAATGATAGAACTAGGCCTACTAGTGGTACACAAAGTAGACCCACAGTTGAGAAATTATCATTTAGAACCTCAATGAATAATACCCATGTTTTTAATTTCCTGTTTTGCATTTTCAAACTCGTGCTAAAAAATGTAGGCCTATCGGTGACGAATGGATTTACATGTAAGTCCTCGTGTGCAAAATATCTGCAAGCGTCCATGTTCGAAACCCCATCATTCGAGAACTTTGAAAAGCGTTGACATTGTCCCAGATTAATAAATTAATTGTTTCTATTCCCGTCCTGTAACTTTCCATGTGTTTTCTGTCTGTAGTCAAGCATGGAAGGCCATTCTATCTTTGACAACAAAACTTGGGTTGACGTCGATAAGTGGCAATAAAACGCGTATAAAACCGGGGCGGTCTGCGTAATTAAAACAGGCCATTCAAATTCACACGTAAATGCACAAACATGGTCTGTAATTGCACACAATTTATAAGTTATGCATGAAACGCAACGCGTGTTTAACTAATAGGGTCTGGAAAACGTCTGCGCCCGAAATAATATCCGTTTCGGGCGGTAATTGCGGACATAAACACCAATCAAGTATTGTAAGCATGTAAGTATTCTAACTTTAACTGTTCTACGTCAAGACGTCGAAGACTAGCTAATAAAAGATTCCTCGACAAAATGGCCGTTTGTTTTGATGAGATCACAGTCATATATATATCTTCGTTTTAATGAGAAAAAGACAATCTGACAATAACGCAGAAATGCTAACATGAGTGATAATGAATAATTAGAGTTCAAAGTTCGATAATTAGTCTTAAAGTTAGCTAGTAAATATTTTTATATAGCGTTCGTGGGATAAATTGAGAATTGTCCTTTAATGGGAGAGTATGGTTGTGAGCTCTAGGTCTAAGTTGGTGAGAGGAGGGGGGTCGGAGAGGAGGTAGGAGTTGGTAGAGAACATGTTTGGGGTTGTGTGTAATGGAGAAAAGGAGTTTTGCATCAGCTGAGTTGGCTAGTTCGGAGACAGTAGGAAAAGTTTGCTCTAAGTATCCTAGGCGTTTAGCTCTTTTTATGAGTTTATGAGTTAAAATTTTTATTCTTCATGCTGAAGAATAAACTTATAGATTTCCGAACAGTTGGTCATTCATTTAATTAATTAATTAATTAACTAGATAATTAATTATAGTACTATCAACTCATCGAAAGAATTACGTTTAACGTGTCGGTCGGAAGAAATTTAGCATAGGCCTATTAATTATTCTCGGTCTCTTAAATTAATAATTCTAAAGCCAAAAAATCCAGTTTGCTCACTACAGTAACTGTTGTCATAGACTAACCATAGAATTTGATAAGGAAACTGCACGTGTCTAAACAACTAACCGGAAAGGAATAGAGGATTTTGAGCTCTCGAAACTTGAGAGCGAGTTTAAAAGGTAAACGGCTGCAATGAACAATAATTAACACCGAGCAGTAGGCCTAGCGTTCAAATTTACCCTCGTACAACACGTTACGGCGCTTTTACTGAAGCAACATGCTCTAATCGATTTATTTCACTGCTACATATTAAAACTGTAAGACTTATAGCACAGCTTACGGCGAATAGGCCTAGTGATGCCGTGAAATGCCTTCAATTTTCTGCGGAAATTTGAGCACGATTTGACTAGGCTACACATTAAAATCTAATTCAAGCAATGTCAAACTCTTTGCCCATGAACAGATCAGCAAAAAGCACCTTCACTATTCAACTATTTTATCCAAAGGCAAGATGTAAAATGTTAGCACAGCATTTTGCTTTAAAACACATCCCTTTGAAGCAAAGTCGTCGAAAATTCGTTGCGAAAATTATATAAAACATTTATCCTCACACGAGTACAATTAACGAACTATAATATACATTACGTGTATATATGTAGTTATAATGAGTATTTTATATAATTATGGTAGGCCTACATACATACATACATACATACACTTATGTAATACTATTAATATGCTACTACTACTATAATCACTTTACGCGTCGTTTCTTTGCAGTTCTGTTTTAAATAAATTTGTCAAAAAACGTTGTTAATTAAAAAAAGACAAAAGTTCGATAAACTCTCCATCAAGTCAACGTGATCAACAAAATTTATCGAGGTAATAAACGTAGCCTACTTGCTCAGAAAATCAAAGCAAACACACGTCAGGTATCGGTCGGGACAGATTTCTGAATAGATATAATAAATATTAGTGGCCAGTATCTATGAATTTCTGGCATTCTGCCGCGTCATGAATAAACATAGACTACAGCTTTGCGGCGGCTAACGAGGCAAAACGGCCGAGAAGAACAGCCAATCAGAACGCGCAAAATATTCAATCGCGCCTTCTACATTTTGGCATACAATTCAAAATGGCGATGGCGTTGCGTTTTTAAATTAAAATGTTTAAATACGGAACTCAAGCAGTTTGGTTAGTTTAACAGCAGAATTATAAATTTCCAGTGTAGCGGTTTTCGGTGCAATCAGGACAATCATAGGATCTTTCTTTAGACAGCACCATATGAAATTACTGACTGATTTAACTTCATTTAAGAAATTTTTCGAACGCAGTGAGGTTTTTCTATACATCTGTTCAGTGCTTCCGAGGTTTTTCAAGTATGTATTTTTCTCGTCCGAATATCGTGCCTGTCATCTGTAACGTCAGCTCCGTGATTTTTATTTTCAAGGGCCAACGGCAATAAATCGAGCAAAGTGCAAACGTGTGTTCTCCTAGGTAGCCTATAGTCTACCAAAATCCCACGGAGCATAGATTTATGGGAAGATTGGGGTATGTTGACTGTGCAGCGTAGGATCTGAGTGAACGGATGACTTCGTAAATTGTCTGCGTTCTTGCACGCATCTTCTTCATACAGTTCATCTCCATCACCGTGCAACGCTCCGCGGCCAGTCCTTGAGGTTTCTGATCTCGTTGCGGCCTGATCCGATATCATTAATCTCATCCAGTATATTACCAAATTCATTTGTATTTCGCTTGTACACGCCCACTCGCGACCTTCTGAGTGCTTGCGCTACAAAAACATCGCCATCTTTGTCATATCTTTCAACAAACGATGGGCCGCCCCACTGCGCATGCGTCGTAAAGACGCCATTGCGGCCATAAAGTAGTTAGGGGCGATGATGGGGAACCGCCTCGTGGAGTGTAGGATGGTGACCGGTGTGGCAGCGACCCGGATGAATTACGACTCCGGGAGAAAGCTTTCCGTCTGATTGTGGAGTTTTATGACGAAGCCGATGACAGTGTCAGAATGAATGGGCTCAACTATCACGTGGGAAAACAAAGAATGACATAATGCGTGCCGGCATTCCGATTTGCCGAATAAAAGACAGTGTTGACAGGAATGATCAAGAATCAAAGGAAAGTATGAGGATGAAAAAGGAAGATAGTTCTAAGTGACTGGGTTAGTGGAGGCAGAAATAAACATAATAAAGAGGAGGGTGAGATACGCAATTATTAATGGAGCACGAGTAAATAAATTAACCAATATTCACCAGAAGGCACGTGCATGAGACATGTAGGCGAGTCAGTGGTGGTGATAATGCACCTTACAAATGTTTCTTTGGAGGTGAAAATGTGGAGAAATAGAGACATTTTGGATTGCGGAGACGATTGATATTTTTAGGATTTTATTGAACCAGTCTAACTTTTACTCAACTTCACCGAAAACAGCATCTTGTCGATATGTTGAGTATTTGCGTGCCAGGTACTACTTGCAAGGGTAACTCTGCCCCAGCACGTAATCTGAAAGTGCCAGTCCGAAGTCGTGACAGAGGAGGAGGGCTACAACAATCATGCCCCGCTAACCAGTAACTAGCCAAAGACGATGCAGATTTCGCAAGTCATGGCTTAACAGTCTGTGGATCAGAACGAGGAAGTCCGCCATTCAGTTTGAGCGAAGTGAAGTATTGGAGCCGCGGGAAGCAGTCTATGGAAACAGTATGTACGCGGGTACTCAACGACAGGAGAAGGGGAGGGTGACAGCGGGTGTGACGACGACGAAGGGGGCGCTGCAGGGAAGGGTTGGCGCTAAGGTCAAGCTAAGGTCATGCACGCCCTAGGCACACATACATTCCTCGGGGTACATGTTGTCGAAGACGCTGACGACGAGGTTGCCCTCGCTGTTGTAGTGCGCGATGTTCAGGCTCCCCATTCTCGTCTCTATGCAGTCCAGATTCAGCTGCATCGTCGGATTGCGTTCGCGCATCAGGGACTTGATGCGGGCGTATCGGTGAGCCACCCTGTAGTCACGGGGGCACGACCCCGAGCAGTAGTACGCCTGGTAGCTGGCCGGTTCGATGACCCAGTTGTGCCAGTTGATGTCGCGGAAGTGAATCGTCAGCGGATACCGACAGCACCTCTCCTCGCCGTCGTTCTGGACGCAGTCGTTTCTCTCCGGCAGTGTCCGCTTCTGTCGGCCGAGGATGCGTTTCTCCTGGGTGAGGACGTTGAGGGCGGGCAGAAGGCTCGACTGGTAGGGGTTGTCAGCGACGGGCGGACTCCAGACGACGAAGTCGAGCAAGTCCTCCATGCGGTATCGGTTGTCGCAGGAGATCTCCAGTCCGAGGTTGGACGATGGATCGCGGATCCAGTCCTGGACGGCTCTCGAGATGTCGAACTCCTCCCAGGCGGCCTTGTCGAGGGAGACGAGACGGGAGTCGATGGATCGGCGGAGGAACTGGTCTCCGGCGGCCAGCTGGAGGATCTGCGAGATCTCGATGCGCAGCGATCGGTCGAAGTTGTCGGTTATCTGAAGGTTCTGTGGTCGGACGTCCTTCTTGTAGAGCTTCAGTGTGGCCGATTTGACGACCGTCTCCTTGCGGGGGTCGGTCGGTTCGGGGATGTCGACGGAGAAGAAGATGCGCTTCTTTCTAGGGGCGCGCCACAGTCGGTCGGCGATCGAGGCCGGCTTGTCACCTGTCAGAAGACGACAGATTACAATTTTATGATAGTGAAGTGGACAGATTTACACTTGATTATGTGCCATAATTATACTGCATGGATACATTAGGTTAACACGGGCTAGGGATAGGTTGACACTGTGTAAAGATAGCTGATGCTGTTTAAGATTATTTTGGACTAGTTTAAGATTCGAATAGGCTACTTTTATCTTTGAGAGCCAGTTGACCGCATACGCGCCGAAAGGGGCAAATGCCCAGTTGCTCGGTGAGATTTTGGGACCGGGGCTAGAAAGTTGAATATTCAAAATTTATTCATTCGTTCACACGTTGAAAAATTTCTGTAGCGCCTCTTCAATCATCTACTCTGAAGCGCTCCCGACTTTAGCGTGGCAAAAATACAAGTTTGAATTAAATTTAAAAAAAGAACTTCAGTAAGAACCCCATGAATCAGGCGTAACTCGTGAGAAAGCCCAATCCAGACCACTGTTCCAAGACGGAAAAGTTTCTATTCTGTAATAATACTTGCGGATCGTGCGAATGATTTATGATTTGATGCATCGTGAAGCATGCATTTTTTCAAATAAATCCTTAAGAACACAGCTCAGGCAGTTTAGGACCCGTCAGCCCGTCACTGCTCTGCGGCCTCTGCCGCCGGAATCTCTCTCATCAGCCCTGGGTGAATGCTGTATACATAATCAGATCGGATGAGGCAAGGTCAGCAATGCGTAAGGCTGAAGTAATGTTGAGGTCGTGAAGAAGGCTAATGGAAAGCAGTGAGTAAACCTGGATTTACACTGGATTAGACCAGATTAGCATTGATCTATATGGCTAGGCTGGGTTTACACTGGATAGGCCCGATAGGGAGATATGTAACGCTGATCAGAGCAGCGGTCGGAATGTTGCCGCCGCCGTCTCGTGAAGACCGGGTGCACATCAACCAATAAAGTTGTCAGCGCTCAGAGGAACTTATCAGAAGGAGAGATCAACGTCCAAGGGAGATTCATTTACACATATGCCAACACAGGAGTCGATTGCACAGATAAACAACAAAAAACAGGAGAACGCATGCGCACGCACATTGGAATTTTTATAGCCCATTTTCAGGACATCGCAGAATCCTCTGTTGGCTTGAGTTACACTACATTTGTATGCACGTGTGCAACGATGTATGTATGCGTGCATCTGCGTGTAGGCCTATGTATGTATTTAAATGTGCTACCAGTCCATATAGATAACTGGTTCGCGTACGATTACTTTCGATTAGTGTTCCTTGGTCGCGTGCTTTTCAGCAACCTACATTCGTACTTTTATGACGAACCACGCTGCTCTAAAATGGGGTGGTTATCAATTCTACTCCAACCCTCCCCTACCCTTCCTTCCTTTCCCTCCCTCCCTTGACCTATATATGTACGTTTGGCATGTTTTAAGGGCGACTATAAGGTTGCTCGCATGCAGCTTACAAAGTTCTTGTCAAGATTCTGTTTCAGCGCGGCTTATAATTTGGCGACGCTGGAAACACGATAATAATGTACGCAGGGCCCTATGTGTTGTGTGTATACTGTACAAAAATTAAATACAAATATTTGTTCATATATTTGTTTGGGGAAGGTTCAGTGGGAGGAAGGTTCAGTACGTCCTCGTCGTCTCCCTGGACAACGGGACTTGCTAGCTAAATCTGAAGCAGGGAAGAGAGACCTGATCAGTCGCCTTTCACACCAACTGATCATGAAACTCAAATACGGAAAGCTCTACTTACAACACTCGGGTTAGAGTCCCGATCATTTATTACGAGAGGACAGACGGGAGATGGATTGGTCCGCACAAGAGGTTACACACGAAGCCCAAGAGAGAGAGAGAGACAGACAGACAGACAGACAGACAGAGAGAAGTGCAAAGTTTCCATGGCTGGGCGGTAGTCACGTGCGAAAGCCTCGCGAAGGCCATAAGTCAGTAACACAAGTAGGCTAAGTCATTTGTTCATCAGTCACTGCCTCTACTCTGGCAGAGTGGGTTCCAAACCTGGAGAAACGAAGATGGCGATGTTAAACAGCTTTGCTAGAACAAAGTGTCGTTAAGCATCATCTTAATATTCCACTCAAAAGTCCAACATCATTAGCCTACTGTTCAACGTGTTGTGTAGACTACTACGCAAATGGCGGCTTCAAATCGTGGCATAATTATTTTTAAAATCATTCAAGAATTTAAGAACAAGTCTTAAATTATTCGAATTAAATTTATAGCGATTAATTGATAAATAAATCGTTGAAATTCGCAGTCTTTGATTATTAGGTCTACAGTTATTTCCCGTATATATAGTGTGCATGGATGGGAACAACTCTCGGGCAGACTCTGATGGACACAAGGGACAGGAAGAGATGGAGGAATCTTGTCCATGATGCGACCAACCCTCGGATCGAGGATGGTTGACGACAAGGCAAGACATAATAGTGAGTGTGCTTACCGTATTCGGTGAAGCTGTGAAACTGGTTGGCATAGAACTGGTCATCGTCAAAGAGCAGAGACGATTCCTTCTTCCCGTGCAGCTCCTCCATACTCTTCCTGTACAGCCTGAGGATCTGGCGTCTCTCCTGAACGGTCATGTTGATCCGGGATACATCCGGTACCCGCGTCATTCCCAGTCGATTCAGGATGTCTTGTTTGATCGCCTCGATTCGCAGCTGCTTCTCAAATGTGTAGTTGAGGTTGAGGATGCTCCCGTCAATGCTGTTCAGGAAATCTGGTTCCGGTGTCGTTGTGGACGATGAACTTCCGCTTGGTTGTGGTGGGGAGGAGGGAATGGCAATTGGTCCGGTTCTTCGGATGCTGGATGGGGAGTGGGAGGAAGTGGAAGAGGGAGAAGTGGAAGAGGGAGAAGTGGAAGAGGGAGAAGTGGAAGAGGGAGAAGAAGGGGAGCTTGAGGACGAAGAGGTGGTTGTCGACGATGGCAAAGCAGTGTCTGACGATGCTGCCAAGCGAGTTTCACTGAGCTGGACCACACCCGGTCTCGAGGCGGCGGCAGTGGCGGATTGTGATGTGGCTTCGTGCGAGACTCTCTGTTGATCTTCCTGGGTGATCGTCCGACCCGCGATCAGTCCAGAGCATGTCAAGGCCAAGACCAGCATGGCCAAGACGGACGCAAGGACATTCAAGTATTTCACCCGATACATGGTGCAGGGATCGTTCAGATGTTGAACTGGCGACCACAAAAGTCAGCAAAGATGGCTGGAAGCTGTTACCAACCCCAAGAGACCCTGGACTTTGTGCCCTTTAGGCCTGGACTACCTCGTCAAACGGAGGACGTAGTCGTTGAAAACTTCTCACAGGGTCTTACGTGAGAATTTCTCTGCAAAGACCAGCAACAACAATCGATCACAAATGTCATCTATACAGCGCCGTTTAAATAATGCATGTCGTCTGTCCAAAGACGTATCCTGTATCAGTAAGCCTAACATGATCCATGCATAGGTCTATGAAACAGTTAAACTATTTGAGGAATATCGTAAAGCACAAGCAAACGGACAAAGTCACAAACAGAAGATAATATTATTATCTAAATATACTGGATTTTTATTTGACGGCCGTATGGCACGAACCCTGCTCAGTTTTTCTACGAATTTATAAGGTGAGATCCCTCAACATCATTGTCCACTTGAAAGGAGAGGGAATTTAGGGTAGGTCCTAATGGTCAACACTCCGGCACAAAAAGCTTGCGGAGACGGGATTGCCTCCCTCAACCTCCTCAAGGTCTACTTTAGCTTTCCATTTGGCAGATGACGTTCGTAAAATCAACAGGCCTATAGCTGGATGTGATGGGCGACCTGCATGTTGGCTGCCGATACTATAGTTTAATTCGACTCATGTAATAGCTTTTGATCATAATATGATCAAAAGCTATTACATATTATGTCCACATACTATGAATTGTAATCATTCTGCGTTGTGTCTGTCTGAATTTAAAACGAAGATTATTATTGGGTGTCGCACCTTTTTAAATTCCCAGTATACGGACTGCATAACGCATAATTTACACACCTTTTAAACGACTTACACTGTTGTTATAAGCTGCCTAATTTTCTAGTCGGTGAAATGGTAGGTTCTGGACAGTTCTGTAATATTCTAGTTCACATGAACGTGGACGCGAAGAGCGGGCATGATAATTATGGCCGAACGGTTGCAATGACAACTCAACGTAGCAACCAGCATTGGCAGTTTTGCCTAATTAAGCTCAATGTGAACCCAATGTAGGTATACGCGTTTTCCTATATCAACCTTGTGACACCGACTCATATCATTTTTATTGAATTGATCAGGATGCTTCTTTTTCCACCGCTGCCTTTTTGTTTTGGATCGACGCCAGTTACGGTTTCCCGTGAACGAATCATGCTCGCCTGCTGAGTTGTAAATCTCTCTAACGCAGAGAAATTTTGATATCCGATTTGGATACCCGGTTTGGAGAAGGAGCTGATGACGGCATGCGGAGAGGGAAGGAGAAGACGCGGAAGACCAAGAAAGAGATGGATGGATGAAATACATGAAAAGTCTGGCATGAGCCTGGAGGAGCTAAGAGAGGCGACAGAAGAGAGGAGACACTGGAGAGGATACATCATGACTGTCGCCAGAACTCCAAAAAGTCTGGCATGAGCCTGGAGGAGCTAAGAGAGGCGACAGAAGAGAGGAGACACTGGAGAGGATACATCATGACTGTCGCCAGAACTCCAAAAAGTCTGGCATGAGCCTGGAGGAGCTAAGAGAGGCGACAGAAGAGAGGAGACACTGGAGAGGATACATCATGACTGTCGCCAGAACTCCAAAAAGTCTGGCATGAGCCTGGAGGAGCTAAGAGAGGCGACAGAAGAGAGGAGACACTGGAGAGGATACATCATGACTGTCGCCAGAACTCCAAAAAGTCTGGCATGAGCCTGGAGGAGCTAAGAGAGGCGACAGAAGAGAGGAGACACTGGAGAGGATACATCATGACTGTCGCCAGAACTCCAAAAAGTCTGGCATGAGCCTGGAGGAGCTAAGAGAGGCGACAGAAGAGAGGAGACACTGGAGAGGATACATCATGACTGTCGCCAGAACTCCAAGAGCTGACGGCACCAGGTAACCAGGTAAACGCAGAGGTGCATGAGCCGCAGACTACGACCTAACCAATTGGTTAGCGCAACAGGCAAATGCACACGCATCAGACCGAATTAATTATTGAAGTATCTGTTTGGCATTATCTTTTCGAATCGTAATCGTGATTACGACAGGTCATTGTAATTTACGTACTCATTACAGACTATTGGACGCGGATAGAACAGAAACTTCGAAACCATTAGGCCTAATCTGTAGTTCTAGTTTAACGTCACTGTGTGATAACAAAGATCATTAGCGACGCCCTCCTCCTTTATCCAGGCTTGGGACTGGCACTGGCAGAGTGCAACCAGTGACGAAGTTAGACCTAATCTGCCTTGGCGGTAGACAGTCAGTCCAGCACGACTTTCGCTACACTCTCAACACCCTGACGAAATTTCTTACCTCTGATGCACACGAACGGACTCGAACACAGTGAATGAGTAGCTGAGACAGCGACCCCTTTATATATAGGCCTACTGTAGGTTCCCGTTGGACATCGTACCCTAGTAACCCTACCCATCTGACTTGGAAAGATGAAAATTCCGATGACTAAGGATCGTGTCTTTCGAACGGAGGCGTCAAAGAAGGAGGAAGAAGAAGAGGAAGCGGCCACAGTCACCCGGATCTACATATTATGCGTGTACGTCTGGCGTCGAATTCTAGCAATGGAGGACAGCAGCCACGTGGCAAATGGGCATGACTTGGCAAAAATTACGTTCAAAAGTGAAAAGTGAAACGGATATCTATAATGCGTATATATGTATGTATGTATATATGTATGTATGTGTGTATGTGTGTGTATGTATGTATGTATGTATGTATGTATGTATGTATGTATGTATGTATGTATGTATGTGTGTATGTATGTATGTATGCATGCATGTATGTATGTGTGTCTGTATGTATGTATGTATGTATGTATGTATGTATGTATGTATGTATGTATGTATGTATGTATGTATGTATGTATGTGTGTAGGCCTATGTATGTATGTATGTATGTGTGTGTATGTATGCATGTATGTGTATAAAATTTTATGTATGCAGGCATGTGCAGAAACATAGGGGTCATAAAATCCGAAAGCGTTATGTAGGCCTAGACGTTCACGTCATTGCGGAACTTGTGGTAGCACATGATATCTGTAACACATGACATCTCTTCTGTATGTCTGTTTGTAAGTCTGTCTTTGTCTGCCTGTTTGTTGCTGTTTATGTCTGTGCGTGCGTCTCTAGCTGTCTTTCTGTCTGTTTGTCTGAGTCTTCGTCTCTGTCCATCTGCGCGTTTGTCCAAGTATTGTATAGACGCATAGCTGACAATAATGTCTCGTTAAGTCGCTTTTTCGCCGATTTCTGGTCTTCATTGGTAACAGCGTCATATTATGACTGGTATTAATAATATTAATATTATTTTTATTATTGTTATTATCATGAATTTTCAGTTTGCTTAAACTGTCATGGCATATGGAAGGAAGACACAAACAGATGACGTTCTCAAGTTTAACTGCTACCGAATGTATGTATGTATATATGTCTTTGAAACTTTTCTATTAATATTAATATGTTATCATTAACACATTATTATTATTATTAACACATTATTATTATTATTATTGTTATTATTATTATTATTATTATTTATTATCATTACTGAATCGCATTATTCAACTTCAGGGCTGTTTTTAAGGAATATTTAGAACTGCACAACTCCTTCTTTCCTTTCCCATCTTCCATGGTAAATTACTTCCAATCGGATGACAATGAACTTTTTTGCTTGTTTTAACTGCACAGAACTTGTGACAGAAGTGCTTCTACAGCTGCACAAATCCATTTAGAACTGCACATTTTGTGTACAACGGCACGTTAAAAAAGCCCTGTTCAACTTGCTTGTCAAGTTGTCATCATCGTCATATTGTAGTCAGTTCCTGAACCCATCCTCTAATTTTTATTGCTGCGGTTTGCGTCGCTCTGTTATTTGTCAACAACCGCAATCAGGACTTCCATCCGAACTCCTCCTCCACACCCCAGCTCCCCTACCCCCCCCCCCACCCCCACCCCCACCACCATTGATTGACCTAGAGACTGCCACTGACAAGATCATCCTTCGTCGAAATGAAGACAGATGAAATTCCATCCGTAAACTTCATCAACCTCAGCTGACGTCTGTCGCCAAACTTATTATCATTCGTCAATTATTAAACGTCAGTTTGCAGAAGAGCAAAGTCACCGTAAAAACGCACGAGAGTCGATCTGATTAACAGGGAATCAGTCTCTGTATTTCTGTCTGTCTGTCTGTCTGTCTGTCTGCCTGTCTGTCTGTCTGCCTGTCTGTCTGTCTGTCTGTCTCTCAGCGATCTAGAAACACCGTCAACAACGACCTTGTCTAACTGGGTCAAAAGTCTCGTTGATTCGTTCGCACGTTCATTCATTCTTACATTCGGTATTGTATTGTATTGTATTGTATTTTACTGCACTATTTCATTTCTACAGTTTTCGTCCATTCTACATTGTACCATGCATCCATCCATCCGTACATACATACATGCATTCATATATACACGCATGCGTGCGTGCATACATACATACATACATACATACATACATACATACATACATACATACATACATACATACATACAAGCATACATATATACATGCATGCATACATACATATATACACGCATGCCTGCATGCATACATACGTACATGTATGCATACATACATCAACTACATACATACATCAACTACATACATACATCAACTACATACATACATACAATGCCATACATACATGCATACATACACACACACATACATACATACATACATACATACATACATACATACATACATACATACATACATACATACATACATACATACATACATACATCCATCTTATCCATCCAGCCATTCATTAGTAGACCTCTAGGACTCTAGGTCATACCAGAACGCAAAGGTCAACTCCGGCCGATGAACCTTTGTCTCGATAATCAGTTGCAATTCTAATTAGTCTCAATTATTTTAATTAACGCTGAAACTCGATGACCTCGACCACAGCTCAAACGAGAACATGTGCAGCCGATCCAATTATAATATCTCTTAGAATAATACCTCTGACTTCGTCATGGTTTCGTGTCAGGCGCCAGTTCTCTCCCACATTCCTCTTCTCCATCACATTCCTCACTTCCATCACATTCCCACCGGACTTTCCAATTCCATCGGATCCATCAATTACGTCAGCTTCACCATATCTCGTCCGATTACTCAATTCTCCTCCAGATTGGATCCCATCCGATTCGCCAAATTCCTGCGAATTCCCTTCGCGCTGGATCATAACTCGAAGACGTTTGTTTACTTCTCCGTCTGCTGCTGCATTCAATGAAATGTCATCAATCGCCCGTGGCAGCGAAGAAACAGGGACTGTGTGTATGTAGCCACCGGCAGAAGTGTCGGATCTCAACATCCGACAATCTCTGACATTTACCTTGCGGTCTCTCTCTCTCTGTCTCTGTCTCTGTCTGTCTGTCTCTCTCTCTCTCTGTCTCTCCCCCCCTCTCTCTCTCTCTCTCTCTCTCTCTGGCTCTCTCTCTCTCTCTCTCTCTCTCTCTCTCTCTCTCTCTCTCTCTCTCTCTCTCTCTCTCTCTCTCTCTCTCTCTGTCTATGTCTCTGCAGATCTGTTTCTCCCGATCTCTTTCCATCCTGCCTGTCTGCTTGCCTGCCTGCCTGGCTGGCTGTCTGTCTGTGTTTGTTTGTGTTTCATTGTTCATGTCATTACTGTTTGTTTTGTTTGTGTTTCCTATTTGACTCCAGCCATCCATCCATCCATGATCCATCCATCCATCCATCCATCCATCCATCCATCCATCCATCCATCCATCCATCCATCCATCCATCCATGATCCATCCACCCATCAGTATTATAATACGAGGATGATGCGATTCCTAACGGTTAACGCCTCGGTTTTTCTCATCTGTGAAACGGATTCGAATCCCTGGTCACCAATTCACCATGCAATCGCCTGAACTCAACAAAAGTCAACATCGATGCATAGTCCGTTGTCTGTACTCCGGTGTTACCAGTCCCAAGCCATGACAAAGGAGGAGGGTGACGCCAATCGTCTTTTACACCAACGGCTGGAGATTGATCTTCTATAATGTTTCTACTGCTATAACAGCAGCGTGGGAGTTTACGACTGGGTTCCAGCTGATGGTATAGAGCATAGCCTATACCGCGCGTGGGAGTCAACTTTCCGACCGGTTGTAAAACTCGCCCTTAATGGAGAATCCGGTCGGATTTCACAGTATCCGCAACAGAATTCAGGGAATTTGGAAGTGAGAGGGAAAGCGGCAGCCGCATGGTCCACAGGTCCAGTTTTCCGACTGTGTATACAGCGTGGAGTGGAATTCTGATATTTAGATGATGCGCCTTTACATGCACTGCATGCAGCTGTGGTCGTTTCAAGTCGACCAGAAAAGATGGATCCGAACAGTTGTGGTAACTAAACAGGAGCATGGAAAATGAAATGCCAAAGGATGGGAATATGAAGGAATCTATATTATGGACTGAAGCAATATGGAATGGAATGGGATGGGAGAGATGGAAGACCTGGAGCTGAGAGGTGGGAAGAAAGGGAAGAAGGACGCATGGAGGTGATTTTTGTCTTTGTTGTTGTTACATGTTTAACGACACTGCCACATAAAAGGTGATTAGTGTCGCCCTCCTCCTTTATCCAGGCTTGGGACTGGAACTGTCAGAGAATAACCAGTGGCGGAGTTTGATTTTTGTCTATAGCTTTGTCTGCTCTTCAACCTATCATCCTCTAGATGTTGTCCAGTGTTTTTGGGTCACGCACGGATGTCTTGTTAATATTATTATCTATATTCATATGTTTTTAAACAATCTGGCGAAAGCGCAGAAATGCATGCTAACATAAGAGATTTAAATTTAAAATACGACTGGGCTCCAGCTAACATAAGAGATTTAAATTTAAAATAGAGAGAAGCAGGACTCTGGTAGCGTCATCATAATTGCACATTTAAGATAGCGCTATATATTTCAAGACAAATTCATCAGATGCTCTCAACTAAGATTCACAATGTAATCCCAAATCACGAAGTAAATTATTATGTTATATCGCCTTTCTGTGTTGCAATACATTGCATTGTACATGTAGGCCCCTATTGCGCTCGTAAATAAGCTGGTGATGAGATAATATTAGATTAGATTAGTAGATTACTGAAACATTTGCACCCATATGGACCGACAGTGCATTATACTTTCAAATACGAAGATCGGTAGACCGCGTAGCAACAGGTGCGCTATAAGAGACGCCAGATAAACGAGCCAATGACTAATGCATGATGAGCAAAGACTTAGATGGGTGGAGGCTGGTAGAGAGAAACACAGACAGACGGACAGATAGACAGACAGACAGACGGGGAGATGTAAATAGGGATCGAGTAGGTGATGGAGAAATGCGAAGTTGTCATAGATTTCAAAGAAGCCATTATGAAATGGCGGAATGTAAATAAGAGGAAAGAATTCGGGCAGCGGGGAAGAAAGATAAAAGGAAGGACGTAAGGAAGGGATGCTTGCTTTATGACTTGTATGGTACAGGTTCTTCACTTACAATTATTGCTCAGCACCATCGATTGATTCCTGCATGGTCATTATAAAGCAGCGCTTAATAAACGTAATATACAGGGTGCGCCAAAAAAGACCCCCAGGTGTTTTTCCAATATCTTGGCCAAAAGTAAGAATATCGAAATGAAATTTTACAGGCTTAAAGTCAATTCATATTTGCACGTCATGGCCAGATTTCATCAAAAATATTTCAAACAGAACAAAAGTTATACCACTTTTAGGGAGGTCACCCACCGTTTTTTGACAATTCAAAAACGAAACGCAACAAAAAGTAACAAAACACGATTTTTTTCTCATCTAAAATAATTGGTATCAAATAGCCTTGATATTGCCAGATGATCATTATTATTACTATTTAAAAAAGAAACAGGGTACCAGCGTAGCTGCGCGTCACTGAGAAGTCACTTAGCAAGATGACAATCAAATTGGTAAATAATGAATCTGTCAGATTAATCGACAGGTCCATCAAGAACTTTGCAAAGAGACTCAACAGAAGTTTTGGCACTGGTGTTGGGCACATTGAACACAAGTTGTGAAGCACCACCAAGTTTATTTGACAACAGTTATTTGAGATGAGACTTTAAAAATCGTGTTTTTGTTACTTTTTGTTGTGTTTCGTTTCATGATTTGATTACTAAGGGTATTTCATTTTGAAACTCTTATTTCAATGTGACATCATACAATTGATTATATCATCTTCAAAACCCTTTAGTCAGTTTGATTCGGTTGCTTGCCGGCTTGCTCAAAGTCGAGTAAACACCCCTCCCACCCCCAAATAAAATCCTGGATATGGCCTTGCCAAGATGCATTACAGAAGAGTATCGGTAACACAAGTTATGATAAAACCATAATGCATTGAGAAGTAGTAAAGCAAATTGTGACCAATCCATAACGTTTCAAAGTAGGTGTATAATAAGGTATGTAATGGAAAATCCGTTATGCACTGTGGGAAGTAAGTAAGTGATGGTAAAACCATGATGCACTATTACGGAGCAAAGTAAGTTATTGCAAAACTCTGATAAATATGTGAGAAAGTAAGTAAGTAAGTAGCCCTTATTTGCATCTGGCAAGCGCATACGCAAACATTGCATGCAAAAAGGATAAGGCCCTATACATATTTAAAAAGGCTACGACATTTTATAGCAGATACAATCTGATACACCATAGTGGAGTAAAGTAAGTTATGGTTTAACCATGATGCATTAGTAAATAATGAAGAAAATTATGGCCCCCAAAAAATCATTGCTACAAAGACATTATAGGATAGGTTAGAATTTTTTTTAACGAACACACCAAATCAGAATAGAAGTAAGTTAGAGTAGAGTCAGAATGGTTTAATGAGCTATAGTCTTACCTCTGTCTCTGTGACTCAGTCTTTGCCTATGTATTCTTCATGCTGG
The DNA here is from genome assembly GCA_949752735.1 of Lumbricus terrestris. NCBI lineage: Eukaryota > Metazoa > Annelida > Clitellata > Crassiclitellata > Lumbricidae > Lumbricus > Lumbricus terrestris. Next base: position 4,855,330 of record OX457042.1, on the reverse strand, counting down.
AAGCAAACCGATTTATTTAGCGCTCTTAATTCTTCGTTGGTGTCGCGCTTCGAATTATCTGCTTCTAACTGCGACTGGAACTTTCCGATGGGTACAATATGAGAGACTGAAAGGAGCCTAACAGGCGCCCGAAACCAACCAATCAGAGGAGCTCCTCGGCTGCCAATCACCGAGTATTATAGACAAGACGAGCGAGAAGGTATGTCAGGGACAAGCGGACAAACATAATAGGAAATATGAGAGACAGACAAAGAGACAGACAGAGAGGAGCAAAGGCAGAAACAGATACATAGAAAGATAGTGTAGGTGATGGCCAAATAATGCCGAAAAGAGATAGATAGATGAGGTGTGGAGATGAGAATCAAGAGGCAGAAAAGATATAAAGATACTCAGATATAAACAAAGGTAGGCCTACACGAATAAGCAGGCGGGAAAACCTGGAGAAATAGACTGATATTGGCTAATATAAACGGAAAGCGAGAGACATACATCAAGGACAAAACAAAACACATACACATACTGAGAAGGTGGCAAGGAAGAAAAACATTCTAAAGTCTGACAAACAGTGGAATTTTCCTAGTTGGTGTAAAGGTCGAACCAAAACGACAAATTCGTACAGCATAACCATCTCAACCCCATCTCCCCTACCTGGACTTGTCTGAAAAGAAATGGGCCTCTCCAACGTACTATATTGCGCCATCCACGCAGAAGTGCAAGAACCATCTCTATTCTTCTAGCGACCGATTCCTCACGTTAGCCAATTGGCAACTAAGGGTAAGAACAAAATACTAATCTCCATCGTAATCAGTCATTAATTGTTTTAAGTCCAATGCTCCGCTTATCGTTATAGTCCCAGTCTGTTTAACGACGCCGCTTAATAAGTATGATTAATAGCGTCACCCTCCTGATTGAACCATGTTTCGGTCTGGCACTACCTGAGTATATGCATACGACTGTGGGGTTTGTTTGACTTTAATTACTCAGCCTGACTTACCCAATACACCAGTAGCCTATCTGTTCCTACGCTTCCCTACCACATCTGCTCATCTGCCTCCCTCGCCCCCCCCGCATCGTCGGACATCACCCCAGCATCAGCAGCAGTGTATACGCAGCAATAAAGGGGGATGTTTTGACATGACGGACGCGGTCTGTCAGCACTTCCCTCTGACTCGAATTACTTGCCTGATTAACCGCTTTCCCGCGACCGTTGGGCCAGCTACGATTGACCGGTGTGCTTTCAGAGAGGTTCTGCGTCGGAAAAGGTTCCAACTTCGGTGGTAAAAACGGATATCCAGTCTCAAACCTCACCCAAGGCTACAAGTAACTGGGGTTGATCTTATTGATAGTTACGATGATTTAAACAATCTCAAAATAGCGAGCGATCCGGGTCAAGCAATTTAAAGGTTGCCGAAATAAGACAACACAGAGAAATCATGAAGTCTATCTGAACACCCTGGACAATTTATGCATTTCTGGCGCAAGAAATGTCTTCAAAACTTTTTCTAGATCCGTCAGTAAGCGTGATTACTACTGATTAGTGATAAGATGTCAACCCCGTAATGGCGTGTTCCACCCTTGCATGCCAGAGACCTGGCTGACACTAATGCCTATGAGTTATCCTGCTCCCTACCAAATATAATTGACCTCAAGCGAACCGTGGGTTCGTCAGTCCGAGGTAACTGTGTTTTCGATACATAAATGAAGCTCAAATACCAATTTTCGTATTCCAGGCCTTAATTTAATTAAAATTCAGCAACCCCCAAATTTACACTCGAAAAACGTCAAACCTCCACTTTCATAAACCTTGGGAGAACGTTCTCCCAACCCCTCCCCCCATTAGTAGACGCCACTGCACAGAAATGCTGTTGTCAAACGTAATACTCAATTTTCGCTCTCTAGCAAACACCCAACTCCGTATTCCGCACAAATAACTGGACTTATTTGTGGCAGAATCTTCATCTTCTTCAAAGTTTTAATCATAAAAGCACAAATGCAGTTTCTGAACAGAACAGCCTATAATGTTCAAGCTTGCCATAGGAAAAGCACGAAAGTCATATTTCCAGCTACTTCCTCGAGTAATAAAAATTCCTCGCCAAAAGCTGCTGCATTGCTAGGAAACTTCTCTTTGGCTTCAGCCTTCTTCACCCTTTCACTGCTTTCCGCGACCTAATCCGCAGAGCCAATCGCGCAATAGCGGAAATATTTTCACCCCGTTTCTTTTCTGCCGTTACACCCACAAGAACCGGTCGCCGCCCTGGACTCATCCACGTCGGTCTGCATCAGGCACTTCGTAATGGCGCGCCAGGCATGCTTGGTATGGAGAGATGTAAATGCCCACGCACCATGGCTGACCGATCGAGGGTCACAACCTTAACGTACCTGTCAACACATTCTCCGCTTTCAACGCAATTTACTCACTGACATTCGTAACAGTTCGACATTCCATTGATGCTTTTCATACAAGTAATAATAAAATAGTTAGTCATCCTTAAATAAAATACATAGGCTATGCAGTAGAAATACCTGTGAATTATCTACACCTATCATTCTGTGGAGAGGCGAAACAAGGAGATAACGCCCATGGCCTGAAGACTTTTAGTGGCCGTGCTAGGTAGTCATAGAAAAGTTTATGTTTATGTCATGTTGATATAATTTTGATATAATTTCATTATTATTATTTTTTTAGTTGTCCGGAGACTGTTGGTTGGTGGGTTGTGGAACGGATTAGCTTCATCCAATTCCGGCTATTATTATTAATAAATTAATAATACATGTAATATTTTTTCTTACCTGAAGTATCAGTGACCACTCAGGATTTAAACAAATTGTTTTAGGAGTAAAAAATAATCTTCGAGAAATCAAAGCCTCGTCCCAGGTATTAATAATATTATTATTACTAAATCGTAGTAGAAATTATTTCTAAGCGCATATTAATATATAATATATGTGGGCCAATGTCTTATATGTTGCATTTGTAGGCCTATACATGCACTACATTGCATTGTATGCATACCTGCATACCTGCATACTGCATACCTATGTCCGTTGCATGAGTCGTACATGTAGGCATTGCATACCTGATGCATTCTGCTGTCGACATTCCAATTGCATGATTCGCCACCAAAGGTATAAGAGGAAGAGGCGTCGAAGTAGGTTGAGAAAGAGGAAGATGAAGAGGATGAGGAAGCGGAAGAGGAAGAGGAGGAGAAAGAGGAAGAGGAAAAGGAGGAGGAAGAGGAAGAGGAAAAGGAGGAGAAAGAGGAAGAGGAAAAGGAGGAGGAAGAGGAAGAGGACGAGGAGGAGAAAGAGGAAGAGGACGAGGAGGAGGAAGAGGAGGAGGAGGAGGAGGAGGAGAAGGAGGAGGAGGAGGAGGAGGAAGAGGAAGAGGAAGAGGACGAGGAGGAGGAAGAGGAAGAGGACGAGGAGGAGGAAGAGGAAGAGGACGAGGATGAGGAAGAGGACGAGGAGGAGAAAGAGGAAGAGGAAGAGGACGAGGAGGAGGAAGAGGAGGAGGAGGAGGAGGAAGAGGACGAGGAAGAGGAAGAGGACGAGGAGGAGGAAGAGGAAGAGGACGAGGAGGAGAAAGAGGAAGAGGACGAGGAGGAGAAAGAGGAAAAGGAGGAGGAAGAGGAAGAGGAAAAGGAGGAGAAAGAGGAAGAGGAAAAGGAGGAGGATGAGGAAGAGGACGAGGAGGAGAAAGAGGAAGAGGACGAGGAGGAGGAAGAGGAGGAGGAGGAGGAGGAAGAAGAGGAAGAGGACGAGGAGGAGGAAGAGGAAGAGGACGAGGAGGAGGAAGAGGAAGAGGACGAGGAGGAGAAAGAGGAATGGGACGCGGAGGAGGAGGAGGAAAAGGAAGAGGCAGAAGAAGAGGATGAGGAGGAAAAAAGACAAGGGAGAAAGAGGAGGATCAGAAGAAGAGGAGAAGAAGAGGAATTAGGAAATGTGTGGACTGACGCTTCCTATGATTCTATTAATGGCTCGTGAGGCGTGGTTGTTGCCGACCCACATTCCGATCGATTTCTGCGTCCAGTATAATTAGTTTTTTATGTCGGGAGAAAACTCGGTCCGTTCGTCCGTCCGTCCGTCCATTCTTCCGTGCGTCCGTCCTTGCGTGTGTCCATGCGCGCAACTGTGCGTCCCTCCGTCTGTGCGTCCGTACGTCCGTCCATATGTATGTATGTATGCATGTGTGTGTATGCATGTATGTATGTATGTATGTATGTATGTATGTATGTATGTATGTATGTATGTATGTATGTATGTATGTATGTATGTATGTATGTATGTATGTATGTATGTATGTATGTATGTATGTATGTATGTATGTATGTATGTATGTATGTTTGTTTGTGGGTATGTATGTCTGCCTGACTGCCTGCCTGCCTGTCTGTCTGTCTGTCTGTCCGTTAATGCGGAACATAGGCCATCATCGAACACAGTCCTAATTAGTCCTTCTTTCTCTTATAATATTACTGTGAATGGCTTTTGGAGGTAAGAAACACTGGCCAAAGCAAAGAAAGCAGTGCCTTCTACACCTCTTTCAAACGCTATGCCCGTCTTATAACTTATAGGCCTTAGGTAAAGTCGCTGAGCAAAAAAACACAATTGTTTGATGATGAATTTTATAATAATTATTATGTGATTGTGTAGATTGTAGAATTTTATTTGCTGTACAATAACATGCTCATGCCCATTATGGGCCTAAATATGTTATAGGTTTTGTTTTGTCAATTATCTTTTTTGCGTGGTTGATCTGACTGATTACATTATTATATGCAAATTTATGACTTAAGTCAGAATCATCAGGAAAATCGAATGTGTAAAAATCAAATAATCATTAAGTTACCGTACACTAGAAGTTGAATTCAATATTAGGAAATTTACATGTTCTTTCATTTTCAATTCTGCAACATAATGACAAAGAACTATCATATTAAATGCTTCCATGCAAGTTGCAACATTATATATAATTATAGGCTCAGCACTGATTGCATTGAATGAGTTAAAGGCTTGCTTGAAAATTGCAACAGTAGGCCTATATAGAATTTAAAAAATCTCAGGACATAATTACACATATTGTAAAATAAATTGTTTGCCAAAGTTGTTTTAGCAACATCAGTGACAAGAGTAAGAATTTCATGTTTTTTCAGGAATTTCTTGCTTTGGCTTTATATAAAATGCATGTGAATTAAAATTTTTTAGGGAATATTGCTTAGTTTGCGTCAAAGATGCTCTTTTTAATATGCTTGAGTTAGCCTACATGAAAATTATTGATTATATTTTTTCAAGTTATTATATAATGAATATTGGTGACATTTAATATGGTTTTTGGCATCTTTAATTGATGGCTTTGGAAGTTTGGACACCGTATATAATAGGTTTTCACTGTAGGCCTAGACCTAATGTATGTAATTTCGATCGATGCTATTATAATTATGAGGACGTTAAAGAGTGGAATAAAAAAAACCTTACAGACGCTGTTTAGCCAATTTGAGAGAAGCACGGGATAAGAAAAGAGGAACACCTTTTTAAAGTGATCTACGCCTCCTATAAGATAAAGAACAAGCGCACAGTTTGCCATATTATTGTTGCGTCAAGCGTTGAGATATGCGAGCTGAGTGACAGCTGTAGGAACTAATATTAGGCTACTATCGTTTCAGTATAACGACAATGAGTGATAACAAAGCTTATTAGTGCTGCCCTCCTCCTCTTTCCAGGGTTTGGACTGGCACTGTAAAAAAAAAACAAGCAGTGGCGTCGTAACGCTGCGAGATTTGCTTGTGAACTCTGGTTAGGCTACATGACATTGTTTTCATGCATCGTTACAACTCAAGCGGTCAACTTAACATTTCATTCGATAGATGGCCATGGTAAACTATTTCATTCGACAGATGGCCATGGTAAACTTAATAATAATTTATGATTATAGTAGAACGTGAGGAACGCCTTGCAGCGCTACCGACAGTTAAATTCGACTCCTGTGTTAAATAGCTTTTGATCATCTATTGTTACTGTGAATTGTATCGTATATTATAGACGGCATAGTGTCCTAATATTACTCTTAAATAGGCCTATAGTCGCCTCTGCAGCATAGATGAATTCAGAGACGCTTCCAGCAGTGAAGTCCCCGAGGGAAAAGAAACGTCGTGAGAGAGCGATTGGATGCAACGACAAGCCCAGGCATGAACCTTAGCCTAGAGAAGAGAGGAACGGGCATTGCCGCCATTCCACGTGGAGGTGTAGCCTATATCACAGCATATGCTTGGCTTTAATCAAGGCGAGGATCCTGTGTGGCCGAGTGGGTTGTAGCCCGCTCGCCGCGCCGGCGGAGCGGGTTCGATTCCCCGGTCGGATCTTTACATACTGCGGGTGGCTCGGTCGCAATATAAACGTGGAGTCGACGCTGAAATCATCTTCGATATGAAAAAGAGTCGTTAAACCCATACATTTCATTTCTTTAATCAAGGCACACAGAACACGAAGGACAAGGAGATCAAGACGGTCGGAAGAGCGCAAGGGGCGAACAGGTGTCGCTGAGAGAGGTTTATGCATATAATCGGAGAGACATTTGGGGACAAGACCAAGTTTGATTTGGATACCATGAAGATGATCTTATATTGGATCCGAGCGGTTATAAGTAAGCAGTGTAAGACTTCAGCCATAATAAGTGGAAATGTGAGAAAACCGAGGCAGGCGTGCTATACGAGTCTATAGCAGCAGCGTTTAAAAGAATAATTTGTTGGAGGGAAGAGTCGATCGTATCTTAATTGCGAGACCATGACGACCGATTTGCAGTAATCTTTACGAGAGCAAATAAATGCATGCACAACCGTGGTGAGGATAGCGGGGCAACAGTTCGTCCGCTGGTCATCAGTCGCCTTAAATGGAAAAAACAGAAGCGATTAAAATATATGAGACATGCTCATGAGCAGTTCAGTAGCCTAAATAAGTTTAACAAAAAGTCAAGAATTGTAATATCATGCTGCGTTGTGATAGCTTGATTTTAAAAGAAGATAAATAATAATAATAATAATAATAATAATAATAATTATTATTATTATTAGTATTATTATTAATATCATTATCTTTATAATATTATTATTATTCAACAAAATCTGGTTGGAGAAAAGAACTGCGGAAGGCCATGTACAGCATTAAAGCGCTGGATGGTGAGTGATATTTAAACTTATAATAAAAACAACAATAATAATTATTATTATTACTATTATTAGTAGTAGTTGTCTATTATTGTTATTATTATTATCGTTATTATTATTTTGTGTTATCGTTATTGTTATCATCGTCGTCGTCGTCGTCACCGTCACCGTCACCGTCATCGTCATTGTCAAGTTCCACAATCACTGACGATTTCTCCAGTCTCTTCTTCAGTTCAGTAGCGCAGCCTAGGCCTAACCTATTCACTGTATTACGGTATCTAAAGCTAGTGTATAAGTTTCTAAAGTTCTTAACTTGTTCACTTACAACAAAAATCTGTTTCTTGTATTTTCTTCTTCGTTCATAACAACGCAAATAACACAACAATGCATCAACGACGACAAACGCTTCAATTTAACGACAGCAACGCAACCTTATTATCTTACTGCTCTCTCAACGTCTTCTCTACTACTAGCACTCCTTCTACAACTACCCTCACTGTCTGAGCGTACGCTCTTCCCCCTGCCGCTCTGTCCTTCTCTCTGCCTCTCTCCGTCCGTCTGTCTGTCTGTCTGTCTGTCTCTCTCGCGCTCTCCGGCGACGGTCGGCCGAGCCGCGCCAACTTTCCCGCCAGTCTGCCACCTGCAAGTCTGTCTATCCGTACGCTTAACAATTAGCTGACCTTGAGCTGGTCTATTCGTACGCTCACCCCTTAGCTGACCACATACACTAATACAAAATTAGCTCACATTACCTCCCTCCTTTCTTTTTAAGAGAGCTAATTATCTATAAAAATTAGCGAACGTATCTTAACTAAACAATGCAAATAGTCCATAACATAATACATCATAAAATATCTTACACTACAATCTAGACAGACAATCGGCTACTACATTCAATTTACCTTTCTTATAGTTCAACAGAATGTCAAAATTTTGCAATGATAAAGACCATCTGACTAATTTTGCAGATTTCGACATTGATTCAGTCAAATAAACTAAAGGATTATGGTCTGTAAACACATTGATTTTAGAACCAATAAGAATTTCTTTCAACTTGTTTAAAGCCCATATGATTGCATAGGCTTCCTTCTCAATCGTCGCCCATCTCCTCTGAGTATCTGTCAGCTTCTGACTGATAAATGAAACGGGACGTTCAATCCCCTCCTCGTCCACCTGAGACAGAACAGCTCCCACAGCAAAATCACTGCTATCACAGTACAAATTAAATGGTTTCCCAACCTCAAACATATATAGAATCACATTTGATAAAACAATCTGTTTAAGGGAATCAAAAGATTTCTGATGTGCATCAGTCCAAACAATGTTCTCAGGTACTTTCTTGCTGGTCAAGTCTGTCAATGGTTTAGCAATTTCAGCGAAATTACAAATAAACTGTCTGTAAAACCCAAAAAATCCTAAGACTTGCTTCACTTCCTTCCTGGTTTCAGGTTTCTTCAAATTAATTAAACTGTCAATCCTGTCTGGATTCATCATCTTCTTCCCTGATCCTATAAGGTGACCGATGAACTTCACCTCACTCTTACCAAACACACATTTTTTCAAGTTCAATGTGACATTATGCAGTCTTATTTGTTTCAAAAATAATTCCAAATGTCTCAAATGAATGTCCCAATCATTAGAATGCACTGCAATGTCATCAACATAAGGTTCAGTAAAATCATGAATCGGCTGCAAAATCATATTTATCGCTTTTACAAAAGTCCGTCCAGAGTTAATCATTCCAAAAGGAACACGCGTAAATTCATACAGTCCATTATGTGTAACAAACGCAGTCTTCCATTGGTCACTCTTTTTCACAGGACAAGTCCAATATGCGCTGCGACAGTCCATAACAGAAATGAACTTGGATTTTCCGACTTTGCTCAAGACATCGTTGACGATTGGCATAGGATATCTGCAGTTCTCAGTAAAAGAGTTAATGTATCTGTAGTCACAAGCCAATCTCAAGGATCCATCCTTCTTTTTGACAATGACAAGTGGACTTGCCATTCTGCTTGACGATGGTTGGATGATGTTTTCTTTCAGCATCTCTTGTATTTGTTTTTCCACTTCTGCTCGGTATATTAGTGGTATTCGATATGCCATGAATTCCTTTTCTCGAAAGTCAGGTCTCAACACCACTTCATGTTCGACTAATGTACATAATCCCGGTTTGTCTGAAAATCTGTCTGCATATCGATTTAGTACATCAAGTAATTGTTTCTGCTGTTCGCTGGTCAGATGTCCAATTTGTTCGTAATCCAATTGGAGTGACTTCTGTTTTGTCTCTGAATAGTCTTCCTTCAGCGGTATTTCTACCACTGATCCAAATTCGTCATCCTCTTCCACAATCAGACCACAAGACAATGTTCTCGTAATGAACTTCCTCATCTTGTTAGCATGAATAATCCGTCGACCGTTTTCGTTCATGTCCACCAGATACGAATATTTGGATCTTCTTTGCAAGACCGTGCATGGACCATGCCATCGTGAGATCAATTTATTGGTTGACGTTGGATACAGCACGATGACGTTCTCTCCTGGCTCGAATTCTTTATCTTTTGCTCTTTTGTTGTATTGACTGGCGTATTGTTTTTGCTTTTCTCCAGCACAGCTCTCGGCGAATGTCAAGGCCTTTTCCATGTCTGCTCTTAAATTCTTCAGGTACTTTGCCGGTTGCACTCCAATGTTCGGTGGTAGATTTATTTCTTTGGTCCAGCTTTCTTTAAGAATGGTTAGTGGCCCTCTCGGCAACTTTCCATAGACTAGTAGATACGGTGCCACTCCTGTAGTTGCATTAGGCACTTCTCTCAATGCCCAAACTGTAAATGGAATAATTTTATGCCACTGTCTCGGATTTTCCACAACGACATGATGAATCATCTTCTTGAACGTTTGATTCCATCTCTCCACCAATCCTGCCGCTTCTGGATGTCCTGGCGAATCGAATCGAGGACAACACCCCATCAGTTTCAGAAATTCTCTCGTTAGACTGGCTGTAAAATTCGTCCCTCTATCACTCGTTATCACTGACGGAACTCCCACATCCATGAACAGCTTCATCAAAGCTTCGCATACAGCCTTAGCAGTCAATGATTTCATCAAGAATATTGTCGGCCATCTTGTACATGAGTCCACGATGCACAAGCAATACTTATGCCCTGCTGCTGACGTCGGTTCGATTGGTCCTACGACGTCCATGGTCATTCTTCTGAACGGCACATCCTCCCTTGGTATTGGTGTAATCGGCACTCGATCCATCACCAAACTTCGTGCTTTCAACTGACACTTCTCACAGGACTTGCAGAATTTCACCACATCTCTACGCATTCTTGGCCACACAAAGGACAACTTGATACGTTCCCTTGTCTTCTCTTCTCCCAAGTGTCCGCCAAATACTGACTCGTGCGCCAATTCCATCACCTGAATTCTTCTTTCCTTCGGCAACACCAACTGATACACCAACTGATCCAACATTTGATGCTTCTTATACATCAAACCATTCACCACACTAAACTCTGATCCTTTGTCTTCAGCTATCCTCCACCACGACTTCAGTGACTCGTCATTCCTCTGTTGCTCTTCAAACTTCTTCGCGTCTGCCAATTGTCTTTCATCACTCGTATTCTCTGCAAACAAATCTCTTATACTCGTGTCCACTTCACCATCACTCCCAGAATCATCATCATCATCACGTTCACGTGCAACCATCTCTTCTTCAATTTCATTGTTCCCAGATGTTACTCCTTCTTCTTGAACGCTTTGTTCATCATCGCTTTCTGTGTCCTCATCTAACAAACTTTCATTTGACTTTTCCTCTTCTCCTTCTTCCACTTCTCTTCTCCGACTCTGTGCTCTTGTAGTCACATTCGCTTGCAATTCTCCTTGCAATACACTCACTGGTGGAACCTCTTTCAGTTCTGCGATTATCTCTGGATGCAGCAAGAACTTTTCTTTGTTATCTTTGCACAAGACTGCCGGAATGCTGGCACACACCAAGGTTAAATATGGCGCGATATTTACTCCCTTGTCTTTCAGATCTCCTCCTTCGTTATGACAACTCATCCGCACTTCGATTTTCACCAATTTAGCTGGAATGGGTTCTCCAGCCACACATTGCAAATGTACTCTACCAATTTCTTCCACTGTCGCTCCTTTCAACAATTCCTCATTGATTACTGGAATCTCAGTACCAGAGTCAATCAGCGCTTTGACTTGCACAGGCTGACAACTGTCATCATTTCCACGTATCTCTACATTGACATGCTGTAGTAATGACTTCTTTGTACGTTGACACTCATCTTTGCTTTCATTTTCTCGACCAGTATCTTTGATGGGAGCAGAATTTACTATTTCTCTCTGTATAGCAAATTGAGGCGTGCACTTCATTACTGACTTCACTTCCGTTTCGCGGTTGTCTTGTTCTTCCGGCTGATTCGGTGCATTCATTACTTGGATCTGATTTACTCTGAGATTTTCTGCACTTCGAGTAAATCTATTTCTCAGATTTGTCATTCTTGGTGGTACTCGACAATCCTTTATCAGATGTTTGTCTGACTGACAATTATGGCAACGTTTCTTACCAATCCCTCTATGTTCAGTGCTCTCCCGCCTGTAATTGAACGCTGCATTGTTTTCTCTTTGGCGTCCCATCACTGGAATTCGACTGTACATTTGTCTGTCACCCGTTGCTTCTCTTCTATCTTGACCAAACTGTCTTCCAGGAGCACCATCATTCCTTGCTTCATTACTTCTGGCTTGGTTTCCTGTTTCTTTGTTATTACTATTCCACCTGGGTTGCTTCGAACTATTACCCCATGCTTCATATTTCGGTTTGTCTTGAAACATTAGACCAATTCGATTGTTCACGTGTATGTCTGCGAGTTCTGCAACATTACTAGCTTCGAAGCATTCAGTACCCTCTTTTGCTAGTACGAACTGTAGTGGACCCGGTGGTAGACATTCTTTCAACTTATCCGCCACCAACAGATCAAATAACTTCTCATAGTCTTTGCCCACTCGTCTACTTCTGACATAATAGTTCAACAGATTCTTCAATCTTGCTGTAAACATAGTGTATGTCTCTTCTGCCGTTTTCTTCGCTTCTCCAAATCGTGATCGATATTCTCTCGCTGTCAATTTGAATTCTTTCAGTAAATGTTCTTTCACTATGTCGTAATCGTCTAGATCATCAAAAGACAATCGGTTCAACACCGTTCTCGCTCTTGGCGTCATTAGTGGCAACAGCAATTTGACCCAAAACTGCTTTTCCACCGTAAAACTGTTGAATGCATTCTCAACTGTCTCAAAATATAATGGCACCTCCATCATATCATACGGCATCTTTGGTAACACGTGTTTCATTGCATCACCTATCTTTTTAATCTTGGACACCATTGTCTCACTTTCTCGAATCCTGTTTCGTTCTGACTCTTCACGGCTTCTTCTTTCGTCTTCATTTCGTTCCCTCAGTCTATTTTGATCTTCTACCCTACGCAGTTCTTCTTGTTCTATCTTTTGCTGCAACAATTCTAACTGCTTTCTGCGTTCCTCCTTTTCTATAGCCATTTCTCGGAGCTGAGCTTCCTTCAAAGCGAGTTTCTTTTGTTCCAATTGTACTTGTTCTTCCCTTTCTCTTTCCGCTTTTTCCAAACTTTCTTTCTCCATTTTCAATTCTTCCTGTCGAATCTCTTCGGCTCTTTCCAATTCTGCCAAACGCATGGCTTCTTTGTCTTCCTCGCGAGCCTTTTGCTCTTCAATTTGTTGTTTTCGTATTTCTTCATCACTTTTCCTTGCTCTCTCGTATTCTATCATTAGTTCCATCCTTCGTCGTTCTGCTTCGTCACGATCTCTTTTCAGTTGTTCTAACTGAAGCTGGAACTGCTGCTTCTGTATCTCTATCTCTTCTTGTCTCATCCTTTCTGCTTGTTCTGCTCTTACTTTTTCCTCTAATCGAATCTTTTCTGTTCGATCTATTCGTTCTTTCTCTTCTTGTCTCCGTTGCTCCTCTTTCTCTTTATCCTCTCGTCTCCGTTGCTCCTCTTTCTCTTTCTCTTCTTGTCTCCGTTGCTCCTCTTTCTCTTTCTCTTCTTGTTTCCGTTCTTTCTCCTCCTGTCTCCGCTGCTCCTCTTTCTCTTTCTCCTCTTGTCTACGTTTCTCCTCTTTCTCTTTATCTTCTTGTCTACGTTGCTCCTCTTTCTCTTTCTCCTCTTGTTTCCGTTCTTTCTCTTCTTGTCTACGCTGCTCCTCCCTCATCATCATAAATTGCATCAACGCCTCCATAGACATAGCCTGTGGTTTCTCCTCAACACCACCTACAGCGCCTTTCTCTTCAGCTTCCTTTTTTAGCCACACCTCTGCTAGAGCTCTCATCAAATTTTCCCTTGACATCTCTTCGACTTCTTCCACGTCTAGATCAGCTTCGATTAATAACTTTATTATTCGATCGGAAGACATCTTCTTTATACTGGCTTGCTTTTGTTCTGTAAGTTTCTCCATCTTACTTTCTTACTTCAACTGATTTGCGTGAAGAAATCGAGGGAGTGGCTATGCTTTCTGTGATTGGTTGACTGTAATTTCTATTGCTTGTTTATTCAAAGAGCGAGTTTTGTATACCTCTCCCTGGCGTTGCGTTGTCGTAGTGTCGTTCGTATGCTCGTTGTATCTTCTCACCAGTTGTTCGGATGCTCACTCTCCTTCTCCCGTGTGGTCGGCTCCTCGTAATGCTTCAAAATCCACTGTCCGTAAACTTGGATTGACAATCCCACCGTTCGTAAACCTGGATACAATATCCCAACGTCCGTTGCTTGAACTCGATATCCCACCGTCCGTTGCCTGAACTCGATATCCCACCGCTGTCACCAAATGTCAAGTTCCACAATCACTGACGATTTCTCCAGTCTCTTCTTTTTTTCAGTAGCGCAGCCTAGGCCTAACCTATTCACTGTATTACGGTATCTAAAGCTAGTGTATAAGTTTCTAAAGTTCTTAACTTGTTCACTTACAACAAAAATCTGTTTCTTGTATTTTCTTCTTCGTTCATAACAACGCAAATAACACAATGCATCAACGACGACAAACGCTTCAATTTAACGACAGCAACGCAACCTTATTATCTTACTGCTCTCTCAACGTCTTCTCTACTACTAGCACTCCTTCTACAACTACCCTCACTGTCTGAGCGTACGCTCTTCCCCCTGCCGCTCTGTCCTTCTCTCTGCCTCTCTCCGTCCGTCTGTCTGTCTGTCTGTCTGTCTCTCTCGCGCTCTCCGGCGACGGTCGGCCGAGCCGCGCCAACTTTCCCGCCAGTCTGCCACCTGCAAGTCTGTCTATCCGTACGCTTAACAATTAGCTGACCTTGAGCTGGTCTATTCGTACGCTCACCCCTTAGCTGACCACATACACTAATACAAAATTAGCTCACAGTCATCATCATCATCATCATCATCATCATCATCATCATCATCATCATCATCATCATCATCATCATCATCATCATCATCATCATCATCATCATTATTGTTACGTATCTTCGCAATCTCAAGACGGTGGCAGAGCAATGATGCAGTTTCTAACACACCCCTTTTAATAGACACATTCTTCCTAGAAGTGTCGTTAAACGAAATCATTATGATATTAATAGCGACTCATTTCTCCACATGTAACAAAAAACCTTAATGGCCACCCCAAAAACGAATGGAAAGCTTTTGAGCAGTTACGGCGCGGTGGTGTATGCCTAGTGGTGGCGTCGCTGCCTTGGAGCCTGAAGGTTCGAGGTTCGAATCCACCTCGCCGCGTAAGGACCTTGGGCAAGTTCTTCGCTCACAATTGTTCAGCGTTTCGGTGTGAATTTCCGATGCAGTGTCCGCTCTGCATTCGGGAGCGCCTCTGAGCAGCGAGAGCTTGAAGGGGCGCTTGAACTAGTGCCCACACAAACAAACCATGCAGGGCAAGCCAGAGGAAATTATGCCCTGGATGTATAAGAAAACCTTTAATCTGCCAGAATTTTTGCTTAATGAGAATTTACTTTGAGCAAAAATCAACCGTGCGCTGATCAATTGTACGACTACCCTGGTTGAAAAAAATGTCTGGCACTGGCATCATGCACCTCTGCCTTTGAAGCTAGAAAATGAATCCAAGAAAGAATCAATAATTAATTATGGCCATCAAAAGAAGGCGTGTGGTAGGCCTATCGACTGTTCACAGAAAGGAACCGATGAAGTTCCAGGAACCCTCAGCCCTAAGGTCAAATTTTTGAAGTAGAGCAGAGAAGAGCCAAATGAATAACTATTCATTATATATATATATATATATATTATGTATGTAATATGTATATTATAATAGAGTATTGTATACAACTATACATATATCATATAATATATATATATATATAATTATATTATAGTCTCATAGGCTATTAGTAGGGCCTAACATTTCCGATTTATTTTTTGCTTTCGATATTTTTGCCGAATGCCGATGCATGCTGGAAGTGACTAATTAAGGAAATTTCAATACTCGTTTAGGTATCATCATCATCATCATCATCATCATCATCATCATCATCATCATCATCATCATCATCATCATCATCAACAACGCCATCACCACGGCGCAGCAGTAGGTAGTATACCACAGTAGCTCTAGTAATAGTAGTAATGGTACTAGTACTAGCAATAGTAGTAGAAGCGCAGCAGTGATAGTAGCAATTGTAGCAGGCCAACATGCAGTAGTGGCAGTGGTGTCGAGTATATTAGTAGTTGACATCAATACACATAATAGTGTACCATACAAGAATTTAAATAAATCTGTGCACTCTCTTAACCCTCAGATTACCAGAATTTTTTTGATACACTGAGTACCAGTGGGGTCAAAAATGACCCCAACACAATTTTTTCAATAAATTCCTTGTTTTTTGCATTTTTATTAATTGCTAAAAAACAAATAGTAGTAAAGCAATTGGAACATATTTAGGCTGTTGAAATGAATTAAATTTCTTATAGTTATAGGTATATTTTAATGTTCAAAGTGTTCGAGTGTTCAGCGTTGAAAACTAGCATAGAAAATATCCGGTCATTGCAGTTACAGTTTACAGTTCATGCATGTATACTGGGCATGGTCCTTGCACACATTGCATGTAGGCCTACAGGCTGCACAGATTATGCTGGCTATTTCATCCTTTTCCCTTGGAAAATGGAACATCGTGCACGAGAGATCTGCTGAAGACGAGTTCTTGTCATGCTCCTGTTGAAGATAGGACGACCGCCTTCAACACTCCACAGCTGTTGAACTGATTCAATCCGAGATTTATATACGCATGTCAAGACGGAGACCCCAAAGAAGCAATGTAATTCCTTATCAGTTACATCTTTCCAGCTATCACCATACACCAGATTACCTTCTTTGCTTGTTCATTTCACAATTTCTTGCATTACTGAATTTCTCATGAATAGCTGGAAAGCACTCAAAGGACTGTCCACATTTCGACTCGCATATCGGGTTGGACCAGGTATATAAATATTTATCTAACACATATTTTCTTCAGATAATACTATAGAAAGGATTTCTAAATTATAATTATGAATTATTTCAAAGGACACCATTGAAATTATTCAAAAAAGCTATTGGGGTCAAAAATGACCCCACTGGTACTCAATGCTATAAAAGATTGCCAGCGCCCTCTGGTGATAAACAAGGGAAATATTAATTGATATTTCGATAGAGGCTAGGTACATCTTGAAAGTCACAAATATTGAATAAATTTGCACGAACAGATTTTGCGCAGTGTACAGTCAAAGTGTGCTTGGGGTCATTTTTGACCCCACTGGTACTCGCAGGGTTAACTTAGAACCTAGATCCTTCCCGTGCAGGTCTGCACATCGGGCAACGCATCTCCTCCACTCTCCCTGTCCATTGCCAGTTCTTCAGCCTCCTCCCATGACATTTCCACACATCCCAAGCCATCTTTGATAGTGTCCTTCCAGTTCTTTCGTGGTCTTCCTCTCTTCCGTGCACTTAGCACTAGTAGTTATTAATTCATGGTGCACTATGAATAATTCATGAAGTCTCATAAATAATTCATGAAGTCTCATAAATAATTCATGAAGTCTCATAAATAATTCATGAAGTCTCATTAATATTCATGTAAGTCGTTAATAGGTAGCTCTGAATGGCTTTAGAACAATGCTAACAACCGTTACGACGACGATAGCACGGAATTACCTTTCATTGCACAAGAGCTGCATAAATGAGTAGCGATTACATTACGTCCTGTAAACACAGCTACAAGCGAATTACATTCGTGCGATGCTAATTACACAGCGACCAATTGCTTTACGCTGGTGCACACAAAATTCACATTTACGCTAATGTAAAAACACACAGATTGGAGCGACTACTAAAAAAGAAAAGCACTCTTGTACTGCCATTGAAATTTACAAGAGAGCCTAGATCACCCATGCAGTGCTTGAAGGCCACACAGTGCTTAGGGCCCCCACACACACAGTGCCTGGAACTGCCCAGTAGCCTAGTTGGAACCGCCCACAGTGATTAGGGTCACCAATAGTGCTTGGAACCGCAAAAAAATGCCTGGAACCACCCACAGTGCTTGGAACCACCGCCACCACCCACAGAGCTTCGTTCACGGAACCGCCCGGTGATTGAAAAATCACGGATGTGCTTAGACACCCTTCAATCGCTTGATCTTGACAATATAAATACCCAATTTCGTCCACAGCATCCAACTCACACCTTCAAAAAACGGAACCGTCCAGTGATTGAAAAATCACGATTGTGCTTAGACACCCTTCAATCACTTCATCTTGACAATACAAATAACCAATTTCGCTTACAGCATCCAGTTAAAATCTTCAAAGACTACTTAGTGCAATGTTATTGCGTGAAGCCTCTGGTAAATTTTACCCCAGCGGGATTGGTGTGCGACAGTGAAGTATCACGTATCCTCTCTCACTCCTTATAAATTACACCCTGCCTACGGCCCGCACTCGGCCATATGGAGGGAAGGGATTTTAAACATGTACCCACGCTGTATCCACATATCCACAGAAAGTGGTCATTACGAAGAAACTGCAAGACCTTACGGAATTCAAATTAAAACTGTACCTGTAAAACTACTCACAATGTCGCATAACTACTTTCTACAGACGTGGTGCTTCTTTTCTGGCTACGGTTTTGGCCATGACCTGGGCAGTGGACAGAGCTAGAATTATTTTGCTAAATCAGTAAGCAGGCCTCTCCCCATATGCCGGGGCCTATACAGTGTATACAGTTCTTTCCAACAAGGACCCACATATTACGTACACAAAAAAATCATATTTTCGATATCCAAGACCCTCCTTACAAAAGTTAATTAACCAAAGTCATTTACAAAACACTTATTTTATTTTTATCGTAGGCTAATATTTATTTCTATTAAACATCATAATCATCTGTTAGATAAATTTTTTTAACTTTTATGGTTAACTGTTTAGATCTGAATGGAATTTCATTACAAAATGTAATCAAGCGACTATTGATAATACAGAGTTTAAAATATGCTAATTATGTGGACATCATAATAATAAGAAATTCATTTGCATACGTACATTTTGTCGACACCCCTCCGAGTACAATCGCCTAAATCCAGTGATCTCCCTACCCTCCCTCCTGTGTACGTAATATATAAGTACGCAACAATGCTATCACGTAACAATGCTAGCTATCCGCTGTATAAAAGCCACAACAATGAACACAGACAGAGTTTACACAAAGCACAGAATGAAAGCAAATGCACCGTACGCAACGCATCAATAAGTCCCTGTAACGATGTGATAGAAGTTGTAATACAGTGTAATAGGAGACGTAACACAGCACTACTGTAACAGAGGACGATCAACCTACAAATCGTTTTTCCAATAAATCAATAAATAGTCACAATATTACTAACGGAAAAAGAAGATAATCTGATTATCGAATTTGCTTTTTTTGTTGTTGAGTTTTTACAACACTTCTTTTGATATTTTTCATACTTACTCGCATCAATACAACAGATGCATTGATAAGAAATGGCAGGAATAAGCGCAGCCTATGTTGCATGGTTGTAGAAACTGTTCAAGACGCGCTTGGACAGCTTATAAATATCATTACATTTGGCAAAGATCGCACCACACATGTGCTTGTAGCTGTTTTTATGACTCGGTGTCTTATCAGTGATGCCTTCCTCCTTTCTCCAGGCTCAGGACTCGCACTGACAAAGAACGAGCTGTTTATATTGCCTAGAAACTGTTTGTCCAGTACAAAAAGCACAACTGTGAGAAGTACAACGGGATTGTTAAGTTTATTGAATGGGTTCACCAAAAAACGAACACTAGGTAGGTATGGTAAAGATTGATATATTCAAACACTATATATATATTCAATCAATATAATATTCAAGCAATATATATATATATATATATATTCAATCAATATGTTGTTTCTGGCCATGAGCATCTGATTGCGTTGATTGCTAATGTCTCATGTTTGTATTACTGGGTTCAATCTGGCAGGCAAAGACCAATTCGAGGGGTTTATATCCCTACACAGGGTAAACACTGTAACCGATGGAATAAGAAATGAGTTAAAACTCACATCAGGGGTAGGGTGGGAAAGGCTGGCTAGGGAGGAGGGGTTGGTCGGCAGAGGATGGAGAGGGACAAGGATTAAGACCATTGTTTAGGGGGAAGCGACTAAAAATAATCGCACACAAAAACTTTACTTTATAAAGCACATCATCTAAGGAAAAAATCAAGTCACAGACATCTTGAGAAAAGTCACCACAACAAAGTCGGAATTTTCACACAGGTAAGTGAGACTGCGTACTGCCTAACACTCATCAAAATGAAGGCAGTGTACAGGTCAACCCTTCACACGCAAAAAACAGATTCTGCCAGGAGTTATTATGACAATAGACGAAAGGAGCAAAGAACGAACGACACCGAAACAAAAGAACACAGCAACAACAATGACACAGTTTCCAAATAAAAAAGCGCAGTTTCTCGACGTAGTTCTTAGTAAAAATGGCGGTTTAACGTTCTACAAAACAGTAGTCATGGTTGTCTTCGTGTGAAGTCGACCGCGAACCGGAGCGAAGTCACGGATGACCGAACACAGGTGTATGATTGTTGTTGATGCTAGAACAGGGTCTTCTTCTTTTTACTTGCTCTGCAAGCAAAATCAGTATCAATTTTTAATTTTCAATCTGACACAACACAGCATGATCACAATTCATAGCGTGCATGGATGATCACAAGTAATTACATGAGTCGAATTTAATTGTGTGCCAGAGTGCAGGACCTTGAGAAAGTCCTTCACTAACAATTCGTCAACACAATTGTTTGATGCTTCGTCAGTAGACAATGTAGCGATACAATTAACAATAACAGCGGATTATCATAATTTACCATAACTTTTCATTCCATACTCTACCATACCATACCATATCTCTCCATACCAAGCCAGATCATTTCATAGCTTTTCATTCCATTCCATACTAGACCATTACCTTTCCATACCAAGCCAATCCGTACAATACCAGACCATTCCCTAAACATAAATTTCCATACGAAACCTTCCCATTCCATACCCCACAATTCCACACCATCCCACACCACCCCAACCATACACATGGTCATACCATTCCATCTCCTCGTCTACATCATCCACTTACTGTTCATCTGCCGGTTTATTCTGCTCATCCCATGTGTCTCGTTCGCTTTCAAACGCCCGGATCTTCTCCTCCAATTCCTTCTCCTGTTGATCAAGACCTTTCTTCATCTGCTCCGATCGTCGCTGGAGCTGCGTTCAGATAAACACGTAACGTAATGTAATTTAAAGCAATGAACAATTTATGTAGACACCTTCAGGAACGCACGTAACAAAGTAAAACGCAGTCTGAAGAGCGGATCAATTTGTCAAGTTCTGTGTAGTTGGCACCTTTGAAGTGCATGTCCTCTACGTCTCGCAAGTTAGAGAGGAGATTAAATCAGGAAAAATGAGAGCAGAATGGAATTGGGCAGACATAAAATTGAAGAGAATAGAATTGAGCACGATGGAATTGAACAGAACAGAATCGTGTAGAAAAGAATTTGCCAGAATAGAATCGAGCTGAATAGAATCGAGCTGAACAGAATCGAGCTGAACAGAATCGAGCTGAATAGAATCGAGCTGAATAGAATCGAGCTGAATAGAATCGAGCTGAATAGAATCGAGCTGAATAGAATCGAGCTGAATAGAATCGAGCTGAATAGAATCGAGCTGAATAGAATCGAGCTGAATAGAATCGAGCTGAATAGAATCGAGCTGAATAGAATCGAGCTGAATAGAATCGAGCTGAATAGAATCGAGCTGAATAGAATCGAGCTGAATAGAATCGAGCTGAATAGAATCGAGCTGAATAGAATCGAGCTGAATAGAATCGAGCTGAATAGAATCGAGCTGAATAGAATCGAGCTGAATAGAATCGAGCTGAATAGAATCGAGCTGAATAGAATCGAGCTGAATAGAATCGAGCTGAATAGAATCGAGCTGAATAGAATCGAGCTGAATAGAATCGAGCTGAATAGAATCGAGCTGAATAGAACTGAGCAGCTAAGAGAAAATTAAGCAGAATAGAATTCATGATAATAGAATTGAACAGAATACGAGTAGATTCGATTAAAATAAAGAAAATACGCGAGCAGAATAGAATTGAGAAGAATAAAACAGAGTATACTATATTAGAGCAACACATGAGTGCTCTGGATTACATAACAAGAAGCCATTGCCACTGAAAGAGAATTGGCCGCTTACGTCGGCCTCGGAGTCCTTGAGCTTCTGCAGCTTCTCCTTGACCTTCGCCTCAAACACCTGCTCCATCTCCGCCTCCATCTTCTTCATCTTCATCACATGCTCCCTCTTCTCCTCTTCCATCTGGTTCAGCGGACTCCTACGCAAAATTTCAAAACAGTTTTAATAAACATAATGTAATATTTAATAAATGCATGATATTAACAATAGGAAAGTTAATTAAAAACAATAATGACTTCAAAAATCACGACTTTTAAGACACCTGTGGGATTATAATTATGTACCTCGAAAACCCCTAATAATAATAATAATAATAATAATAATAAATAATAATAATAATAATCATAAATGAATGATATTACCGTAATAACAATAAAAAATTTAAAAACATTTAAATGAAAAAAAATTAAAACTGCATATTAATAAATGCATAATAAAAGCATAATAATAATAATAACAACAACAACAATACGAATAATAACGGGGGTTGTTGATGGTACTGACTTGTTAGATCCGCCCGGTCTGTTCTTGCTGCCTTCGTTCGTGACAGACGCCAAATGATTGTACCGGAAGTTCTCGTAATGTACGTTGTTGGTAACGTCCTTCAGATCTTGCATGTGCATCCTTCAACATCAAACATTCATTCATTCATTCATTCATTCATTGTATTTATATAGCACCTCTACAAGAATTCTATTCAGAGGTGCTACCAGCACAGCCACAGAAAAAACGTTAGGATTTGATAAAAAGCAGGTGAGTTTATCAATCGCAAGGTTATTGCGAGGCCATTCCAGATGGAAGGCCCAGAATCGGAAAGAGGCTGCACTGTCTGATAAATGTGCCAACTCGCGAAACCAAAAGCCCCATCCCCTGCTGAATAACGAAGAGTTCAATGGACTGCGAGTTCAGAGACAGGTCGACAAAGTTCAGACATTGCAAGTATGATTGATACAATGATACATCACAACCACGAAGGCACCGCCAAACAAGCATAGCAACTTGGTAGGAGATGCGCTGAGGAAACAGGAAGCCAGTGAGAAACGTTACCCACATAGGTGGAGACATGGGCATGATGATAAACTTTGGATTCAACTTTCTCAGGGATGTACTTCACATCACCATACTACCCGGTGGTCCAGTGACACATTTTCCATGCCTCCTCAAAACCGACCTTTATTCCCGGGGACGTCCAAACTCAGAGCACCTCTAATTGAATTACACCACGTGAGCCACTTTATAAATTCGTATTGAATACAATCACAGTAACACACACAAAATATTATTCAGTAAACAAAATCACGACTCACCTAACGAGCATATTTCGTAGAGCGACAAAATCGTTGTGCTCCAGATTTTCGACTGAAAAACACAGACAACAAATAAATTAACTAATTAAAATCAAATAATTAAAATTAATTAGTCAATTAAAGCCGCCCAAAAAGTCGCACACAAAAAGTCAAAAATAATACGTAAAATTATCTTTATTCCAGAAACACTGATTGAAAAAAATTAAATTACAACAAGGATTCTAAAAAAATTGACCCTTTGGAGTTATATAATGAAATTTAGCGTGACAACCACTGAGGCGTCGACACCAAGTTAAGAAACGAGATGATAATGAAGGAACAACAGCAGACAAAAGAAAACAAGTTCAAGAATTAGTATTAATAAAAAGTTAACATAAAGATTCAATATCAGACTGAAATGCATGATAGTACTTGAATTTGAATTTCTATAATTGCAAATCATTTTCCATATCATCAATCAATCAATCAATCAATCACATAAATTTATATAGCGCCCCTTCAAGATCTCTACTCAGAGGCGCTCCCAACCCAGGCCTGGTCAAAGAGAAAGGTCTTGAGAAGCCGGTAGAAAGAGCCAGCAGAGTCATGGGGAAGCGAATGGAGAGCCACAGGGAGGCTATTCCAGATAGCTGGACCCACCACGGAAAATGCTCTTCGCTGCATAGTAGCGTCAGTAACAACTTCTCGTATGATGTACTCAATATTTTCAGGCTTCAACTCTAATATTCTTCTCGGCTTTCCATTACGAAGGAAATACCTATAAAGTGTTGCATCACTGACCTTCTACAACTCCCCATGGGTAGATTCGACCTCTGACCTTCTTGCCCTGGGCATCGACGACCGTGTTGCTACCGACAACGGCGAAAGGAACTCTGTCCTAAAACGACAAAACTCACAACCTGAACACCTCTCGCCAACTTCAGTGTTACAATGCTAAAAAATAAACATACTTACAGGCTGAGCTCATGTATCGGCTCTTCCTTGCAACCCCTCGCGCTCTCAAGACATTTCTTTTCCATCAGTGTGCTGAAAGCGTCTCTGAACAGACTAGGTGCAACTCCAAGAGAGGCAACACTACGATGGCCAAAACATAAACTACCTACAAGCACCTAAGAACCATTTCTTTTCCAGCGAACTGAGCTGGAAGCGCCTCCAAGTACTTATCTCAGAGAGGCATTGATACCAGTGTAACAATGTCAGTGCTCTCAACAAATAATCACAGCTTTCTCAAATAAAAATTTCCATGTTCCAATGTCAAGGGTTTTTCTCCGCCAGTTACTTCCAAAGAGAGACCAGTGAATGAGACCTTCAGCTTCTTGATCATCTTGTTTTCTTCATCGTCGGGACTCGCAGGGAAGTCGTAGATGTTGATTTTGTTCTGCGCGATTTCGTTCAGCACCTTCAAACAGACGACAAAGCAGATCACGTCAAAGAAAATGAACATCAAATGTAACGCAACACAGCTACCACTATACTATTACATAGCTACCACTGTAATGTCACATAGCTACTGCTGTAATGTTACATAAGCTACAATTGTAATGGTGTATAGGTAGTCAGGTAATGCTGCAATGTTCTACAGCTACGATTGTGAGATGCGGTGGTGTAGCGGTATGTATGGTGCCATGGAGCCAGAAGGTTGCAAATCCACCTTAAGCCACAGCCGTGTAGGGACCCTGAGCAAGTCCTTCACTTGCAATTGCCGATGC
This sequence comes from Lumbricus terrestris, assembly GCA_949752735.1. NCBI lineage: Eukaryota > Metazoa > Annelida > Clitellata > Crassiclitellata > Lumbricidae > Lumbricus > Lumbricus terrestris. The sequence continues at coordinate 4,830,337 of OX457042.1, read as the reverse complement.
GCATCGGTGTGAAACTCCGATTCAGCATCTGCGCTGCAGTTGAGAGCGCCTGAGTAGAAATCTTGAAGTGCTGCTAAAACATGTGCTCATGCAAGCATACATGCTTAGTGTTGCATATGCAAAGTCGCAATATTACTTAGGCATCACAGTAATAGTAGAGGTAGTAGACAGTTGTAATGCAACATAGCTACCGTCTTCTTGAAGTCGCGACATTCATCCGGAGTCATTGTATCGGCTTTGGCAATCAATGGAACGATGTTGACTTTATCATGAAGTCGTTTCATGAATTCAATATCGAGAGGCTTCAGACTGAAATGCAAAAAGATTTCTCAACCATTAGCACAATCAGATAAGGCAAACACTTAGATCCGATTAATAACTCACTCATTAAATAAAATTAGAAAGCACAATATAATAAGACTTGATTTTAAAATCGATATTACTCATTAAATTAGCCACCGATTTAATGTCACATGGAAAACATCGCAATACTACATAGCCACCACTACAATGTTACATAGCTATCATTGTAATGCTACATGGCTACCGTTGCAAACAACATCATAAATTGATCTGCAACATTACAAACATTCGAAAAACGAAAGTAAAAGCTATTGACTCAATTAGATAAAAAAAAGCGAGTCACTAAATAACACTTGAGAGCAATTTTAGAATAGACTATAAAAAACAAATCATAAGACCAGATAAATCAATCTGAGATGAGGAACAAGATTTAGGATCAGACAGTAACTCAAATGATATGATTATATCGCAAATCCTTCAATTTAAAAAGTAATAACAAGACCAGATGAGGATTTATACAGTAAATCAACTTCAGGATCTCTGCTCTAGGGTCTGGCACTGCATGCTTTGCCTCGCTCTTGTCTCCTTTTTGAGCTCAGTAGCCATACTCTTAATGCTCGCAATTTCCACTCCCTTCATTCGATTGAACAATGTCTGCTCAATTCCTTTTGGTCGTGCCTCCACCATGCAGAACCGTGCCTTCTCAATGGTACAACCCTCAACCTGGAATGACCACCTCCCAATGGCGCTCCTCTCCCTTTCCAGAACTCCATCACAGGCATCCCTCTCATCTTAAGACAGTTTTATTTAGCCGTGCTGAGGTTGGGAGCGCCTCTGAGTAGTCCCCTTGAAGAGGTGCCATAGAAATTCACATAATGAATGAACGAATTAAACATACCCATGACCGTTGGGGGAGATGAAGTAGAGGCAGCAGTGCACCCTTGTGTCGGGGATGACCTTTCGATTGACCCGTGACTCTGCGTTCAAATACGCTTCATACTTGCTGTCGATGAAGTTCGTAATCGGATCCCAACTGAATTTAAGCAAACATTAATTTGACAAATCATCAGATATAAAGCTACAGAATATGTCTGATCTGCAATTCATAGAAAAATAATAAAAAATAAAGAATAAATTAGACCAAGTCTAGGCTCTATTAATAGGAAGACAGATAGATAGACAACATAAATGAGGACATTAGGTTCACTTAGCCTTCCATTCGGCAGAAGCCATTGGTAAAATGACCAATAGGACCTGATGGGGAGCCTTGCATAGCTGCCATAGTTTGACTCCTGTAATAACTTGTTATCATATGTTCGCACTATGAACCATAATCATATTGCGGTTTGTCAGCTAGAAATTAAGCGAAGATGATTATTACGATAAGATCACTTGAACAATAAACTTGACAATTAAACGACGTTCAACAGAGGCAATTTATTTGTACCCATCACAGTCAAATGGCTGGCGTCATGAACTGATGATGATGATGATGATGATGATGATAATGATGATGATGATGAGTTCGAGAAGTTCAAGACAAACGCAGTGCAGACATTTTCGAACCTTATCCCCAGTGATATGGAATGGGTTCCCACAGAAGCAACGAGACATCTGCTTCCTGGGGTTCTTTGATACTGAAGCATTTCTTACTCAACTCAAAACTCTTTGCCATGCTAGAATTGTGAGCAAACCAAATTGCAGAGCAAGCACACAACCTCTGTGATCAAGCAGTGCCAGTCCAACGCATGGATAAAGGAGGAGGGCAATGACAATCATCGCCATCATCATCATGATGAGTACATAATACACTGACCATAATACACTGTCGGTGAGAAGACGAAACAACGGAGACGGACACTTGCCATCACATGATGACGACACAACAACTCATGATGACGACACAACAACTCATGATGACGACACAACAACTCATGATGACGACACAAAAACTCATGATGATGACACAACAACTCATGATGATGACACAACAACTCATGATGACGACACAACAACTCATGATGATGACACAACAACAACTAAACAATGATGAAGAGAAGAATTGTTGGTTGCTGCCACTGACCAGTTGCTATTGTCGACCGCATCGCCAAATCCGGGCGTATCGACGATGGACAATTTCAGCTGAACCCCTCCCTCCTTCAGCAGAACGTTTGATGACTCCACCTACAATGAAACACAAAATGAAACACACAATGAAACACAAAATGAAACACACAAACCACCATCATCAGAACCTTACTACAAGAACTTCACTGCTCTAACTGTTGCATTTCACTTCAGTTAAATAAACTCACATTTTCTCATAAATAGAGACCTCGTGGTTCTAAGTCCCGATCAATAATATTATTAATCAATCAATAAATTCATCAGATAGTCATAAACACCTTTTAAACGCTTTCCACAGCTCCTATGTTAATTTCAACTGCGTTCAGTTTCGATCAATCCTGAACCGCCTCAATTATTCGTTTAATGAGAGATGTCACGCCATTTAATAAGGCCTCACCTTTTAAACGCTTCTCATCTCTCCTATATTAATTCTCAAAGCCCATTAGCGATTAACTCTTGTCCATGTTAGAAAAGCGTAACTACTGATAAGGCGTCGTATTCCGTTCTATTCTATTTTTTGATTCATAAGGCGCCTCTCACAGTACAACCTAATCAGAGGCGCTCCCAGTGCGAAGAACTCATAGAAAAAGAAAAGCATTAAGACAACTGGCAGAAAAAGTAAAGACTCCAGATAAAATCTGAGCACGAATAATAGTAGGAACGCGATTCCACAGTAAAGAGCAGACAGAGGCAAAGGCGCGATGTTGGGCTGTGGCATTCCGAGATCGTGGTACAAGAAAATCATGATGGTCTAAAGAGCGGAGAGGACGACCAACGGTAGCTGAGAAAGACTTCCTAATAAGATCACAAAGGTAGCGAGGCGCTTGACCCAAAAACATCTTATAGGTACGAAAAGAATTTTATATTGAATCCGGGCAGTCAAAGGAAGCCAATGAAGGTGCTCAGTCATGAAAGTCGAAATGTGAGAGAAACGAGGGAGGCGGGCAATCAAACGAGCAGATGTATTAAGTACCGATTGGAGAGGAGCCAGGCGGAGTTTAGGTAGGCCAATGAGTAATGAGTTACAGTAGTCAATGCGGGAACAGATGAAGGCATGGACCATAGAAGAAAAAATCGACAAAGAGACAGATCATCGAATGGCACGTAAACATCGCAGATGATAGAAACTGGACCGAGAAATATTAGCAATACGTGTAGAGAAGGAAAGAGTATTGTCAATAGTAACCCAATTTGTCACGAAAGCAAATAAGCACTTTCCTCAATTATTGAGGAAAGTGCTTGGCAAGTAAAACGTAATCAAGCTTATTAAGCTTATTAATAATAATTACTAATAAGCTTATTAAGCTAATCACGCTTATTAAGCTGTTGACGAGTGACCAACCAAATCAGTATCCAACAATAGGGAACAGCAGAAAGAGATTCAACAGACTGACAGAGAGCAAGTTGTTGGGAAGAAAAGTCATGGATAAAAATTTAGACATCATCAGCATAAAGGTATTGTAGCGCGGTGGTGGGTTCGTGCCTTTGAGCTTGGAACCGAAGGGCTTCAGGTTCGAATCCACCTCAAGCTGCCACCTAGGGACCTTGAGCAAGTCCTTCACTTGTAACAGATCGTGCGCTTCGGTGTGACACTCCAATGCGCTGCCCGTGCTGTATTCTGGAGTGCCTCTGAGTAGAAAGTTTGAAGGGGCGCTATAACGAATGCGAGGAACCTAACAGTAAAATGACACAAACGGCTGCATTTATGTACAATTAAATAAACGTATATGACATGTTCACCTCTTCATAATAGAAGCTGCATGGTTCTAATCCCGATCAATTTTCAACACACGTTTATCATGTGAGGCTTAATACCACTGCAACCCCGTAAGAAGAAGACAGCGAAATGACAAGAAATGATCGGACCACGCAAGACACCTTTTAAACGCTTCTCATCCCTCTTATATCAGTTTTCAACGTCCATCAACGATTTAATTCATGAACAATAATGCATTTTTCCAGAACCTAACCCTTGAAATGACGTCGTTTTAACAGTGGAATTTTTGTGCAGAGAATATTTATCATAATTATATATTTTATAATACACAGCGCGCCTCTCGCAGTGTAGACTATTGAGAGTCGCTTTCAGCACAGAAACCCCTGGGGCAAAGAAATGCCTTGAGAGAGCAAGAGGATGCAGGGAAGAGCCCAAACATGAGCTTTGCCCGTAGAAGAGGGTTAAAGGTAATTCCGTGTGGAGGGACCTATCACAGCAAAATGCCCGGCTCTGTGTCAATACATGGCGAACACGACACGGACAAAAAGAGGTTAAGACGATGGGTAGAGTGCAACAGGCGAATATAAATATATGACCCAAAGAGAGGCATATGCAAATAGTGGGCGAGATATTTGTGACGAGTTTAGTAATGATTCGCATGATAGACGGTGGATCGAGAGGTCACGGATTCAAATTCCACAAGGGCAGAAATATGACTCAGGTTACTCACATACAGATACACATCTATCATGCATACCCAGATGAGTACATTGCTCGCACTCTGGCGGTGGACAGATGAGACGGCGAGGGAGAGGAGAGGCTACTTGCCCTCATGCATATATATATATATATATATATATATCAATTATTTATATATACACACACAATACAAATGTGCAGAAACGTCCACAAGCACATACAGATACATATCTATCATGCATACACACATACAGTATATACATCACACACACACAGAAACACACACAATACGGATACATAAGCTTACACAAAAGCATACAACAGCCAGCATACACTTATGTTAGTAAATCAGAAACAGACAATTCGTTGCGTGCAACAGGATCTGACGAATAAAACCCACAGACACCTATTAATATTAGTTGATTCAACGATCCAGCTACTCTCTCTCTCTCTCTGTCTGTCTGTCTCTCTCTCTCTCTCTCATCAAACCAAAACAAGGATGCTCAACGCTTCTTCTTCTTCGTCCATCTACGCATCCACCACATCAGAACCATCTTCCTGCTTCAATTCCAAACACCATCCACTGGATTCATCCGATTTTCTGCCAGGCTGACCTTTGGATCTCGACCTTGAACTGAGTCTGACACTAACTGCCTGTTGACTTTGTTTTGACTGAGCACCTGTGAATAATTTCCATGGCTACGCTCGAATGAGTCTCAGGCAATTAGCTGTGAAGTCGGGAGCACCTCTGAGTAGTTTCCTTGAACGTGTGCTATATAAATACTTGAATGAACGAACTGTAAATTGTTGCGTACTCACTTAATCAGAAATGACAAAACAATCAAGAAATTGCAAACACTGTTATCCGGCAACTGGAAAATGTGTAACAAGCAATGGTAATAATTGGTAACATAACTGACAAAGTAAACATAGAATTTAGTAAATAGGTCATCCTTAGTGCAGGAGAAATCTCAAGGTTATGGTTAGACCAGCGTATTAGAGACCAGTGTGTCAATTAAATGAATAATATTAATAATAGTAATAATAAAATAATTTTAAAAATAAAATAATAATAATAATAGTAATAATAAATAACAATAATAAATAATAATTTCCAGCACCAAAAATCAATTTTTCATAAATCCCAATGGATCATTTATACCTTGTGTAAAGAAATAATGAAAAAAGATCTATAATGTGTTTCATGTACCGGTACTATCTTTACTGTGAGTGTATGTGTATGTCTGTGTGTGCATGATAGACAATATGTCTACATGTATGTGTGAGTGTAAGTGTGTATGTATGTGTGCGTATGTGCATGTGTGTATGTATGTGTGCGTATGTGTGTATCTGTCTACATATGGTCCCCAACCTGAACGGTCTTCTTTGTCCGTAGCGATGGACCGGGATATTCGGCGTTGTAGAGGTCGGTTAGGAACAACGAGTTGATGAGCGTTGATTTGCCGAGACCAGACTCACCTACAGCGCATAAATACAACGTTTCATCTATAAAACATCATCTGAATAACAATAATAATTATCATAATTATTATAATTATGAACAAAAGACAAATTTATTTCTTCATAACAATAAAAATTATAATTACTATAAATATGAACAAAAGACAAATTAATTTCTGCACAACAATAAAAATCATTATTATTATTATTATTATTATTATTATTATTGTTATTATTAACATAAGACAAATTTATTTCTTCATAACAAAAATTGTTTTTAAAAATTTCTTGAGGTTGAGTTTCAAGTCCTAATGTGAAAAGCAAATTGTCCGGATAAATAAAAAATGTGCAATAGCAATGTGCTTGCACGCATGTGATCATGATGCATGTGTCAGTGTGCGTGTGTGCACATGCATATGCGTGTGTTCACAGTCTCTTAGTATGACTGAGGTTGGCTTATTAAAGTACGCTGTATTAGCAATACATCCAACCTAGAGACTCAGTCCAGTCACCCTCTCAAATATCTCTTCTTCTTCTTTTCCGTGCTCTGCCCTTAGGCAGGTTCAAATATCTATACAACCTTAAACAGACGGTGACACGAAACGGAGTATCCCCCCTGAAAGCTATTAACCGGTCTATACTATCCGGGGGGATAAACCATTCTATCCCCTTTTTGGAAAAATGAGCATAATAAAAAAATGTATGCTGTAATCAAAATTTAAAGTGACTTTAATTTTTTAAGTGTCCTAAGCAATGCTCAGATAAAGGCAACTCGAATTTATTTAGTGACTCTAAGTGTTTTTAAGTGTTTTAAAAGTTTTAAGTGCTCTAAAAACCGGGCAAAGGAAATTATATAGTAAGAATAAACATACTTGTTAGTGTCATTGTTCAACATAAAGCAGATGAAAATTAATTGGCTCAAGAAAATACACGCGGAAGCGGTTTTTTCGACTTTTTTTAATTTGGGGGGATACAATTAATACGGGGGATACTCTATTTCGTGACAACGGCACAAATGTTAAGTAACGATATCCTAATGCAATACATGACACACAGTGATATAAAATGCACCCATGTCACTCAGACTCCTACCCCCATTCTGCTTAAGTGCCTTTGCAACTCAATCTTGCCAATTGCTGGAAAATATTACCCCCCCTCTCGACTCCTCTTTTCAAAGATACTACAACCTCATGCAAATTAGCGCAACATGTAAAGCATATCCATGGGAATTAGGGCGATACTTCCTACCTAGTCAGAAGGGAAGTTGTGTGCCTAGCTGCAGTGTCGATTAAAGACTCCTACACGCTAACAGCAGTGTCTCAGATTGGTACAGGGCAAGGAAGGGTATGTACATATAGGTGCTTTGGCGTCAGTCAGGGTGCTGCTATCCGTCACTTCCAAAAGTCAGCGGCGGAACTTAAGAAGAGGCGCCTCTGAATTTATGCAGATGGAGTCGAAGAGTAAAACGATCCCACTTGGGTTCATAACTTGAACGCCTGCATTAAATTTGAGCTGTCCTTGTCTTGCCACCTACATCTCTGTCTGTCTGTCTGTCTCCGTCCTTCTCTTTTTACCCAGTCTGACTGTCTTTGCGTGTGTATGTCTCCCTTTATGTCTGCCTAGATGTGTCTGCCTTTGTGTCTGTTTTTGTGTCTGTCTGTCTGTGTGTCTGTCTAAGATAGCGCAATGTGAACATGGACATCAAGCGTCATATGACGCATGGCTCCTTGCCACACCCATCAAAGGTTCGGACATGACCAATTCGCTATTAAAAAACTTGTCTAGCAGTCCCGTTGTAATCCCAACAGCACATAAAACAATAGAGATTCTCAACTGGTGTGTCATGACACACTAGTGTGTGTCGTGAATAGACCGGCGGTGTGTCGCTTAAAAATGGTTTGTTGTGGGTTTGTCGCAAAGAATTGGTGTGTCACGAAAATCCAGGAGCAAAAATCCCGATAACTGTTAGGCCAAACAATTAGCATAGAGTCATAAAAGGACACAGAATCGTAGATCAAGATCTGTGGAATTTAGAATTTTAGAATCATTAGTTCCAAACTAAAAAGCATTCAGCATCAACATTCTCATTCATTAGTGATTTTATCAATTCAAAGTAGATATTAGATAACCTATTTTAACTTTAACATAGGCTTATTTTAATTTTTTAATTTTAAAGGTATTGACATGATGACGATTGCATGGTGTGTCGCCAAAGTTGGTTGCAAGTTTAGATGTGTTTCGTGGAAAACGGTTGAGAACCTCTGCAATAGAATACAATGCAATGCGATATGTACAGTGGGATGCAATACAATGCAATACAATACAATACACGCTCCTTTATCTAACCCATGCAACGACCCAACCTATAAATGCTGGACAACATAGATAGTTGTGTCATTCAGAGGTTCTCTGGGTGACTCTAAGGCCCACATTGTTCTGGCAGGTGACATTTAGCTTTGTTAAAAGTCATGATGAGTTATTGTCCTGAGCTTCATGCGTTGCTCAATGCCTCATCAGAAATGACAAGATTTCTGTGTCACCAATGCACCACGTCAAACTGAGCAAGACAGGTCTCTTGCAGTACTGTAACAGGTTCCACGTGTGTGTATGTGCATGTGTGTATGTGCGTGTGTGTATGTGCGAGCGTGTGTGCGAGCGTGTGTGTGTGTGTTTGACACTACATGTATGTATGAGCAGTTGTCGGATGGCGGACATTTCCCCCCCTGGACATTTCCCCCCCCCCGGACATTTCCCCCCCCGGACATTTCCCCCCCTGGACGTTTCCCCCCCCCCCGATTTCAACTAGGACATTTCCCCCCCCCGGACATTTCCCCCCCTTAAGTCAATCCAGCTTCTATTTCAGATCAAAAAATACCTTCATCCAGCTTCTATTTGGGTCATTCCATGTCAAATCAACCAGCAAAGTGGCAATTTGCCATCACACCCCTTTAGATTTTTCTGAAAATTTTTGTACAAAAACTACATGCAATATAAGGAATAACAGTGAAAATTTGAGCAGAATATCTCAAAATTTGACCGAGATATTAATTTTTGAAGTTAATGACCAAAAAACGAACAGCGAGAAAACGGCATGATCCACCAAGTTTAGACTGTTATATCTCGGCCATGAAACGAGCAAGATGGTTGAAATATTTTTTGTATAATCAGTTTTTTGTGCTCTTTCCAAATATGCAAGAATCAGGATGGAGTTATTTTTGGTTTTTAATTAAAAAAATACTAAATATCGCACAGACGCCAATTCTCACTCAAGTTGTGGACATCATGTCAGCAGGCAGGAATGAGATGTAATAAAACTGGTACTGGTTTTATATTGAGGCACATTGGGGCTCATCAGACATATAGTCAGTACCTGATTAGTTTCAACATTGGTGTGTTTTCCAAGGACGTTTTCCTAGCCGTGATCGTGAAAATGGAGTCCAAAGATCGTCAAAAAAGTGACAATGTGTATCTTTTGAAATTGATGAAAATTTGCACAAATATTGAGGACATGCCGATCCTTCATTGGTGCAAAATTCAGGATGGTGTTCAGCTCCGTTTCTGGAAAATTATTTTTTTAAGTCGACCAATATTACTGTGTCGCGAGCAAATGGCACGATCCACAATGTTTGGACTGCCATATCTAGACCAGGAAATGAACCAGAGGATTGATAATGTTGTCATGTAATCACTTTCTTGTGCTCTTTCCAGTTATGTAAGAATCTTAGTTGTACTTCTTGTGATTTTTAATTTATAAGTTTGTAAATGTTGCGCAAATGCCAATTTACATTTATTCGGACATGAAAATGGCATGATCTACAATGTTTGGACTGTCGTATACAGGCCAGTAAATGAACCAAAGGACTGATATTATTGTCCTGTAATCAGTTTCTTATGCTCTTTCCACTTATGTAAGAATCTTGGTTGTATTCCCTCTGATTTTTAGCTTACAAGTTTGTAAATATTGCACAAATGCCAATTTACATTTATTCGGACATGAAAATTGCATGATCCACAATGTTTGGACTGTCGTATACAGGCCATGAAATGTACCAGAGGACTGATATTGTTGTCATGTAATCAGTTTCTTGTGCTTTTTCCAGGTATGAAAGAATCTTGGTTGTATTCTCTATGATTTTTAGTTCATAAGCTTGTAAATATTGCACAAATGCCAATTTACATTTATTCGGACATGAAAACTGCATGATCCACAGATTCCACAATGTTTGGACTGTGATATCTCGGCCAGGAAATTAACCAGAAGACTGATATTGTTGTCATGTAATCAGTATCTTGTGCTCTTTCCAGCTATGTAAGAATATAGGTTGCATTTCTTGTGATTTTTAATTTATGAATTTGAAAAATTTGCGCAAATGCCAATTTACATACAATTGTATATTTTAGATATACTTTCATATGATAATGACACAATTTTCCATTTCACACAATGTTAATTATGGTGATAGATTAAATTAAAAATTATTTGGAGGATATCTAGCTACCTCAGTGAGTCATCATCATATAAAAGAGGATATATCTGAGATATATACAATTATGCATGTCCGAATAAATTTATGGTAAATTGGCAGCTGTTCAATATTTACAAACTTATAAATTAAAAATCACAAGAAATGCAACCAACATTCTTACATACCTGGAAAGAGCACAAGAAACTGATTACATGACAACAATATAAGTCCTCTTGTTCATTTCAGGGCCTAGATATGACAGTCCAAACATTGTGGATCATGCAATTTTCATGCCCGAATAAATATAAATTGGCATTTGTGCAATATTTACAAACTTATGAACTAAAAATCACAGGGAATACAACCAAGATTCTTTCATACCTGGAAAAAGCACAAGAAACTGATTGCATGACAACAATACCAGTCCTCTGGAACATTTCATGGCCTGTATACGACAGTCCAAACATTGTGGATCATGCAATTTTCATGTCCGAATAAATGTAAATTGGCATTTGTGCAATATTTACAAACTTGTAAGCTAAAAATCAGAGGGAATACAACCAAGATTCTTACATAAGTGGAAAGAGCATAAGAAACTGATTACAGGACAATAATATCAGTCCTCTGGTTCATTTACTGGCCTGTATACGACAGTCCAAACATTGTGGATCATGCCATTTTCATGTCCGAATAAATGTAAATTGGCATTTGCACAACATTTACAAACTTATAAATTAAAAATCACAAGAAGTACAACCAAGATTCTTACATAACTGGAAAGAGCACAAGAAAGTGATTACATGACAACATTATGGTTCATTTCCTGGTCTAGATATGGCAGTCCAAACATTGTGGATCGTGCCATTTGCTCGCGACACAGTAATATTGGTCGACTTCAAAAAATAATTTTCCAGAAACGGAGCTGAACACCATCCTGAATTTTGCACCAATGAAGGATCGGCATGTCCTCAATATTTGTGCAAATTTTCATCAATTTCAAAAGATACACATTGTCACTTTTTTGACGATCTTTGGACTCCATTTTCACGATCACGGCTAGGAAAACGTCCTTGGAAAACACACCAATGTTGAAACTAATCAGGTACTGACTATGTGTTTGATGAGCCCCAATGTGCCTCAATATAAAACCAGTACCAGTTTTATTACATCTCATTCCTGCCTGCTGACATGATGTCCACAACTTGAGTGAGAATTGGCGTCTGTGCGAAATTTAGTATTTTTTTAATTAAAAACCAAAAATAACTCCATCCTGATTCTTGCATATTTGGAAAGAGCACAAAAAACTGATTATACAAAAAATATTTCAACCCTCTTGCTCGTTTCATGGCCGAGATATAACAGTCTAAACTTGGTGGATCATGCCGTTTTCTCGCTGTTCGTTTTTTGGTCATTAACTTCAAAAATTAATATCTCAGTGAAATTTTGAGATATCCTGCTCAAATTTTCACTGTTATTCCTTATATTGCATGTAGTTTTTGTACAAAAATTTTCAGAAAAATTCAAAGGGGTGTGATGTACACCCCTGGTTGATTTGACGTGGAATGACCCATTTAACTTGCGTTTTTTCATCAATATAAAAGCGTCTATTTAAGATCAAAAAATACTTTCATCCAGCTTCTATTTAACTTGCATTTTTTCATCAATCCAGCTTCTATTTCAGATCAAAAAATACCTTCATCCAGCTTCTATTTAACTTGCATTTTTTCATCAATCCAGCTTCTATTTCAGATCTAAAAATACCTTCATCCAGCTTCCATTTAACTTGCGTTTTTTCATCAATAAAGCGTCTATTTAAGATCAAAAAATACTTTCATCCAGCTTCTATTTAACTTGCATTTTTTCATCAATCCAGCTTCTATTTCAGATCTAAAAATACCTTCATCCAGCTTCCATTTCTCAAGCGCTTTTTCATATGTTGAAGACCATAAAAAGTTAAAAACAATGGTTTCCGCATACGGGGGGGGAAATGTCCTAGGGTAGGGGGGGAAACGTCCGGGGGGGGGAAATGTCCGGGGGGGGGGGGAAATGTCCGGGGGGGAAATGTCCAGGGGGGAAATGTCCGTTCACCGCAGTTGTCATAGCGCCCCTTCAAGATGTCTTCTCAAAGGCGCTCCAGACTGCTGCACAGACACTGAATTGGGGTTTGACGCAAAAGCGCATGAGCAATTGCGAGTGAAGGACTTGCTCAGGGTCCCTATGCAGCGGCTTGAGGTGGATTCGAACCCGCAACCTTCCAGCTCCAAGGCACCAAACATACCTCTACACCACCACCCACTGTGTGTGTGTGTGTGTGTGTGTGTGTGTGTGTGTGTGTGTGTGTGTGTGTGTGTGTGTGTGTGTGTCCGGTAGCTTACTTGGTACTTAAAAGGCACTATAGATCCGAGATTATAGCAAGTGTTGGATGTCAAGTTTTGCATCCAAAAACCAATTGATTTATAAGTTCATGGGCAGCAAAATGATCATGACCATTAAGGCTGTTGGTTTAATAGAGTTTGCATCCGGCCACAAACTGTAGATGTCCACGGGCAGCACAGGTCACATGACCACATGGGACTCTGTGCAGTGACTAAAAAATCACACGTTCAACACAGTTTTCGTTTCTGTCTATGCTGGCGACATGTAGCGTCCGTTTCTGCAACTACTTGCAGCAGAGTTTCCCACTATATATCATTATTGTTATCGCTATTTACTTCATGCAATGACTGACAAGTTGACTACTATCTTAATTGTTGAGTTTTTTCGCCCTGTTGTCTAACATACAGAGAACTGAAGGCACACCAACAAACACAGTTCTATAGATATCTTAAACTACAAAAACCGAATAAAACAAGCGAAATAAAACTTCTTTTTAAAAACACAATAAAAACGAGAGAAAACGAAAAACAATTGGACTTTGTTACACCTTTTATTACAGTTTAAGACTAAATGAACAAAATGAAAGAAAATTAAATGAAAATTAAAACCTTGTTTACACAACTTAATTTTAATCAGCAAGCAACTAGCACATCCTTATTAGTAGCTTAAACACTAAGAAAACAGTCAAAGCAGTGACCTGAATTACTGGAATAAATTACAGAGACAGCATAAGAGATACAAAACGAAAATAAAATTAATCAATTTAATTACAGACAGTAAATCTAAAAATTTGGTCATAATACATAAAAAAAAGGAAAACGAGACAAAAGAAACAGGAAATTCAGACAGAAAACAACGAAAAACAAACGTTTGTTACAACTATGCCAAGCTCTATACAAGTTCAATACAATTGCGCCTCTGAGGAGTTCTCTTGAAGTGGCGCTATATAAATGTATGATTACAATCATGCCTTCTTTGTGCATTGATGATGGTGAAACCAATAAGGATCCTGCCATTCCAATCCCATATTCCAATAAGCAGCACTCAGCTACAGCAGTGGCTGCTGTCGTCAGACCTGACTCATAACAGGTTGTTTGGCCACATTAGTTTTCAAAGTGCAATCAGATGTAAACCAGCAAAGGTCGAGTAGTTGACTGGGGTATCTAAGTACAGGAGGTAATGAGCCGAGGTTGGAGATATGCTTTCATTTAAACAGGTACAATAAAAATTGAATATATTAATTAGCTACGTCTGCAGTTCTGTAATTCAAGTGCACATACACACAGAGAGACCTTCTGTTCATGCCCCCCCAACTCCCGTGGGGAGGGCGGGGGTAGGACATGAATATAGCGGTCATGGTTCAGCGGATCTGCGGGGATTTAGAAAGGGCGAGGGGTAAAACTGGCGGGCTCTGAATTTTCTATTCATCGATTCGACTGGTACCCTGCTGTTGCGCGCGCCGCGCGCACACACTCACACACACACAGAGCTGAATAATCAGCGATCAACTTTGTTCAAAGTGTCATTATTGCCAACCTACCAGCAGAATTAATATGTTATTGGTTATATATGTTATTGGTCATACAATAGCAACGACAATTACGCATTCGCTTGGTCCAAAGGCTACATACACTACGACTGGTTCAACGCAGGGATATATTGGTCAACCTGGTCCGTTGGGGTCAAGCCACAGATCCCCTTTGCAGCTGTGGGAACATTCAGACTATGGCACACATTGTAAATGACTGTATAACATCTCGCTTTCCGGGCGGAATGCCCGTCCTACACGAGGCCGGTGAGGCTGCTGTTGAGTGGCTATGCGTGAACAGCAAAAGCTAAATAAAATAATTGGTCAACTGCGACAGGAATCGAAAGTAATTTATACCTCCACCGACCCACCCCGCCCTCTTCATCCAACGAGTACCCCAAATGAAACAGAGGGTGACCCTTGGCAATGGTTATATATATTATATATAACCAGAAGAGTCAGGGAGCAACATGGAAGGGAGAAACCCTAAAGCAGCTTCAAGGCATAGAAAGAAGACTAGTATCAAACATCATCAAATACAGTCACAGTTCTGCAAAGACAAGTCAACGACAACCGCCTCGAAGGGAGGAGGATCCAGATTTGACCAGGGTCTATGACAACAGAGGCCGTTACCCTGGACAGAAATTTGTTTTGTATGGCATACTACAGCTCATATCACTAACCGCCTCGAATAAACAATTTACGACTAGTGTAGCTTGCATTAGAAGCTTTGTAAAGGTGTCTAAAAATATCCATATTCTAATGAACGGAAAACACATCTCGATAAGTAGTTTCTAGTGTTATAACATCCTATGGCTGCCAGTGTTGCTGCCGTCACCCTTCTTCGTTCACCAGACTTGGCACTGGCACCACAAAATGGCGGACAGCGGCAGTTTTGCCTCTCAATGAATAGCGCTACATCATAGCAACCTCTCGATAGGACACAGAGTTTAATAATACCAAGTCATCATCCATTTGAACTGTAAAGGTGTCCAATTAGAACAATAAGAACTTCATATCAGGAATGCTGTTTAAAAAACGTTTTATCTGCTGCTCTCTTGGCCCTTATTTACTGTCACGCTATGAACGTTATGGCGACCGGTTACTGTCTCAATAAAACGAATGTGCGTGTGGGTGTGAGTGCGTGTGTCGTTGACGTCGACATAGTTACATTTCTTGTAAACCAGTGGAATGTCTAAACACAGCTATAACACTCGATATAAGTCATAATAAGCTCAATAATATATTATCAACGTAAGATTCAACCTGACAATTTATTGTATTCACGACCTTTATAGATTACGTCCAACACGTTTTAAAGGTGTCGAAAGGCACCATTGCCTTTTCCAGTACCTATAGCTACATCCAGTGGCTGTCTATGCCGTTCACTTTACCATCAAGCTAGGAATATTAATTACTGTGACTGCTAATTATAAATTTTGCAAAACAAAGAGGGAAAAGCATCTCCCTAATCTTTTAATTCAATCTTGGGATTGGCACCACCAAACAACACCAGTGGTGGAGTTACTAAATAAACAACTGATTCAAAATTAATGGCTCACCACAGCAACTTGAAAACACCAGTTACACCAATTAATACACATAGGACCAAAGGGGCTGTCCATATTCTACGAACGAAGGCAGGAGACAAGGTCACCCGATTTAGACGATTTGCTTACGGGTGCGTAAGGCGGGAACGAGGGTCTCAACAAAATGTATGCAAAATAAATGTGTAATAGTCATGTCCACATTATTTATTTCAGAAATTTATATAGCGCCTCTTCAAGGTAGGCTACTCAGAAGCGATCACGGTCCAACCATGGCTAAATAAAACATGTTTTAGGTTCTTAAGGAACAGAGTGGAGTGACCTCTGGGAATTAAGCGCAGTGTAACAGGGAGACCATTCCAAGTTGTAGGACCAAAAGCCTATTTACAACTCTGTATTATCCTATAGGCCCCGATGGCATTTGATTACATTATAATTAAATTCTGTTTAAATCTAAACAGTAAAATCAAAACTGATTTTTAAAAATGTAGTTAGCAGATAACATAAATAAATAGTAGCATACGGTAAAATAAATGTTTTAAAGATGACTTCAGCTAATCAATTTGGGGGTGGAGGCAGAGAAGCACGTTTATCTGTACGTACGCATATGGGTGTTCCTTAAAATGTACGAGTTGCAACAAAAGAATGGGTCAAAAACGCATTTTCGGCGTTATAAGAGTTTAAAGTAATTTATGCATAAGTTCGAGAAGAGTCGAGAACGCACATTAATGACCATTACAAGAAATTGCTATTATAATTTATCTGGCGCGCGTTTGAAAGGTGTCTAACGACGACATGGTAGGTTTCTTTGATGACGCTATATAAGTGCATAGAATGAATGAATGAATATAAGTAACCACATCCTGCTCCAGCTGCAGTATTCTACCATCATTCCAGTGATAAAATGTCCGCTTATCAGGATCTGATAAATGGGCGAGCATTATATCCATTCATTCATCCGTCATCCATCCATCCATCCATCCAGGAGGCTAAGAGCACGTACCGTATACCATAGTGGGGGGGGGGTTCAGAACACCCTATTTGTCTGTCAACAGAGACGAAGCTTTAGGCAATCCATAGCAGAGCAACAATGTGTCTACTAGTAAACCTCACAAAACGTGTGGCTCATATCCAGGCAGAAAAGCTAAAAAGAAATGGAATCTTGGGGTGGGCGGTAGAGTAATGGATAACACGCTGGTCAAGAGTGCGAGAGGTAGTGAGTTCGAGCCCCTGTTGGGCGGATATGCTTTGTAGGCTGCTATTAACGCCATGTATTGCAGGCTGTCTGTTCAGTTGGTATAGTTAAGGTTTGTGTATTCTCTAATCCGAGTTCCTGTAAATTGTTTCAACTGCATAATTGTACACTGTAACCGGTTGCGGTCTGTCAACCGGATTGTTGAATAAACGAAAAATTATTAACCTGAAACATTCACATGGGGCGTACACTCCAAGTTCTCTTCTGAGGGGCAGATTCAAACGTCCAATGGCACCACCAGGGGCGGATCCAGGGGGCCAAAATGGCCATGCCCCCCATTTAAAAATTGCATGGGACGTGGCCCCCATTTGGTTTCAACAAGTCATTAAATAAATGCAGCGGGAGGAAAAAACAGGATACCAGGCCCCCATTAAAAAATCGCATGGGGCGTGATCCCCATTTGATTTACCATACTCCCGACTATGATGAAAAAAGGTCATCAACTTTTTTGGCGGCTGAATTGGTATCTTTTTCCTGAAAAATTGGACAAATGACTAAAAAAAGGTCATCAGTTTTTTTGGTGACGAATAACACAAAATTTTTCCCCTGTCCCACCAACAAGACCGAAAATTTTGGCCCCCTTCGAAAATTTCTGTATCCGCCCTTGGGCACCACCCCTTCCGATGTTCAGCCTTCTCCTTCAATTTCCTGTATTCTTCCATCATCATCTGTCTATTCCTCTTTTTCTTCTTCCTTTCATTGCTCCTTCGATGATATCTCTTTCAGAAGGGAGTCTCTTCTCAATATATTTTGTCCAATCCATTTCCTCCTAAGTTGCCTCGTTCTTATTGTGGCCATTAAAGCTCTTTCTTCGTCCACCAGTTGTAGCACCTCTTCATTTATTATATCCTCAATTCAACTAATTTTTTCCATCGTTCACCATATATGTATAATCCACATATCAAAAGCCATAGTCTTCTGACATCATCCTTTCTTACGATCCAAGTTTATGATCCATATTATATATAAGTGTTACGCTCCATACATATATATAAGTGTTACGCTCCATATCACTGTTTTGATCCTTCCTTTCTTGAGATTTCTACTCAATCTTTCTCTCCCTCCTCTCACCAGCTCCTTCTACCATTCATAAGATTATCAGCGCACGGCTTGTATGCTGCGCAATCTCACTGGTTACTCGCCAGTTTGAGTTAATAAAGATGTCACTGGCATCTATTGATAAGCTCATTCCTATGGCCGAATGAGAAGGCGACTCAGGCTGGTAGTGCCAGACCCAGTCCGGAAGATAGGAGGGCGACTTTGATCATCAGTGTCATGATATACCCAGTGCACAAGACCGGTCGCAAACGCCACTGCTCGACGACTGCACGAACGTCAAACAAGTCAAGTCTGGCTGCAGGACACAGTGGTCAGAGCACACAAACTGGACGGTCACATTAGTATCTCGTGCCGTCAGACCTTGCTTTAAAGATCTGGTACAACAGATGCCAGCAACTCTACGACAGACAGCGGCTGCTGTCAGCATAAAGCCCGATAACGTCAGAGGCACTTACGCAGACTCCAGTTCCACTACGTCGATATATACAGTATATATATATATATATATATATATATATATATATAAGTGGCTCATATACAGGCAGTATATATATATATACACACACACGATGATTTATAAGTAACGGTGGTTGGCGTGATAGTCGAGCAGTGGTATCAATCGGGGAAGGGTATGTCCTAATTCCCACCGATACGAAACGCATTTCGAGATCATGTTGTGCTATCGCTCTACGGGGAACTAAGCTATAAAATTAAAAGTCTGCAGATTGGTGGGAAGATCATAGGCAGGGAGGGAAAGGATTAGACACCCCTCCCTCCCCCATAAAAACACCAGTGGCTACGAAAGTGGTACAGCCGTCCCTTAAGAGCTATCCAGAGAGGCAGTCGTGGGTATGAAGTGCTAGCGACTTCAGCTTCTCGGTCACGGCATACAATGATTTGGTGCACTATAATTTATTTATTTATTGTGCAAGAGTGATGACACTGTCCTGTGTATGAGAGAAATTATATTGCGTGAATAGACGAAGATTATATCTACCAGCAACAACAACAACAACAACAATAATAATAATAATAACGTTTTAATGCCCTTGCTTTTAGAGGTACTATTGCACCACTCTCCGGGGGACGAGAACAGCGCACTCTAAGCTTGAAAACTTTTCTGTTTCCAGTCTGGTTTTAAGCTTGTTTGGTCATTTAATAAATGATTTTGTTACAATAATAATAATAACAACAACAACAACAACAAATAATAATAAAGTAACACAATGTCTGGGGTTGATGTCTACATTGGGTACAAACAAATAATGGCAAGCTTAATTAACAATAACCCATTTATTAATTGAAACTGACCAGCTCATTCCCCTCCTATAAGGAACACTCCCCTACACCATGGGCCACATACTACATGACCGAATTATCCCACAGGTGATCAACTTATTACGATAACAATGTTTTTAGCAAGAAAGATAATTATATGATGCTTAATTTCATGTAAAAAAGGTGTGGTAATGCAGTTGGATTAACAAAGAATATATTTACTCTATTCAATTCAAATAAAGAATATTCTCATCTTAGCTTACTTACTTCTCATATCCATGTGCTGCTTAGACACCTTTAATACGTGTGTCAAAATTTAATATATAAACTATTCAGCTTCACGGTTCTATAGTGTGCTTGTCTCATGTTCAAAATAAGGATCCCATGATGTTACCGAAGTTCAACAGTTACTGTAGTAGAATTCCGCAGCCTGTACATTTCTGATGCAAGAATTAGTATAAATGCATATATAACTATAAATAAATAAATAAATAAATAAATATATATATATATGAAACTTCTGTGCAAACCAAAATTCTGTTTGCTATTTATTAGAATATTCTGCTCTCTTCAATTCCAACCTGTCAATGTGTAGTAGATCCCAACCGCATGTCAGGGCATTTTTAGTGTGTATACTTCTACACCAAAAGGTCAGTTCTAAGTGAATTTCTGCAGCTGTTAAAGTATTTTTTACAGGTAAAAATAGTTAAAAACCTACATTATCACATGATTGGGAAAAAATTACCAATGAGGTTGTGAAGGGCGAGAAAGGGTCGTGAAGTTCTGAAAATTCCTTTAAAAGAATCCCTGCCAGTGCACGTGAGCCTAAGCTAAGCACAGTGGTCGTTCAAGCGATGACCCATATTCAGTCAACTGCAACACGTAGCGGACAATGACCACAGTGTGTGTCACAGAGAAAGAGAAATGCCAGAGACCACGGTAGAATGGACGCCGAAACATAACAGAACAAAGCAAACAAAGTACCAACGATGAGAGAGAGGTAGGTCACACTTCTCAACGTAATCTGACCTCAAACGATACAAATGCTACTATATAGGGGGTTGATATATTCAGAGGTGTCAAAAGTCTGGGCCACGAGCAATTCCAGGCCAGCCAACGAAGTTTTCTATCCCACGGTGCATGCCTCCACTAAAGACATTGATATTACAAGCTCAGTTGTTAATTTTCACTGCGTGTGAAACGACCCCTGTTGCGCCTGACACAGACTTACTCAGAATATTAGAATATTATTACGATAATTCTGAATTACTTATGTGCCACACATAGAAACCCGAATAAAATTACATTGCTTGTGTTTCGTGTAATGTTTTATGTTATGTCAGTGACTGGTAATGAAGATCAATATAATAAGATTTTATAGGCTCACTGTGAATGTTCACTTGCAAAAATGCACACACAACTCATGAGTTTACATGTACGTATGTTATGTATGCACGTATGTATGTATATATATATATACGTTTGTATGTAAGTGAGTAAGCATTATGTATTTATGCATGTATGTCAGCAAGCCATGTATGTATGTACTAATGAGCATGTAATATCAGCACCGCTATAGAGCACTAAGTGGTTCAGATGAGAGTTTCAGAAAGGCCTTCCCAAAAGTATATCTCCATGCAGGATGATGCAAGGTAATCTTGGCCACATAACAGCTTGCCAATTGATATAGAACATGCGTAATGTTCAAACAATCGGCAGAAGGCTCAAAAGCATAGGCACATATACTCATATAGGCTACAGTCCAGAAAGTTATAGGCGCATAATATTATAGGTCGTTGTCGAATCGGCCACACAAGTCACTGCTATATCCTGTTACGGGTTGCAAACACCCCTCCCCCTTCTCGCCGTACCCTCACCAGCGCGGCCTCTGTAGTCTGGCTCTAATTATGAGGCGCTCTGCTAGGCAGCTGTTTGCAATTGACTGGCTATGTTGGGCAGGGCTGTTTAGCTTGTCTAGGTCCGGTTTGGTTTCTAGGCCGAATTGGACAAAGGATTTAGTTGGGAAGCAGTAAAGGTTTTCTGTATACTAGGAGAAGATAATGTTTAAAAATTCATATTTTTACATCCTCACTCTGTATAGGATTACACGCTACATATTACCGTTCCTACACTGCACAACGCACTATTTAAGGCATTAAACTTTACATTGTACAGTGTTCACAGCATTACACTTTACATCTTACATTACACCCTACATCCTCATGTTTACATTACATTTTACACTTTACCATATCACACTTTACAATCAGTACAGCATTATACTCAAGTTCGTCTCATACAAAATTTTAGAACTTCCCATTCATGTCTGATGATGAAGCAACTCATTCTATGAATCTCAAGTAACTCTTCCAGACACTTAAGCCTGAGTAGCATTGCTTCTGAACAATACTCTTCACAACGTGCAATACAACTGCACTTCGATATTGCACGCCTTCCAGACTTCGGAAGCAACAACGAGTGCAGGACTTACGGTACACAATGTTCATCCACAGTGACCACCCCATGCAATACAATACAAACAATACACAGCCAAATGCATTGATGACATTGCCCTCCTTCCATGACTGCATGGACGGTCATGAACGGCGTCCAGGCACTTATTTTCGAATCTGAATGCCGTCCTGCCAGTGCAGCATGGAAAGATAAGATAAGGGGCATCCAGGCACTTTTCTTTGCACTTCAAGCAGTGCTGCCTTCTTCCAAAGCTCAGAAGTTAACAAAGAGGCATTCAATTTGAAATTCAACAATTATTACACATTTATTTCTAAATAGTTATCTTGAATCCTGGGCTCTATATATAAATTCCTCAGTGTTCCACTAACTAATGACTGCTCATAAATCAATGACTGTAAATTATAGTCGTGAGTGAAAGACAATTAGTTGCTCAATGTCCATACAATTAACTGTGTGGGAAGAGAAGGTCTAGCCTAACAAGACAAGTGCTCTACTCAACATAGGCCACTTTGTTCAGCACAACGTTGAAATAGAGTTCTTGTCCCAAACATCTCGTTGGCTACATTGTTATCTACAGCCACAATAGGGAAGCCACCCATTTAGCCGCTTCACAACAGCACAGCAACAGTTCATCATTCAGCAAACAATGTCCAGATGACAATGACAAACACAGGCACACACAATGCACACACCGCCAAACATATATGTATTGCACTGTATACCACACCGCCAAAAATATAAACATACGTATTGCACTGTATACCACACCGCCAAACATACAAACATATGTATTGCACTGTATACTACACTGCCAAACATACAAACATACGTATTGCACTGTATACCACACCGCCAAACATACATATATTGCACTGTATACCACACCGCCAAACATACAAACATACGTATTGCATTGTATACCGCGGTATAGACTCCAGCAGGACACTTCAATACAACACACACCTAAAACTGTTAAACAGCACTGCTGCACAGGTTCAAACCAACCACATGCACATGCAACATTGGCAAACTGCGCCAGGAGAACATTCCAATGCTCAAGGATTCAGCAATTTATAAAGGCGACGAATCAACAAAGAAGACTTTTCCTTACCTACAACCATCAGCGTGAACTCAAAGCCGCGCTTCACCGACTTCCTATAGACCTGGTTTGGGAGGCTGGCAAAACCGACGTATCCGTCCGCGTCCTTCGACGTCTGGATGACTTTTCCAGATGGAGGAGGAGCGGACTGGATGACCAGCGACCGGTCGTTTTCCTTCTCCAGGTCCCTCTCGCGCAGGTACGCCGACTCCGGCTGTTTGGATATTTCGCCCTTTAGGAAAGAGTCCTTTACCGCCCTCCGCCCTAGCCCTATTCCGGACTAAACAACAACAACAGACGAAGACATTTCAGTCTAGGGTTAAAAGCATCTGCAAATGGTTAGGTATCCAAACAAGTCGGCTGGGCAAAGTACTTTTTAGCTAAGACTCCTGTGGTTTGGATGTGGAGAGATAGAATGCCAGGTGACTTATCCATTAGAGTGCATTTTTACATGCAAGATTCGAATAAAAAGAAACAGGGACAGACCAAGACAATGCTCCTAAGTAGAAGTCTCTAGATGGTGCTATTTAAGTCCAATGAATGAATGAATTCAATGAGTGAGTGAGTGAGTGAATGAATGAATGAACGAACAAACTAATGAATGAATGAATGAATCTATATAATAAAATCTTAAGTCTTCAATTTGAAATCATGAATCCACTGAGTAGATTAGATAGATCTATGCCAGCAGCCAGTGCATTCATTAAATAAATTAAATAAATTAATAAAGACCGGTAAAAGAACTCACCAATTGTGATGACGCTGTAGTTTTCGAATCAACATACAAGAAACGAAAACACAAAACACATGCGATCACAGATTGAATGAATAAAACAAATATCCAGACTAAACAAGCATTAAGAGACCATGGGCATCCGCAGAGAGAACGGAGGTAGTGGGGGCGGAGGAACAAATTTACTAGCAGGAGCTTGAAAAATAGAAGCAGGATATATAAGAACATGCATATAATTTCATAGCAGTTTCAAAACGCAGCATAAATAAATTTCTCGGTTTCATTTTGTGTATATAATTAATAATTACCATCAACTGGTGTTAAATTAGTATCAATGATGCTTTAGGGCAAAGAAAACAAAAAGTATCTTTAAAAAAATAGGTGTCCATTTTCCAGGTGGGGTGGGGCAAGTGCCCCCTCTTACCTCTATGTGCGGACACTCATGCAAGAGACATTCAACACTCTGATGCACCTTTCAGGATATGACAAATGAAAATGATGACAATGATGAGGATGAAGACTTTAAGTTTATATGTCTCACTCAATAAGGTTTACTTGCATCATCTTAGTGTTTAGTTGCCTCATAAGTAGTGTTTACTTGCCTAATCTTAGTATTAACTTGCCTAATCTTAGTATTAACTTGCCTAATGTTAGTATTTACTTGTCTCATCTTAGTGTTTACTTGCCTAATCTTAGTATTTCTATAACACTGTCAATGCAAACATTGCTCTGCTGCCTATGAAGGTCGCGCATCACATACTCGGAAAAGGAGTGAAAGAAATTACTTACATTACATTCTACTTGGTGCAAGTTACTTTTCAAAACATGCAATTTTAGTCAGTTTTTTAAGCACCAAGTAGCAATACACAAGACATATAAATAGTCCGATGGTTTACACAGTCTGCAATTGCAGTTACGATAAAAACAAAAATTACAATTTACAATTATATTTACAATTTTACACTCACACTTACAATATAACAATAACTTAATTTACAAGTCTACAATAACAAGTTCAAGTTTACAATTACATTTACAGTCCAAGCTGCATAAAGTATTATATTATGCTGACATCAAGCCTCAAACAATATAACTGCTCCATTGTCACGCACGAAAATTTCCACACGAAAGTATTTAACAGGCAGTCCACTTAAAGCCAAGCATGGCTCTTGCCACAAGGGGCAGAAATAAATCATTGGCACAACAGAATCTGTTTCCACGGTCGAAATCAAGGGCATTGAAGCCATGAGGCAGACCCTGAATCCAATGGAACTAAACATGCAAACCTAATGCAATCGTAGATCAACAAAGTCTCTCGACCGATCGAGATCAATAATAGATTCGGACGATCGACCGAATCTCAGAAGACTTCGATCTCGTTTGAAATTTCCTCCGAGGCCAAGGACGGCAAAAAGAACAATGGACATGATGATGATGAAGATGAGAAGCAGAACGAGGATGCAGAATGAGGATGCAGTTGATGATGATGATGATGATGATGATGATGATGATGAAGATGCTCGTTGTCATGCTGGTAATGATGATTATTGTGATGAGGATCAAAGTGGTGGACAGGAATGGGTTGATGACAACAATGAAAATGAAGATCATGGTGATGATGGTAATAGTGGTGGTGGTGATGATGATGATGATGATGATGACGACGACGAAAATGATGATATAAAAATGACGATGATGATGATGACTGATCGGTCATGTCGGTAATTGGATGTGGTGAAAATTATAATGATGATGATGGCAAGTCATCAAATTGAGTAAAACAGCTGATAACAAGATGATGGCAATGAAGATAAGGTCGTCATGGCGAGCATGAGCCGACACGGATGATGGTGGCAATAGGGTGGTGACAACAACAACAG
Organism: Lumbricus terrestris; assembly: GCA_949752735.1. Taxonomy (NCBI): domain Eukaryota; kingdom Metazoa; phylum Annelida; class Clitellata; order Crassiclitellata; family Lumbricidae; genus Lumbricus; species Lumbricus terrestris. The sequence goes on along the minus strand of OX457042.1, from coordinate 4,804,334 downwards.
CGATGACAATTATGACGAGGATGTGCGCAAATACATTTTTCCCATCAGATGCAAGCTATCCAATATCAAGTCACCAGCTAGAAGTAATTGTCTGTGAAATTTTATTAATTACAACAGAGTGCAACGTCCAATAAAAAACTAAGTTACAACAAAATTTTAAAAAACTTGCCCGATCTAACTAGCACCATCACATACCTGGTTTTGGTAACATTTTGATCTACCTCCTCAGAGAAATTTACCTAAGACCTTGCAAGCTAGATTGTACATTTATGTGTTCCACCCATCAAAACTACCCCAACTATTTCCAGCCTTCTACGAACTGGTTACATAAAGAGAAACACCCTAAATGTCCACTGTACAGATACTACTGCTTTCAGTTCAGATACTATCAGCAAAACAGGGAAGAGGGAAAGTAGAAGGAGAAAGTTGCCCAATTAGCATCCCGGACAGAGGTTGTCATGAGGTTGAGCTCCAAAAATGGACAAAACCACCATGTGGGGTAAGTTGATAGCACTTTGTCAGACTGCTTGTCCTTCAAGCAGCCTATAACTATTTATCAACTGAAACCAAAACAGCCAGCTGAACCGTCTTTTGCATTTTTCGTGAAAGCTGAATAATTCATGATATAATTGCTTAGCATCACAAAGTCAAACATAGCACACACACATACACAGCATACATAACACTGCATAGCAGTATATTCATCAGTCATTCATCATACACTACACTTCAATGAATTGAAATGCATTCGATTAAAATTTACAAGCGCCATTGATCAACACGAATGATTTCTTTAAATCCAAGCATCACCTCATTATTTAACGTTACGCATGCACTTGACATGGATCCTTATTCAGACACAAAGCCCTGTCTATCTCCCCAAGACGAGGAGGCATGCACGTACGATGATGAGTCACATCAATCGAGACTCTTTCCCGCAGCTCGGCCTAAAGATGAAATCCAATCTAAGGCCAATAATGCTTGTATCCGAATAGAAGGGAGGATGCTGAAACAAAACTGGCGGCAGTATTACAGCCTGTCCTACATGAACCTTCGCGTTGGCGGCGATCAACACATTCGAAAGAAAACGATCGGCCACTGAAATGGAATACATTAACGCGAATTCAAAATTTAAAAGACGAGAATTCTTGCCAAAATTACTCACCCATAACGAAACAAATAATGTTAAAACTGGGGCACTACTAATAGATTAGTAATCCACAGGCGCCGCGCATGCGCTCTAGATGGTCAGCGTCGATGGCATCGCGAAATTTAGAGCAATAAAAAAATAAGTAAGTAAGCGAAAGGTACGTTGTAAGCGAGCTTACGCTAGCGGTCATTCGATGGACACAGCGCATAGATCGAGTATTCGCGACTTTATTCGTGAATATTAAGATTTTTTAATATTCGCAAATATTCGTTAACGAATTAATTAAGGTGAACGATCGAAACCGCAATGTCACTCGGTATTAAGCAGTTTAAGTCTCTGTAGCCTATGTCTCTACGACATTCACTCGCATCCAGGGCAAGGCTGAATTAAAATATGCAATGCGCTTAACAAGCTGAGATCGGGATAAATTTTGCTGGTAATCTGGCACTATTATTTCATGCGTTGGCATTTATATCTACTCATCCTGCTACACTGATATAAAATTACTTTATCAATTTGCAGTTACTATTATAGGCAGTTAAAGTTTATTTCTAATTTAGCATATATTGCTGCTATTTACCAACTGCCATCGGTGACTGTCTCTTTTCAGTTGGGAGAGGATAGTCAGTATAGTCAAAGCAACTATAACATTAGGGGAAGGGCTTCTAATATGAACCCCCTAAGAAACTTTGCCATAGAGTACAGATGCAGCTGAATGCGTCGGTTCGTTTATTCTATGCATATTAACTTGACGTGAATTTTGATCAAATATGAAGGAATTATTATTTAATCTGTTCAAATAAATGTTTAAATATTTTTTTTCTAAATACGTAAAGTGGACCATATTACACGACCCTGTGTGTAAAAATTATGGGCCGCCATTGTAAATTTCAAAACATTTTTTTATTAGCACAGAAAGTGGCCCATATTCTACGACTTTGTGTGCTTGTATGAATGGCAGAGGCCCATATTACACATTCGATCACAGGCTCATATTAGACACACTGGTATGCTTATGAAAAATCTGTTATAGTGTGATCAACGAATGTTTTAAATATCAAGATAGTTGCGTTTTTATATGCATTAAGAAATTCCCTATCTTCTGAGACCAAAAGGCATAGTATAACTCAAATAATAAGCCTCACAACAGCTGCTGAAGTTTGAAATTTTTTATAAGAAATCTACATAAAAACTAAAACATTGTATAGTTTCGTGCAGAGGTTGTGAGCATATGGACACATCCAAAACAGGAAGTTGAAATCGGCGGACGGATTGTTTCACACAGTAAGAGCTTTCCGCAGACGTGGTAGGTGGGAGAAAGTCGTGGCCCATATTACACACTAGCCCATAATACAAGCCTTTTCCCCTAAGTATCGAATGTGATATGAATGCCGCATGGCCACATTGACCAGACCCAGCAAAGACCTCAATTGAAGTTTTTAACAATAAATCTATTAAAGTTATTGTCACTTACTGATATAGGCTTATGCGCAAGCTCACTCAATTTTGTAAGCTACAAATTATTCAGTAAAAGTCAAACATTTTAATTTGTCATAAATAACAAAATAAGAATTAAGAATTCCTTGAAATGACGTAACATTTTACGAATATAATATTCGTTGGCAGTTTTAATATTCGTGAATATTTGAAAATCTTAATATTCGTAATATGCGAATACTCAACCTATGACACAGAGTGGCAGAAGTGAAGTGTTTGCTCGTCGGGCCTTTCTCAGTCGTCGAATTTCCACATGAGCGGATAGGCAATGACAGCGAATCGCAAAATTGTGTATGTGGTTGTATATAACCAATCCTTACGAAACAATCTCGCATACTAACTGAGCAGACAGCCTACAATAATCGGCGCGAATAGCAGCCTACAAAGCAAATCCGCCCAACTGGGGTTCGAACTCGTAGGCGGCAGGCCTACCGCTTTAATTTAAGCAAATACCGCAGCACAAGAAATCATGCAGGAGCATAAATTCAGTCTCTTTCAGAAACATAATTTTACCAAGTTCACTACTACAACGCAAAATCACAGCAACAAAGTTAAGCTAAGTCTTTTGAAAGAACCGTGCACTTTGCCGTATGAGTCACCATGTTACTATAGAGAGTAAACCGCTTGTCACATCCCATACAACCAAAGGGTTTCTCACCCGTGTGACTTCTCATGTGTCCCTCGAGATTTGGCTTCTTTGGAAACCTCTTTCCACAGATATTACATTCAAATGGCTTCACACCAGCATGCATTCTCATGTGATCAGCCATACGAGTGGCCCAGAGGATCTTACCACAAATGGAGCACGGATCTTTCGCAAGCTTCTTCTTTCCACTATGAGTGTCCATGTGATTCCGTAACTGTATCTTCAAGCAAACATGTTTTTCGCATAACGTACATTTGAACGGTTTCTCTCCAGTATGGATCATCAAGTGGTCCGTCAAGACTGAGGGCGAGCTAAACTTCCTTTTGCAGACGTCGCAGGGGACACCTTTTTTTGCTCCTCCTCTTTGTGAGATTCTTTGTGCTTTGATAAACCGGTCTTCGACTTGTACGACTTGCTGCATTGATCGCAGTGGAAAATCCGTTCCTTTGAGTGTGTATATTTATGTATGCGAAGACTGGAGTTAACTCGAAACTGCTTTCCACACTGATCGCAGGTGAATGGCTTTTGCAGCGTATACGTATCCGAACATGCGTTGCCAAATCTGAAGGTTGCGCAAAACGCTTACCACAAAACTCACAAGAGAAACGGCAAAAGGTCTTTCTTTGTCTTTTATCCGATATACACCTTTGTTGCTAAGTAAAGTAGAACCAGTCGGCAATTTTGAAGATACCATGGACTCAATTCGACTACAAAATGTAGAGGATGTACCACGGTCGATATCAGATAGTCGAGAATATGACAAAGAAACCGCTTCTGAATGATCAGATGAAAACAATGTTTGTGTCACGGTAGGAGATTGTGGTCCTTCAGGAGATGAAACTTCCTCTTCATATACAACGCCAGCTCTAAATGAAGATCGATTTTTCTTTACGACAATTGACGATTTATCTTTACTTCCATTTTGATTGGACTTTGCGTTCGTAATATTTGACTGCACGATCATCGCCACGTTGCTCTTAGAAAGACATCGTATGGCAGCACTATCAAAAAAGACCATATTGCCAGACGTTCCTTCGAGGTTGCTCTTCAAAAGGTTGGTCAGTGGAGAGAAAGAATTAGTTGCTGCTGAGCTACCCGACTCCATTGTGCTGTTAAGCACTTCCTGGGTTTCACTGTCTAGTAGCTGAAAGTTGTTAGATTTATCTTGGCCTGATCTGCCGGATAATTGAACCACAGGAGCTATAGGATTATTCAAAGACATGACTTGATTTTTCTGCTCTTTAGTTTTATCAGATTTCGTTTGACTTGAAGACTGGAAATGAACATTAGGCCTACACGATGCAGTCGGCGCCCATGGGAATAGGCCCCCTGGATCCGCCCCTGAGTCAGGGCTTTTAAAAAGAAATTTGTAGAACTGCACGAGCAGGAAGTTTTTTTAGTGCGGCTATGTTTGGCGAAGATCTTCTCGTCGTTTCTCAAACTTTTGCCAAGAAATGTCGCAAGTCGGATTTTTTAGTCGTTTGTTCAGAACTTTGTCCCAAGTTTTTGCCAGAAATATCGCAAGTCGGCGACGGAAAAAGCTGATGACTTTTGTAGTTATCAACTTGAAAATTGTTTTATTTCACCTTATTTTTTACTCTAGGTCCCTCCACATGGAATGACCTTTCCCCTCTTCTAAGGGCAATGCTCATGTCTTGGCTCTTGCCGCTCTTCCCTGCATCCTCTCGCTATCTCAACACGTTTCTTTGACCCAGAGGGCTTCTGTGCTGAAAGCGTCTCTCAATAGTCTATGCTGCAAGAGGCGCTCTATAAATTTTATATACGATACGATAGTCAAACCTATCAATTAGTTATAATTATACATAGCTTACAATTATATTGCTGCCTGATATGATGAACGCTTTAACAATTGAATGAAACAAAAGCGTTCATCATCGCTAGCACTGTGCCACTATATCCTATGCAATGCATCTTGTTAGACACCTTTAAAACAAATGTAACTTGCATTATATAATTTTCTAAGCGTAAGTATACACAATTAAGTTTCAACGTAAAGGGTATTCCAGCCGAAGAAAAGCATATAAAACAAGTTCTAGTTATTTCAAAGGTGTCTAACAAGATGCATTGCATCGGTTAATGCTATCGACATCTCGTGGCTGCCGAAACCGTTCGCAGCGTCCGTAACTTTCGAAATACTTAATTAATGAGAGGGAGGTTTTATAAATCATCATCATCATCATCATCATCATCATCATCATCATCATCATCATCATCATCATCATCATCATCGTCGTCGTCGTCGTCGTCGTCGTCGTCGTCGTCGTCGTCGTCGTCATCATCACCAACATCATAATCGTCTTCACTATGCAGCCACTCCCATCGATACGCCTAATAAGTTAGCCTATATTTCCTACTATAATAATTGTTGCTAACCACTATAGGCCTAAAGCCAAGGCCTAATCTGTTTCAAACTGCTCGTCACCATAAGCTGCTTATCTGTCTTGATTACTGTTCTTCTGGATAGGCTAATTATCTGATGACTGCAAAGTCTTGTCGCTGTCGATTGGCAATTATACTGCACCGTGCGCAATAGAAGTAGCTAATTACAATTACAGCATAGGTAGGCCTCCTGCGGTTTTTGCCAATATTTTAATAAAATTTTACAGGTTTAAAGACAATTCATATTTACGTAGAGTGACTAGATTTCACCACAATATTTCAAATCAAACAGAATAATAGTTAAATCACTTTTATTGAGACCAGAAACTTTTATAAGGGACTCTATTTTATCACTTTCCGGGACTACACCCGAAACTCACGTCACGCTTGTTCAAAGAATTCACACCCCTACTCATCTGAGCCTCATATCCTAATGCATAATGCAACAAAAAGTTTTTTAAAAGTGATTTAAAAAAGTCTCATCCCAAAAATAATATTATCGTAATCAAATAAACGTGATAGTACTTCACATATTGTGTTCAAAGTGTCCACCGGTTCCACCACAACTGGTCTACCGACAACTCGTCTACCGACAACTCGTCTACCGACAACTCGTCTCCGGACAATTGGTCTAACGACAACTGGTCTACAGACGAATTATCACGAATAGTATTGGTGAAATAGAAGCTGGATTTATTAAAATGGCTTTTAGCTTAAATGGAAGCTGGATTGATGATTTTATTCATGTATTTCGACATGCATCCAGCTTCTACTTCAGATATAAAAACACCTTCATCCAGCTTCTATTTCTCACCCGTTATTTTCGTCAATCCAGCTTCTATTTCAGATATAAAAAATACCCTCATCCAGCTACCATTACTTCAGCGTTTTTTCATCAATCCAGCTTCTAGTTCAGATCAAGAAATACTTTCATCCAGCTTTTATTTCTCATACGTTATTTTCGTCAATCCAGCTTCTATTTCACGTGTAAAAGAGCCACCATCCATATTCCATTTCTCTTGCGTTTTTTCATCAATCCGACCTTCATTTCACCTGTATAAACTTTCATCCAGCTTCCATTTCTCAAGCGCTGGATCAGTTGTCTGTAGACCAGTTGTCGTAGACGAATTGTCCGGAGACCACTTGTCGTTAGACGAGTTGTCGGTAGACGAGTTGTCGTGACACCGTGTCCACCACCATGACCACACTTGTTATGAGGCTTTTTGCACAGTTTTTGATGACCTTGGTGATGTATTCCTGAGGTAAATCTTCCCAATCAAATCCAATGCGATCATCAATTTTCATTCTCTTATCGCTCTTGCATGGTTTCGGCTGCAGATTGCGGTAGGCCTATTTCTCCATCACAGCACTCCACATTTGATAAAATCATTGGGTTGAAATCCGGATATTTGGGAACGTTGGCTCTTCTCAACGAAACTAGCACAACAATAATTATTGGCGTTGTTGAACCGATCTCCTTTCATCAACGGCACATTTCTTAACTCGCAATTTAGCTTTTCGCATCTGGAACTGCAATCATGCAGTTTATCAGAATAAGCGGCGATTAGGCCTATAGCTTTGTCTCCAAGGCCTTGCTCACGAAGTGTATGAATAGAAATTTTGCCTGCCATTGACACTGTCTTGGGCATTTTAATTTGATATAAATTTCGATTTTAATAGTAAACAAAATTATTACGAAGTGACTAGCGGACCGCCAGGCGGCCGTCCAATTTCAATTACTAGCGGACCGCCAGTCACGTGTAACCTGTCACATGATGTCGAGTCTTCATTCTTCAATATTGTTACAATGGCGGCAGTTACCGATAGTTTATTTTATGTCGGACAAAAGTTTTCTTGTTTTAATGACTTAGAAAATTGCAAAAAGAGTATGAAATGAGTAACTTTTGTAACCTAACAATGCGGGATGCAAAAACGTTGCAATCCATGATGAAGTATGCACCAAAGAAGGCAGCACGTGCAAAGAAGGAGCTCCGTTATTACTCGCTTCGATTATGCTGTACATATGGTGGCAAAAAATTCAAGAAACAAGGAGAATGAACGTTAAATTGATATCAATAGCCAACTTCTACTTCAGATCTAAAAATACCTTCATCCAGCTTAAGGGTTAAACCGTAGTTTAGGCTGATAAATTCTTTGTACCGTATTTTAGGCTGATAAATTATTTGAACATTGTCCGAGGCTGCAAAATGTATATACAAGTAATTTCTGGATCGCCAGGTTCAATCCAGCTTCCATTTCAACTATAAAAATGCCTTTATCCAGCTTCCATTTCTCTTGTGTTTTTCGTCAATCCAGCTTCTATTTCACCCGCAGAAAAGGTCTTCATCCAGCTTCCATTACTTACGCGTTTTTTCATCAATCCAGCTTCTATTTCAGATCAAGAAATTCTTTCATCCAGCTTTTATTTCTCATAGGTGATTTTCGTCAATCCAGCTTCTATTTCACCTGTAAAAGAACCATCATCCAGATTTCATTTCTCTTGCGTTTTTTCATCAATCCAACCTCCATTTCACCTGTAAAAACTTTCATCCAGCTTCCATTTCTCAAGCGCTGAATCAGTTGTCTGTAGACCAGTTGTCGTTAGACAAATTGTCCGGAGACCACTTGTCGTTAGACGAGTTGTGGGTAGACGAGTTGTCGTGACACCATATACAATACATACATACGTTACTGTCACTTGCTTCTTACTTTTACTGGCGGTCCGCTAGTATTCAGCATTAGACGGCCGCCTGGCGGCTTGCTAGTATTTGAAATTCAAGGGCCGCCTGGCGGTCCGCTAGTATTTGAAATTCAAGGGCCGCCTGGCGGTCCGCTAGTATTTGAAATTCGAGGGCCGCCTGGCGGTCCGCTAGTATTTGAAATTCAAGGGCCGCCTGGCGGTCCGCTAGTATTTGAAATTCGAGGGCCGCCTGGCGGCCCGCTAGTATTTGAAATTCGAGGGCCGCCTGGCGGTCCGCTAGTCACAGCCAAATTATTAATCTGAAAAATTCTATCTGTACTAACTTGACAGTAATCTTGCTAAATGATACCACCGCAACGTACAGCTATGCTGGCACCTGCTTTTTCTAAATAATAATAATAATAATAATAATAATAATAATAATAATAATAATAATAATAATAATAATAATAATTAATAATAATAATAATAATAATAATAACAATAATAATAATAATAATAATAATAATAATAATAATAATAATAATAATAATAATAATAATAATAATAATAATAAAAATAATAATAATAATAACGCTGTGGCCTTCACGGGCTCTTTCGTTAACCCGATAACCGCTTTGGAAAAGGGGTAGCCTTCCAATAACAATAGCATGACAATAATAATAATAATAATAATAATAATAATAATAATAATAATAATAATAATAATAATAATAATAATAATAATAATAATAATAATAATAATAATAATAATAATAATAATAATAATAATAATAATAATAATAATAATAATAATCATTCCAACAAATCAGCAAGCATCATGGGACAAACCATTGTTGGAGAAAACTGCGAAGTCACTGCTTGAAAACACAGTGGATGATGCATACAACATCGCGCGACTAAAAGCAGTCTCATCGCCCCACGCTAGTGACTGGCTCCACGCGTTACCGATAACTGCATGTGGACTACGACTGGACAACGAGGACGTACGAGTGGCCGTCGGATTGCGACTAGGAGCCGCAATATGTCAACCCCACACTTGCGCCTGCGGAGCCCAAATTGACGCCAGCGGCAATCACGGCCTTTCCTGCTCTCTCGGCTTCGGTCGAATTGCTCGCCATAGCACTATCAACGACATTATACACCGCTCCCTTTCAAAAGCAGGGATCCCATCTATAAAAGAACCGCCAGGACTACTACGCACGGATGGCAGAAGACCAGATGGTCTGTCCATGATTCCATGGCGTGCGGGTCGCCATCTTGTGTGGGATGCGACTGTGATTGACACACTTAAAATAATAATAATAAAATAATAATAATAATAATAATGATGATGATGATGATGATGCACGCCAGACCTCCTACCCAGTGGCGTAGCAATAGGGCGTGCAACCTGTGCAGTGCACGAGGGCCCCCGGCTGTCAGGGGCCCCCGGGGTCAGAGTCAATTTTTTTACTTTAAGGATATTCAGAATGTATTCAAGCATATATATATATCCACAGTGTACTCACCCAGTAATTTTTTGGGTTTCCGCCGGAATGTCCATGATTAGGCTACCTTATTACAAATATTTTTTACTCTTTGCAGTCTTTGGCCGGAATTAGTTGTACTGACGTATAAACATAATATTATTGTGTCATGGTCTAGGCAGACGCGTTTAAAATTTATTATCTTTGTAGTATACTGTGAAATTTATAAAAGATAATTGCATAGCCTATTTACTTGGAAATATTTGTATATTTTTAAACTCTCGTACGGCATTCTTTTTGGCTCCCAAGTCATGCCTAAGTGTTATTTAAGTGGCGCTGCAAAGCGACAAGCACGAGAAGAACGGGTAAAAAAGACCGCCAAAATGCCAAACATTTCTGCATTTATGATGCCTGCGGAGAGCGAGCTTGCACCGATGACTACATCAGACATGGGGCAGATTCGAATTCCGGTTTGGTCAGTGCAGAGATGGTGGTTGACATGGATATTAACCCATTAACTACCAACTTTTTTTCTTGAGGAACACTAACTTTTTTCAACATACCCTTGCATGTATACATGGGAACCAGGTTTAACAAATTAATTGTAGGTACCTCCGGGGAAAAAACTGGTGTCAAAGTGGTGCACCCTGGGAGGGTGCGCTAGTAGGTAAGCAGTACTTTACATGCTTAGTGTCTAAGGAAGCAAAACACGTATCATTTGTCATAAAATTCTGTTTTTGGCTAGATTACCAAGCAGTGCCACGACATTCACTCATACTGTCTAATGTTTTGTCTTGAAAGTCATTGAATTAGTACATGTGATGTCCAGTATCACACTTTTATACCCATTTTTTGTGTTTTGCTACAATGCGCACAATACCACTGAGTCGAGTGTATCAGCAATAAATGGACTGGTCAAAGTGATTCCTCGCAAGGATATGTGGGTTCAATGATTGTGGTCTGCCTGGGTAACTGACCTGGTCCGGTTGAGCATGTTGCATTTGGTACCACACCACCCCACCTCCTCCACAGACAGCAAGAGGACTCGGTGGCTGCTACTGGTATGACATTGTCTTGCAACACAAGAACATTGCATTCGACATCATTACATCAAACATGAATGCAAACAGTGGAAGTCACTATTTTCTTGTCGTCACGGTAGTTCTGTAGGTTGTCACATTGCTCAACTTCACCAACATCGCCTATTGTCACACTGTGCTGAGCAATCTAACAAATTCATTTTGGCGGGAAAGTTTTTAGACGGTTCTGTCAACATCAACATGTTCAGGCAGTCTCAGTGAAGCGAATAAGTTATCAAAAGCATGATTTGGAAGCATTGATGGCATCTCAGACAGTGGTTCTAGTACAAATGAGCCAAACACAATCAAAATTGAGATGCTTATATGGCTTATCATTGACTCCGTAATGCATGCGTACAGTCTATGAATGCATGGACGAGGTTATCATATACCAATGTCGTCTGCATGGGCTTATAGAAATTGAAGATGACCTCAGCAGCAAGTTCCAACAACTATTCGGAAGTTCAAGAACACATATCTAGCATTTTCAGTCCAATAGCACGTAAACCTGATGGTTAGGAACAGTCAATTTACGCTGTTCACCATTATCGAAAGCCTGTACCCATTCGCTACTAGCGCACCCCCACAGGGTGCAGCAGTAATATCATCATAATTCTTCAATAAATAGCAATATTTTTATAATTTCTTTTATTATCATACAAACAGATGTAAATCTATCATATTTGATGCTTGCAATTGAATAATAATAAAAACTTAATTTTTTATTCCTTGAAATTTTTCATAGTTTTGCGATGACGTCACTTTCATAATAAATCACCTAAATTTTTCGGATAAAGATATTAAAACTAGAAAAACTCTGCATGGATTGTTTAATCAACTCAATATAGATCAGAAAAAATAAAAAAATATTTGGTTCAAACCGGATAAGAATTTTTTTAGCCAGTTTTTGAATGCACCCTCCCAGGATGCGCTAGTAGAAAATGGGTTAACACTGAACCGAGTAGGCCTCAGAGGCTACGGGGTAGCAGTTACATCACCAATGGATTCAGGCTTGACACCTCAAGAGTGGTGGATATTTTTGCACAAGAGAAGGCGCGCAAAGGAGCATTTTAGCATTTCGAATTTAGACCCCCCGTAGTAGGTAAGCCGTAGACTTTATTGAGTCGTTTCACACTTACCAAATTCGTTACATTTTTCCGCTCCTTTAATCAACAAACCCAAAACAGCTTGGAGAATTTAAGTAGGGTCTATGGGTGATTGATGATCGATTAATACTTCAGGAGATGAAGCAATTTTTGTGATTACTTTTGTATGGTATTCTAGTTCAGTTTTTCTCTGCTGATATGAAAAAGAATAAATTATGTTTCATTACTCAAATTTGTTAACTTAAAATAATAAAAAATGTGGGTAGTTTATTTTCATTTAACTTTGACGTTAAATATGCAAATTTCGTAAAGGAACCAGGCGTTTTGCACAGCTTTGTTGTTTGAAATCGAATGGGGTTTCAAGCATTTAAGGGCCCACCACCTAGGCTCTGCACAGGGACCGCCAGGCCCTTGCTACGCCACTGCTCCTACCTACATCAGCGCATAGGCGGAGACCTGGGCCGAGATTTGGGGGGGGGGGGGAGCGGAAAGACGCGAGATTTTCCGAAAATTTTCTGACGACCGGCGAAATCTGTAAAAAAAGTTTATTTTTGCGGCCGAAAAAGTTGACGACTTTTTTTTTAGTCATCCGGCCAAAATCTCGACGAAATTTTTCTATTTTCGCTGCCAAAAAAGTTGATGACCTTTGTTTTTTTAGTCGTCCGGCATCCGGCCACAATCTCGACGAAATGTTTGATTTTCGCCGCCCAAAAGTCTTGACGCTCAAAGATTGGGGGGGACAAATGCATGGGCCGTCCCCCCCAACACTTTCATTGGGAGGACCGTCTCCCCTTTCCCCCCCTGGGTCTCCGCCCATGCATCAGCACCTCAGTATTATGATCCAGCGATTCAATGCGGTGGTATTCCGCTGTGCCTTTCCAGCGCAGGATCTCTACGACGACTAGGCGCCGTTCCAGATGTTTTTATTCTGTTCTTAATTAATATTAAAGTCCCTGAGGGGTCCTAAATACCTCAGGGCAAAAAAAAATAATGATCGCCAGGCACGCTGCCATCAACGACCTTATCCACCGGAGCCTCATAAGAGCCGGTTTTTCAGCGGTCAAAGAACCTCGGGGTATGCTACGTTCGGACGGGAGGAGACCGGATGGTACCACCCTTATTCCGTGGAAAGCGGGCCGATGTCTCGTATGGGATGCCACTGTGGTCGACACCCTTGCGCCCTCCTATCTGCAGGCAACGGCTGTCACTGCAGGAGCAGCAGCAGAACTAGCAGATTGTAGAAAGGAACAAAAATATACGTCGATCACAGCTACACATGACTTCATTCCGCTGGCCCTGGAGATGCTAGGTCCCATCAATTCTAGAGGAATTGAATAATTATTGTTAACTGATTTAGGTCGTCACCTGTCGCAGGCGTCGGACGATCTGAGGGAGACGTCCTTCCTCTTCCAAAGACTCTCAATTATTATTCAGCGCTTTAACGCTGTGGCCTTCACGGGCTCTTTCGTTAATTCCATGCCCGCTTTGGAAAAGGGGTAGCCTTTCAATAACAATTGCTTGACAATAATAATAGGCCCTAATAATAATAATAATAATAATAATAATTTTTTGTCTTACTCATTTCAAATTCGGCATCAAAAAGCAAAATACCTATTGCAAAAAGGGCCCCACCTTAATGGGCGCCCAAGGGCACCCACCGCCCTAAATCCGGCCCTGCCCATTCCTTCCTTTCAAATCCTTCATGGTAAATTACTTCCAATCGGAGAACAATGATCTTTTTTGCTAGTTTTAACTGCACAGAACTTGTGACAGAAGTGCTTTTACAACTACACAAATCCATTTAGAACTGCACATTTTGTGTACAACCGCACGTTAAAAGTTATTACATAGGGCTTTAGCATAGGCCTACCTATAATTGGTCGAAAACCGAGTTCTGGACCTCACGATAATAGGCCCTGTAGCTGTAGTTATTACTACATATACGGTATATGTATATATATATATATATATATATATATTGTAGACATTTAGTGTCTACGTCCCGTTTTGCTGCTCTTAGGCTACTAGACCTGACTTTTCGGCACGTGCGAGGTTAATGGGGATTGGAAGGATGGGCTTCCCGGTAGCACTGTGCTGGTCTATAAATTAACCTGTATTGTAAGGAAGGCAAGGTAGTTGCGGTGGTATGCTGGGCGTGTGGGACGTCTCCTGTTAAGCGTGTTTACGCTTCGTTGTTTCCCTCGCTGGGGATGCGAGTTCGACCGTTGGGTCTTCTTCTAATCTGCCTTCTTCGCCTCGTTGGTGGAATTGTGTTCGCTGACTTTCCGTTCGACTACAAACAGTCTCTGTTAGAGGTGTCGATCTACACCGCTTGCTGTGCTGCTCTAAAGGTCGTTCCGGGTTCGCTTCTGAGAACGGTAACTCTGTACATTTGCTGTATATACTGCTCTGTTTAATAAATCGACGTTATTTTCATCAATTGGGACCTTACTTTTGTAGACATACTCCTAGATAGCCACTTGAACCACAACAATATATACACCTGGTGATAATTCGTGCTCTCTTTTTTGCACCATGAACGCACCACAATCAAGAACTTTATAATTTACACAGTAATTTCAGCTGCAATAAATTAAATTATGCTCAGTAGCGGCGCTAGGCGGGGCTAGTAGGCTAACCTCCAAAAAGGCCATCCATTTTTCCCCATGTAAAAATTAAATATTTGCATGATTAGCCCCCCAAAAAAACTTAAACGTAACGTATGCACGAGGTTTGTCAGACAGTTTTGCGGAATTAAAAAAGGACCATTTACCAACATTTCGTCCAAATGACCAAAAAGGTCGTCAGAAATTACGGCGACTGAAAACAGAAAATTTTCTCACAGTAGATTCAGCCTCCACAAAAACGGACATCCTGGCGCCGCCACTGCATATGCTATAGTATACACGTACAGACTTACATGTAGGCCTACCCTATTTAAGGCAGTGCAACCTTATGATATACAGGGTGCGCCAAAAAAAAGACCCCCCCTAGGTTTTTTGCCAATATCTTGACCAAAAGTAAGAATTTTGAAATGAAATTTTACAGTCTTATAGACAATCATATTTACATAATTATGATGACCAAATTTCATCAAAATATTTCAAACAGAGCAAAAGTTGTGCCACTATTATGGAGGCCACCCACCGTTTTTTGACGATTCAAAAACGTCACGCAACAAAAAGTAGGTTTTTGCCAATATCTTGGCCAAAAGTAAGAATTTGGAAATGAAATTTTACAGGTTAATAGACAATTCATATTTACATATGATGGCCAGATTTCATAAAAATATTTCAAACAGAACAAAATTTATATCACTTTTAGTGAGGCCACCCTACGTTTTTTGATGATTAAAAAAGTCCAAAAAACGGTGGGTGGCCTCACTAAAAGTGATGTAACGTTTGTTCTGTTTGAAATATTTTTATGAAATCTGGCCATCATATGTAAATATGAATTGTCTATAAACCTGTAAAATTTCATTTCGAAATTCTCACTTTTGGCCAAGATATTGGCAATAACCTACTTTTTGTTGCATTACGTTTTTGAATCGTCAAAAAACGGTGGGTGGCCTTCCTAAAAGTGGCATAACTTTTGGTCTGTTTGAAATATTTTGATGATATCTGGCCATCAAATGTATATATGAATTGTCTTTAAGACTGTAAAATTTCATTTCAAAATTCCTACTTTTGGTCAAGATATGGGCAAAAAACCTACGGGGGTCATTTTTTTGGCGCACCCTGTATACATGGAAGTCCTTTTCGTGCAATTCTGCACATCGGGCAATGCAGCTCCTCCATTTCTCTCAGATCTCTCTGTCCATCGCCAGTTGTATCACCTCGTCTCATGTCATGTCCATGCATTTCAAGTCTTCACTAATGGTTTCCGGTCAGTTTGTCCTTGCCTTAATCTGCCTTTTCCGCGTCTTCCCTCCTGGGTCCAGTTCATCACTTGCCTTGCTATCCTGGCTTCATCCATGCGGATCACATGACCCATCCATTTTAATCTCCTCTTTTTGATGGTGTTCTCAATAGTCTCCTGACCTGTTATTTTTCCATTACAGTAATGTTTTTTAAAACCTTGTCTTACCGACTCTTACGTTAAAAACATTAGCTTTACTGCTCCAGTCAGGTAGAATGTATGGGTCTGTAATATAATTCTGCCTATAGAGTATAGGCTATAAATAATCATAGCGTCATCGGCATGAATTTTTGTTATATAATTCCAATTCCCGGCAGTCTCTTCAGTGGTCCAATCACTCCAATGAATGCGGTTATAAGCCTACCTATTAGGCTATAGGTGTGAGATTACATCCTCACATAATAGGCCTAATTCTCCTTTCCAGTCGCCAAAAATCTATCACGTGTGCCATGCGTGCGATGCGCTTATGCATACCAATTAGCTGCACATCATATAGACGCAATATGAATTAGCTCACAGCAGATATTTTCAGAAGTCTTTTGTAAACGCCCATTCATCCAAACACCACATACAATCAGCAAACACTGTGCCGCTAGGTGAATCCTGTCGTCCAGTTGTAGCCCACGTTAGCTAAATCGGTAAGAGAGCTGGCGGCCGCGCGTCTGTGGAAGAGAGCGTGCGGTCCGCGGTTCGAATCCCGAAGGTGGCTATTTCAGAGATTCAAAATCTCGGGCTAGCACGGTCCGTCCACGGGGACCTAAATGGCGTGGCGTCCATTCAAACGGGCGAACGGTGGTGAAGGATCTCATCCTCAGGGTCGAGGCCATAAGATAGCCGCTATGTAAAAATCCGATTAGCCTACATTTACATTTTTTTTAAACATAATTACCATTCGTTAATAAAATATTATATGATAGCATCGTAGGAGTAGCCATACAGAACGGTTAGGATACGTTTTCTGTCAGAGCCTTGCATTTTCCCTTATGAGTTACCATGTTACTGTAGAGAGCAAATCGCTTGTCACATCCGATACAAGCGAATGGTTTCTCGCCCGTGTGACTTCTAATGTGTCCCTCGAGATTTGGCTTCTTTGGAAACCTCTTTCCACAGATATTACATTCATATGGCTTCACACCAGCGTGCATTCTCATGTGATCAGGCATGCGAGCGGCCCAGAGGGTCTTACCACAAATGGAGCACGGGTCTTTCGCAAGTTTCTTCTTTCCACTATGGGAGTTCATGTGACTATGTAACATTAACTTCTTACGAAATTGTTTATCGCATAACGTACATTTGAACGGTTTCTCTCCAGTATGGATCATCATGTGGTCCTTCAAGACAGAGGGTGTGCTACACTTCCTTTTGCAGACGTCGCAGGTGAGACCTTTTTTTTGCTCCTCCTTTTTGTGAGATTCTCTGTGAACTGATAAACCGTCCTTGGTCTGGTACGACTTGTTGCATTGATCGCAGTGGAAAAGCCGTTCCTTTGAGTGTGTATATTTATGTTTGCGAAGACTGGATTCAAATCGAAACTGCTTGCCACACTGATCGCAGGTGGATGGCTTTTCCAGCGTATGTATCCGAACATGCTTTGCCAAATCTGAAGGTTGCGCAAAGCGCTTACCACAAAACTCACAAGAGAAACGTTTCTCGCCATGCTGAAGTCTAATATGACAATATACAGCTTTTTTCCTTCTATAGGCCTTACCACAGAATCCACAGGCAAAAGGTTTTTCTTTGTCTTTTATCCGATATACACCTTTGTTGCTGAGTAAATTAGAACCAGGCGGCAATTTTGAAGATACCATGAACGCAATTCGACTACAAAATGTAGAGGATGTACCACGGTCGATATCAGATAGTCGAGAATATGACAAAGAAACCGCATTTGCCGCATCTGAATGATCAGATGAAAGCAATGTTTGTGTCACGGTAGCAGATTGTGATCCCTCAACAGATGAAACGTCATCGTCGTTTACGACGACAGCTTCAACTGAAACTCGTTTTCCAATCACACTGTTTGACGAATGATCTTTAGTATGATCTTGCCTGGGTATTGTTTCCGTTGTATTTTGAATCCGTGATTCACCAACGATCGCCACCTCACAATCTGCTACATCTTCATTACAAACGTTACTGGACCTAGAGATCCCGCTTATTTGTGCGTCATTGGACGAAATCAAGTCATTCAGCAACCCTGTCTTCAGCTGAATCTGCTCCTCAAGTAACGAACCTCCTAACGGTGTTTCACCGGAACGAATCATCATATGCGGCTTTTCACCAGAGTGAAATCTCATGTCTGTAGACATAGGAGAGACGAAGTCGAGATTAGCACAAACAGATTCCTGTTTACCCGCACGTTTCTTAGTATCCTGGTGAATGTTCATGTGATCCCGCAAGTATGCCTTCAAGCGAAATTGTTTTTCACATAACATACATTTGAAAGGTTTCTCTCCAGTATGGATCCTCATGTGCTCCTTCAAATAAAAAGGCTTTCTAAACCTTCGTTTGCAGACGTCACAGGTGACACCTTTTCTACGTTCATCCTTCGTGTGAGATTCTTTATGACTTGATAAATCGCTACTTCTTTTGAACGCCTTATTGCATTGATTGCAGTGGAAAAGTCGTTCCTTTGAATGTGTGTATTTATGATATCTAAGACTGGAGTCGTATCGAAACAGCTTGCCACACTGATCGCAGGTGAATGGCTTTTCCATGGAATGGGTAAATTTATGTCTGCGAAAACTGGAGACGAATCGAAACTGCTTGCCACAGTGATCACAGGTGAATGGTTTTTCCAGCGTATGTATCCGAACGTGCGCTGCCAACTGCGAAGGCGCTGTATAACGCTTACCACAAAACTCACAAGAGAAACGTTTCTCGCCATGATAATATAAAATATGACAATATACAGCACTCTTCCGTTTATACGCCTTACCACAGAACCCACAGGCAAAAGGTTTTTCTTTATTTTTTATCCGATATACACCTTTGTTGCTGAGTAACGTAGAACCAGTCGGCAATTTTGAAGATACCATGGACTCAATTCGACTACAAAATGTAGAGGATGTACCACGGTCGATATCAGATAGTCGAGAATATGACAAAGAACCCGCTTCTGAATGATTAGATGAAAGCAATGTTTGTTTCACGGTAGGAGATTGTGATCCCTCAGCAGATGAAACGTCGTCGTCGTTTACGACGCCAGTTTCAACTGAAACTCGCTCTCCAACCACAGTGTTTGACGAATGACCTAAACCAGAAGGCAGTTTTGAAGTAAGCAAGGATAGTATGCTACTCAGATATGAAGAGTGTGTACCAGGGTTACTAACGCCAGAGGGAGACAATGATGACTGAACACCTTGTTTCTTCTGCGTTTGATTAGATGGGGGCAACGTTTGTGTCATGGTACAAGATTGTGAATCTTCAGGAGATGAAACGTCGTCTTCGTATACAACGCCAGCTGCAAATGAAAACCGATTTTTCTTTACGACAATTGACGAATCATCTTTACATCCATTTTGATTGGACTTTGCGTTCGTAATATTTGACCGCACGATCGCCACGTTGCTCTTAGAAAGACGTCGTATGGCAGCACTATCAAAAAAGACCATATTATTGCCAGACGTTCCTTCGAGGTTGCTCTTCAAAAGGTTGGTCAGTGGAGAGAAAGAATTAGTTGCTGCTGAGCTACCTGGCTCCATTGTGCCGTTAAGTACTTCCTGGGTTTCACGGTCTACTAGCTGAAATGGAAGGTTGTTAGATTTAACTTGGCATGAACTGCCGGATAATTGAACCACAGCAGCAGTAGGATTATTCATGGGCAAGACTTGATTTCTCTGCTCTTTAGTTTTATCAGATTTCGTTTGACTTGGAGACTGGAAATGAACATTACACGATGCAGTCATATCAATAATCGCTTCTTCAGTTTCTTCTTCTTCTTCCATCTCCATATCTTGACAATCAGCTTCTTCATAACTTGCGGAATTCGACGAGGATGCAATTGAAACGCATTCATCATCAGAAGCTGCCACTGAAAAAGGCATCATGCGCAAATGATTAGAACATCATATCAAAAATAAACATCCTCCCTAATTAACCTCTTCAAATATGCTTATTACGAAAGAGGCGCATTAGTATTTTTATCCTGCAAGGCCAAGTCGAAGTCGCCAGGCTGAGGCGGGCTAAACTGGTGTTGAGAAAAAGTCTGGCACTATCCCTATCACTCGTTGCTTTCATTGAAGGCAAGTCGGAAACGCTGATGAAAATCAGCATTGGCTCTAAATCTTTAAGCACAGAGAAAAAATTTCAATGTCAACAATGTTTCTTACCCGACTCACGAATGATCTCAACCAAAGTCTCCTTTATTTTCTCAGATTTATTTTCTGTTGAATGCTCGACACCAAGTCTGTCATTGCCGACCAACAAAACATCCAACTGCTCTACATTTCTACACACCAAAGCACGAGAATCACCTGAAATAAAATAAAGTTTCATGACATCCTCTTCAGTTTTCTCATCCTTCGTCTGAACAGTCATCACTTGAAGACTGGTAAACTCAACTGGACAAACACCATTGGTGTGAATCTGAGTATTGGTTAAGGTGCTCTGTCCATGTTCAGCTGTGGAATCATTCTTAGTTTCTTTCTCTGTCCCTAACAAACAACTGGATCCATTGCTGGTTATTGTGACAACCTGCTCTCTTCTGTTCTCTTCTATGCCATCAACGTTTCTGTCTGTGTCACTAGCAGTGGCTGCGTCAATCGCTTGAAGATGCAGATGCAGGTCTTCATTCAATGTCTGATTCAGATCTTTTGTTGACGCATCTTGAAAAACCTTCTCCTGACGCTGGTCTGGGCTGCGATCAATTCTCAATGGGGACTGGAATTCCTTCTTGCACTCTGCCGCTGGTGCAGGACAAAGCAAGGGCGGATACAGAAATTTTCGAAGGGGGCCAAAATTTTTGGTCTTATTGGCAGGACAGGCGAAAAATTTCGTGTGATACCAAGTCAGCCGCCAAAAAAGTTAATGACTTTTTTTTAGTCATTCGTCCAAATTTTCATAAAAAAATTTACCCAGTCAGCCGCCAAAAAAGTTGATGACCTTTTTTTAGTCATTTGTCCAAATTTTCAGAAAAAGATACCAGGTCAGCCGCCAAAAAAGTTGATGACCTTTTTTTGGTCATTCATCTCCAATCGTCAGTCATTCGTAGTAGTAAGAGTGTAGTCAATCAGGTGGGGGCCACGTCCCATGCGATTTTTTCCATGGGGGGCCTGGTATCCTATTTTTTTCTCCTGCTGCATTTATTTAATGTCTTGTTGAAAACCAAATGGGGAGCCACGTCCCATGGAGATTTGGAATGGGGGCCATGGCCGGATTGGCCCCCCTGGATCCGCCCCTGGGACAAAGTGCATCATAAACAAAAACATTTATTGCCATCAGCAAAGCAGCAGGAAGGAAAAAGAAAATCTTACAACATCTATCAAGTCAAGTCAAGTCAAGTTTATTGTTCCCACAAAAGAAAAATACAACAGTTACACATTTTGTCATGCATATGTAGTGAAGAAAAAAAGTAGATAATTTTTATAATTACAAGTTATAGCATTAGTATAAGGAAACAATAGGAGCCCCAGAAGGGAAGATCCCGCTAGATAGGGGCCCTATGTGCCTGATTATTCATTGCAAAGATGATGGATAAATGACGTTTGTTGATAGAACAGGTGGGAGATTCGGGTAGTTGAGTGGGTCATGGTGGTGACACGAGGGAATAAAACTAGAAGCACAACGAAACATAAAAGGGAAGACAGAAGAGGAAGAAGAAAAGAGAGAAAAGAACCAAAGAGCCAATATTTAACCAACAACCAACATCAATAATTAGTTTTATATAACATTATGACAATTTATATAACATTTTCCCCTGCATGCGCACGTATCAGACGTTTGAAGTGATTAGTCCGGGATGTTAGCGAAAAATTGTGCATTTTGGTGCTACAAGCAAAAGAAAGATATTTTTGAGTTCAGGAAGAAATTCTAAGAAAAATGTGATATAGTGCCAGTTGAAAAAATGGGAAAATTTTTTCCACTTTTTTCCAGTTTTTTCCCATTGGATTTTTTCCAGGAACATTAAGTCATAATGTTGAAATAGCTCATAACAAGCTGAAATTGTCAGGATATGTGTAGGAATATTAGTAGAATGAGATACGAAAAGTGCCAAACAATCCTTCAAGAGCTCTTTCCGAAATCCAAGATGGCGTACAAAATGGCCGCCATTTCCCAAGGTCATTAGTCATCACCTGGAAAAAGCTCGTAACAAGCCGAAATTTGCAGGATAGGCGTAGAACTATGAGTAGAATAAAATTCCAAAAGTGCCAAGCAATCCATCAGGAGCTCTTTCTGGAAACCAAGATGGCGTCCAAGATGGCCGTCATTTTACAAGGTCATTAATTATCACCTGAAAAATGCTCGTAACAAGCTGAAATTTTCAGGATAGGTGAAGGAATAGGAGTAGAATAGCATATCGAAAGTGCAAAACAATCCATCAGAAGTTCTCTCTGAAAACCAAGATGGCGTCAAAAATGGCCGCTATTTTTCATTAATTTAAAGTTTTGCAACGAGAGATGCTAGAATCACAATGGAAGTGACACGTACTCTGGTTCGGAGGACGAACATTAATCCCCTGGACATAATCCCCGCACATTATCTCTCCCAGATAGGACATAATAGGGTATAATTTATTCACTCCTGGGTAAGGCATTATCTATAAAGATATTTATTATGCTAAGTCGTAGCCTATAATTACAAATTGGACAAATATTGCAAGAATGCATTAAGGTGCAAATTTGTATAATATGACAATAATACATACGAATATGTTAGACTGCTGCTTGTTTGTTAACTTATTACAGTAATCGTTCAAAGTTCGTCACAGCTGATGTTTACTGTAGATATAGATATAATTTTATATGCGAACGGCATTAAAAGGTCGCTAAGGTAAGACGAACACAACATTGTCTGGTCTTAAATGTAAGCTAAACCTAAATGACTCTAATTATAATCTTATTGTTAGTCACGAATAGCAGAATGGATCGAACTAACAAGTCTTGTCTTTATATCTGAATAGCAATATCAGGTTTCTGCCATCATGATCTTACAAGGAATGACACGGTGAACAAAAATATTAATAAAGAGTTATCAATTAAATGCAGAAATAGGTCAACTGCACAGATGGGGTTAAACCGAGTTATGTCCACCTGAAAATTTTATACGTAAAATGGGCGGATGGATATTGGATAATGTCCAGGGGATTAATGTTCGTCCACCGAACCACGGTACGTGTCGCTTCCATTGTGATTCTAGCTTCTCAGGTTGCAAAACTTTAAATTAATGAAAAATGGCGGCCATTTTGGACGCCATCTTGGTTTTCAGAGAGAACTTCTGATGGATTGTTTTGCACTTTAGATATGTTATTCTACTCCTATTCCTTCACCTATCCTGAAAATTTCAGCTTGTTACGAGCATTTTTCAGGTGATAATTAATGACCTTGTAAAATGACGGCCATCTTGGACGCCATCTTGGTTTCCAGAAAGAGCTCCTGATGGATTGCTTGGCACTTTTGGAATTTTATTCTACTCATAGTTCTACGCCTATCCTGCAAATTTCGGCTTGTTACGAGCTTTTTCCAGGTGATGACTAATGACCTTGGGAAATGGCGGCCATTTTGTACGCCATCTTGGATTTCGGAAAGAGCTCTTGAAGGATTGTTTGGCACTTTTCGTATCTCATTCTACTAATATTCCTACACATATCCTGACAATTTCAGCTTGTTATGAGCTATTTCAACATTATGACTTAATGTTCCTGGAAAAAATCCAATGGGAAAAAACTGGAAAAAAGTGGAAAAATTTTCCCATTTTTTCAACTGGCACTATATCACATTTTTCTTAGAATTTCTTCCTGAACTCAAAAATATCTTTCTTTTGCTTGTAGCACCAAAATGCACAATAACGATGTTTTCGACCGCTAAGAGACCGGACTATGATCGAGTAAATGCCATGTCGATCTTCAGACAAGGAGGTAGACTGTTCCATATTAAGGGTCCTTGGTATTTGATAGAAAATTTGCGTGTGTTGGTTCTGGGATAAATGCTTATGTAGTCCCGTTTATTTCTGGTTGCAATGGAATGCTCTGTTTTTTTAAAGTAGGATATAAAACAGGGAGGGAGGAGTCCATTATGGAATTTATACATAAATTCGGATGTTTGGGTAAATTTAATTTGACTGATGCTAAGTAGGTTAAGTTCTAAAAATAGAGGTTTAGTGTGGGCATTAAAAAAAGCATTGACGACTATTATGAATAATAATAATAATGATAACGATGATGATGATGATATTGGCAACAGCTGTTGTAATAATAATAATAGAAACAATAAAAAGTTGCAATGGCTGCACATTTCTCACCAGCTATTCTGGCAGGTTAGTAGGCCCCCTAGGGTGTCCCAAAAAACTTTTTCTTGAAATGTTTAGGTCTCTCCAGTCAAAATGTTTCCTATGGAGATGATAATATGTGTAATTTTTTCGAATTTTTAAAATAATTTTTAGGACTCCCCCAAGGAGCTCCAAATTTTATATATAACGTACTATGATATTCGTGTGCAAACATTTTAATATATGAGGCAACGTCAATCACACCACATATCAATCAATCAATCAATCAATCACATGAATTTATATAGCGCCCCTTCAAGATCTCTACTCAGAGGCGCTCCCAACCCAGGCCTGGTCAAAGAGAAAGGTCTTGAGAAGACGGTAGAAAGAGCCAGCAGAGTGAAAAAGCTCTGAGAGATATATAGCTCTGGTAAAGTTGTGAGCCTGATCCAAAAAGCAAGTTTTAAAGCCCTCAGTTAACAATAACTATCTTTTGGGATTTGTTGTTGCAGAAACTGACTTTAAAAAAAATTTGAACCAGTTTCATCAAACATCTTGAAAACACAGAATATCTGCAGCCTTGTAGATGGTCAAAGACATGTATATATTTTAAATGCTTTTGCACAAAATATGATATGTCATACAATGTAATTGCTCAAAAAATGTTATGCTGTATTTTCCTCAGACTGGCTTTGCAGTTAATTGACTGAAATTTGACAAAATTGATATATGCACAGACCTTCCTATATTGTTAGAATTTGGAATACTATGTAACCATTATTGACTACTATAATAATTCGAGCAGTTATTCAAAACATGGTTTACTTTGAGATGTCATATTAGTACACAGTACCAAATGTGAGATAGTCACATGTTTGGTCCTATCAGTAGTTCACTACATCGGAAGAAGTGACTCAAGTGAGTTGAAGTTGCAATTTGGAAAATAGGCCTACTTCGATGTTTTTCAACAGCTTGCAATTAGAACTGTTTATGACTTTCATTTGTTATGGCATTAAATGTCTGTATCAGGCACAGCCGTTGATATATGCCAAGTGGTTCACGATTACAATGGCTTAATTGTACGATTTTCCAGGTGATCAAACAGCAGGACTCACTAGAAAGCTGTCGTCAATGCCGGTAGTCTGGCAAAAGCTCTGAGAGATATATAGCTCTGGTAAAGTTGTGAGCCTGATCCAAAAAGCAAGTTTTAAAGCCCTCAGTTAACAATAACTATCTTTTGGGATTTGTTGTTGCAGAAACTGACTTTAAAAAAAATTTGAACCAGTTTCATCAAACATCTTGAAAACACAGAATATCTGCAGCCTTGTAGATGGTCAAAGACATGTATAAAAGTCGCTGGAAAGCATCACCTCAAAGATAGCACAAGTTCTCATATAGATGGTCAATTAATCAAATTTGACAGTGCTTTAGTTTTACTGTGACTTGCCATGAGAATAAAATTAACCAATATTGTAATATATAAAATATGTAACCGTTAACCCATATTTGCATTAAGGCCTATGTAACAGACTGTAGTGAAAAGAGATTTATCAAACAGTCTGAAATTTCGTTTTGCACACTTAACGAAATGGCTGCTCCATACATGCGAGCCCACGAGAGAGCAGCTCTGCATGAAATTATATGTATATATATATATATATATATATATATATATATATATATATATATATATATATATGTATGTATATAGCATATGCATATATATTTGTGGTACACCTATTCATAATGAAAATGGTGTTGGGCTGCAAAAAAACCCAAAGTTCATCAAATTATCTGTGAGTGATATTGATAATGATAGCGGCACAACACAATGAATTTTTATGATATCTTATGGCCCTTTGGGGGACCCCCAAAGGACCTTGAAAAAATTTGAACTTTTTTCCCTAAAGTTATTTTCCACCAATGATACTTTTTGGCTGGAGAGACTTAGCATTTTCAAAAATAACCTCAAATTGGGACACCCTAAGGCCCCCCATGAAGAAATAAGATCAACAGCTATTTTGGTGGGCAAAATGGTATGTTTTGGGAGTGGAATCCTTTTTCGCGAGATAAAAAAGGTCAACTGTTCTGGCAGACAAAATGGTATATTTTTCTGACAGCTCGACCAAATGACTAAAAAAGTCATCAGATTTTACGGCGAAGAACCTTTTTCCAGACCCCAAGACTGAGAATTTTGGCCCCCCCCTTCGAAGACCTCTGTATCCACCTCTGACACGAATGCTATGCAACAACGTTTACTAGACTTTGACACTGTTCTCCTGACGCTTGTTAACTGTCACGTTAAGACGACTGGCAATTTTCTCAACAAAACCAATACATACAGGGTGCGGAAAAATAAAGTAATCCCCTATGGTTTTTAGCCCATATCTTACAAAACATACGAAATTTTAAATGAAACTTTACAGTCTTAAAGGCAATTCATATTGACATAAAATGGTCAAATTACAAAAAAATATTTCAAACAGAGCAAAAGTTATAACACTTTTAGTGAGACCATCCACCGTTGTTTGACGATTCAAAAATGAAACGCCAAAAAATTAGGTTTTTTGTTGTATCACAGTATAAATAATCATGGCCAGAAGTAAGAATTTCAAATTGAATCTTTACAGGTGTAAATTCATATTTACACATGATGGCCCGATATCATCAAAATATTTCAAACACAACAAAAGTTATACCACTTTTAGAGAGGCCACCCACCGTTTTTGACGATTCAAAAACGAAACGCAACAAAAAGCAACAAAAACACGATTTTATTAAGTCTCATCTCAAATAACTGTTGTCAAATGAACTTGGTAGTGCTTCACAACTTGTGTTCAATATACCCACCACCAGTACCAAAACTTCTTTTGAGTCTCTTTGCAAAGTTCTTGATGGACCTGTTGATTAATCTGTCAGATTCCTTATTTACCAATTTGATTGTCATCTTCCTAAGTGACTTCTCAGTGACGCGCAGCTACGCTGGTACCCTGTTCCGTTTATAAATGGTAATAATAATGATCATCTGGCATTATCAAAGCCTATTTGATAACAATTATTTGAGATGAGACTTAATAAAATCGGGTATTTGCTACTTTTGGCTGCGTTACGTCAGTAACAATTATCCTGCAAACTATGAAAATAGTAGTAGTGGTAATAATAAGAAGAAGAAAAAGAAGAAGAATTACGGCAATAATAATAGGGCTTTCCAAAAAGTTGCTGTCGTACTAGGTGATATTGAAGTCCATGATGCATATAACTCGAGGCAATCCAAAATAATAATAAATATTTAATAATGCACAAATTGCACAATGTGCACATGTATGTATGCACCTTCAGTCTTTTGTATTTTGGGATCATCATCTTCTTGCTCTGTTTCCCTGAAATGTCCAAGCAAACCACAAAACATGTGATGGTTCATAAAATACATTACTGTATGTATTTTCGTTTATTGGATAGAAAATTTGCAGTCAAAATGCAGCAAATTTAATTGCTAGAGAAATAGAGGCTATTTTCTGTAATAGTTTCTATTACGGCCCAATAAATTGGAATAGTGCTGATCAATTAATGCAGCCTGTCTCAAGAATTTTCAAATGCGGAATAGTCCGTAAGTCGAAAGTTTGTGACATGAATATTGTTGATAGCAAAAAACTTAAAAGACATAATTTTTAATTAACAACCCAAAATGAACATGAATATTCAACAGAGTAATGTACTGTTTACAATGCAATTTGAAACCTTATCATAGCATTGCATACAGCAACATTGGAAAACCAGTAGCATCTCCAGCGCAGTACCTCATAACTACTTCTCTCCATTGCTAGTACTTCTAGAGTAGCAAGAAAATCTTGGAACAAGGCAATGTTCAGAAATCGCCAGGATCAGTTAAATTTCTAATCCATTAAAATTAGCCACCAAAATTTGCTAATCGATTATAAATACAATTAGCAAAATCTTGCAGCTAATCTATTAGAATTAGTATTACTTGGCTGTTGGTATAAAAAATATTATTATAATTATCAAAAGTTATTAATATTATGGCAACAAATAAGACAGAATGACTACAAACCAAGACGTATGTGAGAGGTACATAAAATAGCTGGAAAATGGAAACAATAAATACCTAGATTCATGGCAGCTGTTCTTTTTCACTCTCTGGAAAAAACAATGGTTTTAATATTATCAACAATGACATTGGTAAAATTCATTTTGTGCACTTATAATTTCTCCAGAGCAGATAATTGGAGCAAGACATTGGTCTATCAGCGTATCTAGTTGTTTGCATGTGTAATTGTGTATATACACACATGCCTTTAATTTATCACAAAGTACCAGTACACAGAAGTAGACAGCACTGCGTACAACACAATGGTCATGTGTTCTGAAGCATATTCATAGATCCTATCCAGCTACGGATCCAATGCCTATTTGGAGCATATAGACAAGCGAGATTTCACTCTGGATATTTAATGGGAAAATCATAAATGGAAGCTGGATGAACGAACTTTTACATCTGAAATAGAAGCTTGATTAATGAAAAAAGCAAGACAATTGGAAGCTGGATGAAGGTTTCTTGTAGCTAAAATAGAGTGTGCAGTAATGATAAAAACTTTTTCTCATATGGAAGATGGATTAATGGTTTTCTAGCTTAAATGAAATACAAAAATGAAAATCATCAATCCAGCTTCCATTTCTCAACCATTCTATTCATAAATCCAGCTTCTATTTCACCAATAAAAGAATCTTCGTCCAGCTTCAATCTCTTAAGCGTCATTTTCATCAATCCAACTTCTATTTAAGCAGACTATTATAATCAATCCAACTTCTGTTTGTTTGACAGGTTTTACATTATGCCCATTTGGACGCGCTGAAAATTACTTATTAGCACGGCATCGAAAGCTTAGTGAAATCTCGCTTGTTTCTATGCTCCAAATAGGCATTAGATCCGTAGCCGGGTAAGATCTACGAATTCGCGTGTTCTGAACCTATCAGCACAAATTGCCATCTCACAGGTCATAGAATGATAAATGAAATAATTACTGTGTCCTCTGTCTTCGCTTTTGGATGTGGAAACCAGTGTTCATTGTTACCAGGAACTCCCAGCCTGGCGAAGAAATGGACTGCTCATTTCGCAAGCAAAATACTAACGTTCACGACATGTCATTCAATCTGATCAATCGATCGATCAATCAAGCAACCAATCAATTGATAAGTATTCGTCTTTTACTGATTAAATACATAAGTAAGTAAGTAAGCATGCACTTGATTGAACATCCTGCAAACGCACTGCACAAGTCAAATAGAGCACAAGTCAAATAGAGATGACGTAACGAGTTCCACGAAGGTATCGATAATCGTGTAATTTTTCAGAATATAATTATTGTTAGCGTTTTGACATAGGAAATTATGTGGCATTCAAACGTCTGATAAATGCGCGAAGTTTATATTAAAACATAATATCAATCTACGAAAGCTGGAACACTAAGATCAGCTTAAGGCCGGCGCTATTTAAAATGAAGTTCGCACGAGCAAGGTTCTTTGGAGGTAAATCTACTTAAGTGGGTTATTGTTACTGACGGCTCGGTAGGACGTAAACAGTATGGCAGTCACAGATACACGCAGAATAGAGCGGCCTCAACTCAGGCGATCGATAGCCCAATGTTTCCGCTTAATAGTCAATGGTCAAAAGACCATGAAAAGGTATATTTTGATAAATATTAATAAGCCTAAATAAGGTAAAAAATAAAAAAATCGATTGACCTTAAACACCTACCAACTGTTTATCAATTCAAGCGCTAATTGGAAGTTTACCGTGTGACTGCACTGCATCTTCCGCCTATGGAGAGGCACTGGATTATTGCTTTATATAGAGCTAGTTTTAGTCATATCCGCAGATAATAATATGCCCATATATCTTTGACAAAATATGGTAATTGGGTAGTTTAGCGTCCCAAATTATTTTCACCATTTCTTTGCAAAATTAACTGAAAGACATATATAAAAACACATATTTATTTGAGGAAATCAAAAAATGTGTGCATGAAAACCTCAAGGAAGTCTTAAAGGGGGTAACTTTCTCGTAGGCCAGTGAGAAATGCTTCAGAATTGGAAGCTGGATGAATTTTTTTTACATCTGAAATAAACGCTGGATTTATGAAAAGAGCGATAAAGAAATGGAAGCTGGATGAAGGTTCCAGTATTGATAAAATAGAAGCTGGATTGACGAAAAAAACTTGAGAAATGAAGGCTGGATCAGGGTATTTTTATCCATTAAATAGAAGCTGGATTATTGATAAAACGCCTGAGAAATTGAAGCTGGATGAAGGTTACTCATAGGTGAAATAGAATGTATGAAACAGTTAAGCTGCTCCGATGAACTAATTTACAACGCTAAAACTATTGATTGCAAAATGCTCCGTTTAAAAAAATTGTGTCCTACTCTATTACTTACTTCCTTACTTCACACAACAGCACTGACTGAAGCGGAACCTCAATGTTTCGCGCGGAAACATTGGCTATCGATCGCCGGAGTTGAGGCCGCTCTATTCTGCGTGTACCTGTGACCGCCATAGTGTTTACTTCCTACCGAGCCGTCAGTAACAATAACCCTTCCTTAAGTGTACACTAATCTTGCTCCGAACGTAACACTTTTAATACCTGTTTATATAATATATAATTATATGTTTATATAGTATATAATTTTTTTAATGTAAAAATAAAAAAAATAATAATTATATACTATCACAACGTAGTTAACCCTGGGATGTTAAAATCTTTGGTACCTACCATCTGCGGTAGGCCTGATGTCAAAATATTATGGAAAAACTTGGTCATCGACATCGTTTTCCCAAAAATTTTCAAGTGATTTGAAAATTTTTAATTGCAGAACACGGGACGCCAGTTTTTTCAGTTTTTCTTAGCGATTTCAAAACAAACTATATTGTAGGCGTGGCTTATAATTATGATTGATGTAATCAGGATGTAATTACAGAAACAAAGAACATATAGCACAAGAGTTAACAAGTCATATTCCATTGAAAGTCATTTAATTTGAACGTTGTATTAAAAATGGACTTCTCAGTATAGTTAATTACACGGAAATAAAATGTTGTCTTGTAACGATTTAAGTTTGTCTCAAATCGGCACAATTTTACCTGGAAGTACATCACTTTGTAGTAATTTAAGGGAGCGAATGTCTCTGAAAAACTGATAAAAGTCAACCGCTGTGTGTGTTGCAATGTCTAAATGTTGCATTGTTAAATTAAGTGGACTTTGCGTAGCCCAATAGTACACGAGGTAGATGAATTTCTTAGGACTTCTCTTCGATATCGAGAGAAAATTATCCTTTAACACGGACTCTTTTCGTTTACAGGCAGGCTACTACAACGCCACGAGAATCTATTCTGTGTTAATATGGCGCTGCCAGCTATATGTAGCTCAGAGTTTTTGCAGAACCAGTGGTCAAAATTTCCTGTGTTTTGGTTTGAGTGAATTCTGTACATAAATAGTCCCACTTGCAGCTTGTTAATACACTCAAAAGGTAAAATTTTTAATTTTCGGAATAGAAGATGAGTGTTGGTTCTATAGGGTACATTACAGATGATTCGCAAAACTCGTTTCTGTAGGCTAATGTTACCAGAGAGTTCAAGCGAGTACGGTATGTATATATTGTAGAAGCCCAAATGAGATTACAATATGATATGTAAGGATATTATTAGAGTGTAATATAGGTTTACAAGTATATATTGTGGCAGTAGATATCGAATGCGTGAAATTATGCCTGTACGTGTTGTCACTTTCGTTCTTGTAAATTGTTTCAAATGCATTAGGCCTACAGTACATGAAATTTTTGTAGCCGGTTGCGATCAACCGGATTGTTTCAATAAAGAAATAATATTATTGTTAAATATTTTCGTCTCACACAATTGATGTATCTGCAATACTATAGTTGACGGGGAAAAGTCGATCTGCTTGCTGAGCTTGTGAATTTCTTGATAACCATATTCAGATAGATTGCAACGTATACAATATTTAAAAGCGCTATATAACTGTTCATTTACATTAAGCTCGTATGAGAAAGCGAAAATAATTTTTTTTTATTAGGACATGTGCTGCAATCGCTTTCGAAGATATTATATAACCATCTAAAAAGTAAAAACGCAGTTAAGATGGTAATAAATTAACGATAAGATCGTGCACTATAGGTTACAAGTGTAGTCGTTCCAAATTTAGCCCTAGCTTATGTTGTAGAGCTTACGACAGCGTTTGCCCTCTACGGTAAATTTATTCGCTCTGTTAAATTGAAACCTTGTTTGACGTGCCTTCATTTTCATTTTGTAAACGCATGATTTTGTTGGGCTAACGTTAAGTTTCTTTAAAATTACGATAATGCTGTTGAGCTCAGTTATTTATAACATGACCGTGGTTATATTGCGCTCTTCCAGAGCACTGAAGGCGTTTAATTCAATTAATCATTAATGATTTTTGCTCAAGATTTTTGCAAGCTCTATCTATGCGACAAAATGCCACTGTCTTGACAAAATGTCATAGGTATAAAAGTGCAAATAAGCGTCTATTTTAATAATCTCAAAATCGACTGAAAAGTGTTTGTAACAAAACATTTTCGATGGTAAAAACTAGGAAGAAAGCAACATTGGACTACTTGACTAATGCTACTGCAATGTTTGAATAAAGCTGGTTTAAAGTGTTTAAAATGTTTGTACATTATCGAAACAACATACTACATTGATACTCTTGCAATGTATCTTTTTCAATGGTAAAAACCAGGATTTTGATATGATCAGTTATTAAAATAAACACTTATTTACTTTTATACTTATGACATTTTGTCAGGCGGCATGTTGTCACCATAATAGTTGGTCCGTGCCATTTTGTTCATGACATTTTGTCAGGCCACACAGTGACTACCTGAGAGGAATTTCGAACCTTTACTCTTCGCGTTACAGACCATGCTCCATAACTATTTGGCTAAGTACTGCACCCCACTGAATGAACAGTGAATGAAGATTTAACTTCTCAGCCAAGATTTGTAATCTCTAATCACATTAACTACTCAGAAACAGATCTTTGGCCGCATCATTAAATTAGACCAACGTAAACGTCTGATTATGTATTATTGTATTGTGTCTATAAATTTACAAAGTGACTCTCACAATGCAAACTATGCAGAGGTGCTCTGCTGATTATGACTAATTAATATAAGACTGATTTTAATGATGAGTTTAACCAGCATTTCCTTACTTGTTTTCTTTACACCGTAGGTGTCCAGTATAAGAGGATAACAATGTCAAAAGAGAAGGAGAGCTTGCAGATTGATGATGTCATCAAACTTCTAAGCATCTTGGCCGACAACGCAAACCTTCGTGTGACCGTCACGGAGTCTTTGAAAGGCGGCCTACTTACTGGATTTGGTGCGGTTCTGGGAGGTTTAGTCGGAGGAAAAACTGGTCTTCTTCTGGGTAAGCATTTTGTTTCAAGTTAACATCTTACTAATTGGGATATTTATAATATTGTAATCCGATGTCAACTCGTCAGCGGCACTCCAAACCGGAGCGAGTGAAATTACTGTTGAATGATGCTAGATAAACTATCGATGGGAGAAAGTTGAGTGCGAGCTGCAGCTCATGAACAAGGCAACTCCCTCCAACTGGTGGATTCAACTCGGGCAAAGCTTCTGGACTGAGCTTGAGCACATGAGTGACAGGACTCAGGAGTCGATGGGTAGCCGACCAAGAGTGCCATGATCTGGGATCGAGGAGACTGAAATAGATAACACGTTACAGACGCAACAAGAGAATTTTGTGCAAAAGGGTGAAGTTCTTAAAATGCTGACATGGTAGGATGGAGGAGCCAGTGCAAGTGTTCTGCATGAAGGAAACAACATGACAAACAACATCATGACAAACAACAACATGACAAATAACAACATGACAAACAACATCATGACAAACAACAACATGACAAACATGTTGTTTTTCAATGAATTGATCGAGTGAGATCCTCCTTCACCACCACTGCCAGTTTGAATGGGTTTTACACCATTAACATCCAAGTGCATGGACCATGCTAGCCCGCGATTTAAAATCTCTTATATGAACCAGCATCAATCAATCAATCAATCAATCAATGTTTATATAGCGCCCCTTCAAGGGTCCTACTCAGAGGCGCTCCTGGCCGAGGATATGGGGAGCACATCGAGTGTGCAAGGCTCTTGTCAAGATCCTTATGCACAGACTGCCTCAGTAGAGGCTCCAACCTGTACTGTATCAGAAACGTAGTAGTAGTTTCTGTTTAACAACTCTGTCTGATAAGATAACTTAGAACGGGCTCCCTGTTGCTCTCCACCTGGTGCCTAGAGGTCACGCCACTATGTTTCTTTCTCACTTAAAAACTGCCTTATTTAGCCGTTGTTGAACTGGGAGCGCTTCTGAGTAGTTTACTTTGAAGGTGTGCTATATAAAAAGTCAATAATAATAATAATAAAATAACGTCATTAGCATCGTCCTCCTCCTTCATTCACAGGCTTGGCTCTGGCACTATCAGAATGAAAAGAGTGGCAGAGTTCAATGGCGGAGTTATCATTTTCACTCACTCGGTTTTCTCTTCCAGGTGGAATTGCCGGTGCCTTTGGTGCGATGGCCGTTACGGAAGACTTCAAGAGCGTTGGTTCCATTCTGATCGACATGGATCACACCAGCAAAGAGAAGCTGTTCGCCAAAGCGCTGGAATGCTTCAACAAGACGTCGATCGACGATATTGGGAAACTTAACGAAGCGATCAAAGACCCGGAGATAAAGACAAAGCTTCTCAAGATCATCGTCGATCATGTCGAAAGCCAGCTGGAGATGCACATCGTCGACTGAACCATCTTACAGATATATTCTTCCATTGTTCTCTTTCCGAGTTATCCGGAGATATTGTCATTACGTTAACCACTTTCGAAATGACAATTACTCTCGTCTATTGTGATGGAACTTTCGTTTAGTGCCTGTACAAATACTGTTAAGTTATTTAGGTGTATTGGAGAAATTTCTACGATTTATGGAATGCTTTAATTAATTCAACGTTGTTGTTATTTAAGGTCTTGTGCAATGTATGATTATTACAGTGATCAAAAAGCTCAAATACCTTTCTCGACCTAAGAGTTATTGGAGTTTTTACATAGTAAAAGCACTTGACAGGCCACAATTTCAAACTTACATAGAGCAGAAGTTAGAGATGGAAAAAATACATGATTGCAGTAAAAATAAACTATTATCAAGGCACTTTATTACAAAAATCTGTCTACTATAAGATTTCAACACACACACACCAACACACCCTTTGCAAGCAGGAATAATGAGCGTCCTAGTTTCTCGTATAAATGCTTTGAGCAGTAATGTTTAAAAAAATCAGTACAATTTCAATGCAATTAAATTGCTGTGAAACATAAAATGGAAATAAATCATCTAAATTTTAGGCGACAATTCTGCACTGAGATTAAATAATCTCCAGTCATCAGTCATTGCTGCTGTGAAATGTTATATCCCAGAATGCATCAATGCAGACGTTAGCGCCATCTGCTTTTCATTTCTTCCATCAATCGCGCCACGTCACTTCAACCTCGTCAGTTCGAAACCTGATTGAAAACAAATTAATTATCAGTGTCATCAATTGAATCAAATTGATTTTGGTGAAAACAACGATGATGTTTAAAACAACAAAAACTGAATAAAAAAAGGAATAAAGCATTGGTTTAAAAATAATTTATGTGAAAACAAGAAAAATGATAAAAAAAGTGGAAAACGAAAAAGAATAATTGGATTTTGTTGCATCTTCTGTATAAATAAAAATGTAAAAAGTTTGGTCCTAATGGGTTATCTTGGAAACTTCATCACCGATTCTTTTGAAATTTTTCGCAAAACGCTCCGTTCGAACACGGTCGTGTTTGTAAAAGGATATCCTGTAAAGAAACAAATCTCTTAGACCAAAAAAACACAATTTTCTCCTCGAGTTGACACGTTTATACATTTTAACTCTCACGTAAATGTCCGCCATCTCGCGCATGCGCTGTCGATAGCTGTAGATATAATATGGATTCGACCCACTTTCATTTCAACAGTCCAAAGATTTTAACTGGGTCACCAATCACAAACCTGGGAAAGAGGTCGCAACATTCGTGCGCGCTGTCCAGAGCATGTTTATTTTAACTGGGTCACAGGTCGCAACATTCGCGCGCTGTCGACAGCATGTTTATATAGCGCATATATTTAACTGTCGATATATATTAACTGTCGATATATATGGATTCCGCCCATTTTAACTGGGTCACCAATGACAATGACGGGTTTTAGCTGTCGGGAAGGGAGGAGTGAGGGAGGAAGAGAGGGGGAGGGAGCGGGAGAAAGAAGGAGGGAGGGAGCGGACAGATGGAGAGAGGGAGGAGATGGATGGAGGAAGGGGAGGGACGGAGGGAGGGATGGGGAGGGGGAGCGACGGGGAGGGAGATGGGAGGGGAGGGGGAAAGGGAGGGGAATGGGGAGGGAGGAGGAGGGGAGGAGGAGGGAAGGGGAGGGAGGGGAAGGAGGGAGGGGAAGAAGGGAGGGGAAGAAGGGAGGGTTAGGGGAAGGGAGGGGGAAGGAGAGAGTGGGAGAGAATGGCGGTAGGGAGGGACAGAGGGAGGGAGCGAGGCAGGGAAGGGAGGTATGGAGGGAGAGTTGCACGTTCTTTTCAGCCACAGCAACGCGTGGCCGGGTACAGCTAGTGTACTATAAATTAAAATTAAAAAC
This sequence comes from Lumbricus terrestris, assembly GCA_949752735.1. NCBI lineage: Eukaryota > Metazoa > Annelida > Clitellata > Crassiclitellata > Lumbricidae > Lumbricus > Lumbricus terrestris. The sequence continues at coordinate 4,767,156 of OX457042.1, read as the reverse complement.
TTTGTGCAAAAGTTAATTTTAAGCATCTGGGGCGCAATGGTGTAGGGGTATGTTCAGTGTCTTAGAGCCGAAAGGCTGCGAGTTCGAATCCACCTCAAGCCACCACGTAGGGACCCTGAATAAGTCCTTCACTCGTAATTGCTCATGAAACTCCGATCAGTGTCCGCACTGTAGTCGAGAGCGCCTCTGAGTGGGAATCTTGAAAGGATGCTATGACAAGTGCACATACATACAAATAACTTTATTACGGTAGTAAACACTAAGTAAAACCTTCACCGTAATATATGGACAAATTTAAATTAATATTATATTACGTATGCATTGCCACAAGATGTTAAACTGGTCTTTGAACGGTAATTATTATTTTTTATTTTTTTCTTAATTTCTATAACGCCCTTTCAATCTCTCTACTCAGAGGCGCTCCGGACTACTGCACGGACACTGCATCAGAGTTTCATGCCGAAGTGCCAGAGCAATTGCGAGTGAAGCACGTGCTCAAGGTCTCTATGCGGCGGCTTGAAGTGGATTCTAAGCTGGAACCCTCCAAGACACTGATGCCACCACTACACCACATATTATATATTATTATATAATTATATATCAATGCTAATTCTGGTAAACAATTACCGCTGCGTGCAGAACGTGTCTTCCCATTCTGTCGTCTGTCCACTGCGGAACATTTCGTAGCCGGCCTGCGCGATCATCGCACCATTGTCGATGCAGAATCGTTCGTCCGTGGCAAAGAGTTTGGCGCCACGTGCATCAGCCATCTTTGCCATCATCGCCTGAAGATGTTCGTTGCCTTAAAAAAGCAAAATCATTTACCTGTAACGCTCAGGTGTGCTCGCACCTCATTTGTAATGCAGGCAATGTGGTGGTAATTAGTAAATTTGATTGCAATTGTTATTAGTAACTACATAGCACCGGTGTAAATGCACAAAGCATCAAGATTCATAGATCTGTAAGTGCACGTTGTTGTCTACTCTTAGCAGACATGACTTCACAAAGTGATAATCTCACGTCAAATTCAACCTGATCGTCATAAATTGTAATCTTTGTAAATCATAATCTTCATTAAAATCTTATTATTCGTAAATTGCAATCCTTGTAAATCATAATCTTCGTAAATCATAATTTTCGTAAATCTTAATCTCAACACTTTGACCACCAAGGACAAGTTAACTCGTCCTTCAGCAGTCATTTAACATGGCGTGTAGGCGGTCAATGTGTTAAATCATAATCTTCGTAAATCCTAGTCTTCGTAGATCATAATCTTCGTAAATCTTAATCTTCATAATCACTTACAGCCAACTCCTCCGACTATCAGGACTTCCTCCGAACTACAGTGAGCCATCGCTCGCTCTGGAAAAAAGAAACGAGTAACAGCTGAGCAACGATAAGTTCGTCCTACTTTAGCAGCTATATACACCGAACATGCTGTTTAAATAAAGAAATCCATATAATAAAGGTAATTATAAAAAATAAAACCTCACCAAGTAATTGAAATTATGCCACTCAAGAAATCCAACAAGCATAATCTGTAATCTAACTTGCTAACTGTAATCCAACCCAAAGCTAGTAATCTGACCTCTAATGTACAATCTTATCTGTAACTTGCTATATAACTTGCAAGTTCTAACTTGACCACCAGTAACTTGTAATTTGACCTTAACCTGTAATCCAACTTGTAGACTAGTATTATTTTAAAGCTATACTCTGATCTGTAACCTGCAATCTGCCATGTAATCTGACCTGCAACCTGTAACATTACTTGCAACATGTAATCTGCCACGTGACTTGTAATCAGTTCCATAGCCTGTAATCCAACCATTACGCTGTAATCTGACCAGTAACCTGTGATATCTAAGTAACATGTAAATCTCACCTGTAACTTGTAATCTGACCAGTAACCTGTAATATAACCTGCAATATTATTTGTAAGATTTTTACGCTGACTTCTTAACCTATAATGTAACATGTAACCTGTAATCTGACCTGTTATTTCAATGAGCATGGCGAAAACAGTTTCCTGTAGAGAGAAACAGAGATCCTCTCTTGTGTACTCTCCACTCTCCAGCAGTCCAAGAGCGCGCTCCTATAATACACGGGTGAATAGATTTAATTAATATCTTTGCTCTAAATTACACTTATTAAATTTTGGCATTTTATGTTCAACTAAAAAATAGTCTGATCTTTCTGTGCTTTAATGTCTGCCTGTCTTTTTTATTCCTCTGTCCGTAGAAGAGAAGAATGGTGTCATTAGAAGTTGAAACCTAAACTTAAAAAGAAGATGGAGAAGTCTGTGTATGTTTCTCTAGCGACATTTTTTGATTACAGGTTGTCTATGTTTAATCTGTAATTAAACATTGACTAACGAAAATTCAATCAATCAATCAATCAGTCACTTTAATCAATCAATCAGTCACTTTAATCAATCAATCAATCAGTCACTTTAATCAATCAATCAACATACCTAATTGATCGTCGTATATGCTTCTCTAGCTCCATTTTAGATATGTCTATAGATCTATGTTCAACCTTATCTCAATGTTGTCCTTCTTTTGCTTATTTTATCTCATCATTCTGATAATTTTTATCTTATTGTCCATTTATTTGTCCCTTTCTCTGATTGCAGATTGTCTATGTTTAATCTGTAATTAAACATTTAATCAATCAATCAACATACTTTATTGATCATCGTATAGTATACACACAGCATAGCACTGTGCATACGGTGATCAGTAAACCTATGTTTGAGTCATCAGCATTTTACAGCCTCAATAAAACCATGGCTGAACTGTGAGCACCTCTGAGTGGGTTTCTTGAACGGGTGCTACATAAATTCTTTAAATGAATGAGTGAATATTGATGAAAATGCACGTCAAAATCAAATAGAGAATTACAACGTTAAGTTGATTATTCAAAAAGCAAAATATTTTATCTATTGTTCAGCAATAACTGACCTCAATATAGGAGAGGATACCAGAGAATGAAACGTCCATTCCTTTCGTAACGTAAGGTAATTCCAGAAGTTTCTTTCCGCTGTTCAGAAGAGAAAAAACAAGAACTTAAACTGCACGAAACATTAATCACCAACTGCCTGCATCAATAACAGATCACTCACCGGTATGGGTGGGTGGTGAGGGGAGGGCAAAAACCGAAATTTCACTATTTCCACACTTTACCACAGTTTCGTAGCAATTCCCCTGAAATCTTGCAGTCAGATCATGGCCACCCTGCCCCACTGGGTGGGGGCGAAAAGCCAAAATACATATTTACCTCAAACCTTGTCTGGGCACCAGGACTACTCAACCCCACCCCTCAGCCTGGGGCAGGAGTGAAAAACTAAGTTCCCAGGCAACCCAGCTACCCCAGAAAATCATATTTTAAGGCAAGCAGTTAAGGCGAAGTTACAAAATTATATAGGCATACAACGCCAATACAGATGAGCTGGTACAAAGGGGTCTTGTGATCATACTAGGTAGTGCCACCTGACCAGTACTTCAACTTGTTTATACTTCAACTTGTTTATTGATCCCAAAAATATAAAACAAACAATTATGCATTCATAATAGTACACAAAGCGATTGATTGCTGTTAACAAGTATGCATTCATAATAGTACACAAAGTGATTAATTGCAGTTAACAATTATGCATTCATAATAGAACACAAAGTGATTAATTGCAGTCAATGATTGCGAATGGCATAGCTTAGTGTACAGTTATTACTGTGAAATGTAGGGAGCAATAGGCTACCCGAAGGGAGTGATCCCACTATTGGGGCCTATTTACCAAAGGAAAAAATTCTTCACTATTATATGATTAATGATAATAGATTAGAAAACAGATAGAAATGGCAGTATTTTTGGAATCAATTAAATAACAGCAGTGGGATACCTTCCCTCTGCTCAACTTAAAAAGAATGGGGGAAAAACACGGAATAAATGGGTTGTTCATTTTACATTTTTTAATGTGTGTGCACGGATTTGGGATTTAAATCGATCGAGACTCTTGGATGCACGAATATTTTCCGGTATATTATTCCATAAAAGAGGACCCTGATACTTAATAGAAAATTTTCTAGTGTTTGTTTTAGCAAAGACACTTATGTAGATTCTATTATTTCTAATGGCTTTAGTATATAAGTTAGGTCTAAAATAGGATGAGAATGCAAGTGGAAGAAGGTTGTTGTCATATTTATACATAAATGTACTAGTTTGCATGAATTTAATTTGGGATATTTTTAGCACGTTCAACTGATTATAATTATATAAGGGGCTAGTGTGAGCATTAAAGGGAGATTTAGTAATAATTCTTATGGCTTTTTTCTGCAGTCTATTTAGCTTAGTTAGGTGAGTGTCATATGTAGATGTCCAAATGAGATTGCAGTAACTTAAGTATGGGTGTACAAGTGTGAAATATAATGATTTTAGTATATGAAGTGGAAGAAGATAGGCTATTCTGTGAATTATGCCTATATTTTTGTAGATTTTTTTAGACAGTTCAGCTGTATGTATATTCCATTTTAAGTGCTGGTCGATATGTATACCCAGGAATTTAGTCGAGTATACTTGCGGTAAGGAAATATTTTCAATTAGTAGGTTATTATCAGGAGGTGGAGCAAATTTCTTTTTACTAGATCTAAAAATTATATAATTAGATTTGGCTATGTTCAGTGAAAGCTTATTGGCTTTGAACCATTCACTAGCCATTTCTAGGTCGTTATTTGCTATTTTAATCAATTCTTCATAAGAGGAGTGAGAGTAAAAAGCGTTTGAATCATCAGCAAATAGGATGTAATGTAAAAAAGTTCCAGAATTAGGAAGGTCATTTATGTATATTAGAAATAAAAGAGGCCCCAGGATTGAGCCCTGAGGGAGCCCAAAATCAATCTTTTGGAAGCTGGATAATTTCCCATTACATGAGACTTGTTGGTAACGGTTATTTAAGTAATAAGTATTATTTAAGTACAGATTGATAAGGACAGCCGTTTCTGCACGCATATATTAACACAAAACTTTAAGTTTTGATTCTCTGCAACAATTACTTCTTGGCGAGTTGTTCGATGTTGAATCCTGGACTTGGATCGTTCGAAAGCTGTAGAACTCGGGCGAACCGATCCAGACAGTTGCCAACGGCGATGTCGATAGTTTCACCGAATATCCGATACCTTCTATCGGAGTAGGCAATAACCTGAAGCAGGAGTAACAAAATGACAACTCAGCAGGTAGGATAATTCCACACAGATAACAATAAAACAACATGCAGATGTATAATGATTGTATTCATTGTAGTTTATCTTATTCCACTGTATTATTCTGAACGGCAATGCATAACGTCCATTCAAACACGCGATAGGAGAAAGCTTACTTATAGTTGCTAATGGAGTCTTAAAAGAGGTGTGCAACATAAGCACTTATGATATTGCAATAGCAATCATTATCAGACCAATCAGATTAATCCTGTTTATTATATACAGATACATTGTTAACTCTGTAAGATGTTAAATCTTATATATATATATATATATTTTAGTAAGGGTTTTTGTTGTTGTCAGCTATGCACGGCCACAGTTCTGAAGCAATCGACACCAATACTTCGCAGGGGGGGGGGTCGGGGTCGATCCGACATACATCATTGGGGGGGGGTCAGCGAATCTCTGCCACCATGGGGCCAGGGGAGGGAGGGAGGGTGAGAGGAAGGGTGGGTGAAAGGGTCGGATGGAGGGAGGAAGGGAGAGTGGGAGGAATGAAAGGAGAGTGGGAAGGATGGTGGGATGGAGGGAGGGAGGAATTGGCGGGGAACGGCCCGAATCCTAACATTCCCGGGCAAAGCCGGGTACCCCAGCTAGTTTGAGATAAAGTCTTAAGGAGTAAAAATGTACCGTTGTATATTTTGCACACCTCTTTTAAGATAATGCAAGCAAATATAAATAAACGTGCGTTCATTAAATTAGTGAGTAAGCCGTGAGCATTCTTCTACATTGTAAAGCCCTAAGAAGTAAAGAATATACCGTCCCATATTTTGCACACCTCGTTTAAGCTTCAATAAGCAACTATAAATAAGCTTGCGTTCATTAAATTAGTGAGTAATACCTATACATCTTGGTACATTGTATTGCATTGCAAGTTATTATGACCATTTCATCAAGCACTTCTCTCAGCAAAAGCATTTCAGAGGCAATCCTGGTGCGATCGAACCCCAAGAAAAAAGACAGAATTTGAGATGAGAGAAAGAAGAGGAAAGAGAAGATGATGGAGCGAACTGTACTGGCGGAGGAGGAAGTACGATTCATTAAGAACGACTTATGCAGGTAAAAGTCAAAAAATGAGTCAGATTGTAAAATTTAGTAGACATAATATGATGATTCACGAAGTCAGAACTCCACGACCATTTACTTCTAAGCAGCCTCTGAAACTGGCACTCATCAGGGCTTTCTTTAACGTGCAGTTGTACACAAAATGTGCAGTTCTAAATGAATTTGTGCAGTTGTAGAAGCACTTCTTTACAGATAAAACTAGGTAAAAATGGTCATTGTCCACCGATTGGAAGTAATTTACCATGGAGGATGGGAAGGAAAAGAAGGAGTTGTGCAGTTCTAAATATTCCTTGAAAACAGCCCTGGCACTCATGCCACAAAGGGTGACACGTTCCACCCTAAGCTGCTGCTTCAGCCTTTTCAAAGTTTCACCCCTCTGTATTCTCCCTGCCCTTTCATTCTGCCACTTGTAGTCATAAGCGCAAATTTATATAGAGCCACATCTAGAAAACTTCATCAGAGGGGCTTCAACAGCATGGACAAAGACTGATTGCGCAAAGTATTATTAAGTTTTTAATTGTGGAGTTGGAACGACAAAAGTGTTTCTCACCTGCGTGTTTCTTTCTCACCTGTGTGTTTCTTTCTCACCTGTGTGTTTCTTTCTCACCTGTGTGTTTCTTTCTCATCTGTGTGTTTCTTTCTCACCTGTGCGTTTCTTTCTCACCTGTGCGTTTCTTTCTCACCTGTGCGTTTATTTCTCACCTGTGCGCTTCTTTCTCACCTGTGTCTTTCATTCTCACCTGTGTCTTTCTTTCTCACCTGTGCGTTTCTTTCTCACCTGTGTGTTTCTTTCTCACCTGTGCGTTTCTTTCTCACCTGTTTGTATCTTTCTCGCCTGTGCGTTTCTTTCTCACCTGTGTGTTTCTTTCTCACCTGTGCGTTTCTTTCTCACCTGTGTGTTTCTTTCTCACCTGTGTGTTTCTTTCTCACCTGTGTCTTTCATTCTCACCTGTGTCTTTCTTTCTCACCTGTGCGTTTCTTTCTCACCTGTGTGTTTCTTTCTCACCTGTGTGTTTCTATCTCACCTGTGTGTTTCTATCTCACCTGTGTGTTTCTTTCTTACCTGTGTGTTTCTATCTCACCTGTGTGTTTCCGCCGCTGACGTAGAGGACGACTGGATTGACGGCACCCGTCACAAGACGACCCATTTCAATGTCTGATGACGACACAGGTCAAGGTCATTTCGCTAAGCTCAAGGTCATGTATCATCTACAGTACTATGCGAGAAGTACTTGACTGCGAACTTGGACAGCTTTGTATTTAGCCGTTGAATGGACTTTCTCCAAAGTATTGATAAAAAGAATTGCAGTTTTATTAGACTGTGGTTAAAATTGATCAAATTGAGGCCAAAGTCAAACAGACAAAACAATGTATGTAACTCGTCAAACTCAATTCATGTAACTCGCGTAACTCAATTCATGTAACTCGCGTAACTCAATTCATGTAACTCGTCTAACTCAATTCACACACAAAAAAGGATACGTCCGATGCAGTGGTTAACTCCGATGATCGGCTTATTCCACAGCTGGGCCACGGTCCTTGCTACCACGGCAACCGAGACAAGTGGCGCCCCCATACCTGGTCCTACAGGAAAGAAAAACCATAAAACTCAAGCTATATCAGAAATGTTTAACAACGCAGTATCTAAGAGCCGTGCCATCAATCACCTTAACACGAGTTAGCATACCAATCAGGTCATTTCCTGGCCCTGCAGCTCCCCCAACTTAAATAACATGCTTCCCAACAATAAAAACATAATAATATATAATAATATGTCATAATAATAATAATATGTTTTTATTATTGGGAAGCATGTTATTCAAATAATAAAAACATAATAATATATAAAAATATGCAAGAATAATAATATGTTTTTATTATTGGGAAGCGTGTTTTTTAAATAATAAAAATAATATCATCACCTTCATTTAATCACAAACATACACAATGCAGAATGATTACAATTCATATCACGATCCGATGATAACAAGTTATTACATCACGAGTTGGGTTAACTGAGTGGAAGCAATGCAGGGTGCTAAGCACTTCCTCCTACTGACATTTCTATTCAGTATTAATCACTGATCATTTAACAGGTAGTCAGTAACTTCTATAGCACCGGGGTGTCTAATGGATAAGGCATCAACTGATGGCGTTCCTAAACAAAGCCACAATAAGGTGAAAACATTCAACCTTTTGTGTAGCAGACAACATCAATGTTCGTTGGATTGATCTGCGCTTCATCCAGAGCTTCTCTTAAGACCTGAAGAACGCATCCCTGGTGATGCTTTGCTGTATCACGAGGCAGGAAACCTAAAACGACGAGTATAACATGCACACATGCCATATGCATAATGGTCATTTTTTCATTTTTTCACTCCAATGCAATGTCCGCGCTGCAGTCGGGAGCGCCCCTGAATAGCGAGCTTGAAGGGGCGCTATAACAAGTGCACATACAAACAAAACAAACATACATACATAATGTAACACAACATGCATCGATACATGCAACAAAACCTTAACTTTCTGCATCAATTATCATTGTTATTTTTGCCACCAACCAAATACAATGCAACACAATGCAGCATTTCTTGTGCACAGTGTGAGAATAGCCAAAGTTGTCAGTCTTTCTTAGTACCTCAGATTAACTCTTCTTTGCACACCAAACTCCACTTGGATCATAGTCTAATTCCCCCCAAGTTATTTTTCACACTATTTTCATACCGTTTTAGCATTAAATATATGTCTAGTGGGGCGTAATACAGTTGGTAAACAACATGAATCAATCATTTTTTGACATAACTACATGTATAGTATTGGGATTTAAGTGTTGTTTAGGGTCAGGATAGGTGTCGTGAGGGTTGGTTAGGATAAGAGTCATCATTGTACACTGTCCAAAGATAATGTACAGTGTACATGCTTCGGTCCCTGATACTTTAGTTTTGCCCATTATTTTAATTGCGTGTATAACTGTATATTGCTATCTGTTGAAGAATAGACGATGTCAAACCTTGACCGGGTGGAGTTATAAACGTCCGTCGTGGATTAGCCAGAACAATCCCATCTTTCACAATTCCGACACCGATTTTGTTTGCACTGCCTTCAAATCCTATGGCAATAACCATCTGAAATTTAAAAAACAGCAATCTTCACGCTCTGTAGAAAATTGTAGGCCCCTAATTTCTTCAGTATCATAAATTACTGAAACATATCCTGCTAGTTGCTCTCAGAATACAGCGGGCGGGTGTGGCCCGTATCCTCAAAACGAATACGAGCCAGAACCCCAAATCGATTTTCTAAGCGCAATCCGAATTTTTGGACACTAAACTATTATCAACAACACGAATGGGACAATTATGTCGTCTATTTAACCTAAATAGTTTTTCGGGAGTTGGGCCGTTTTCTATAACACCAATATTTCGGGAAATCGGGCTTTTGTGTCTTCTCAGTGTTTTCGGGTTTTGGCGTCCGTTAAAAACAATTGAATCAACGCCACGGATTGGTCTTTCAAGAGCCAAAAAATTAGGTTGGCAGATCAGACTCTCCAACATCAGTATACTAACTAAATTTACTAAGTTTACTGATTCTAGGTTCGTGTACCGAACTTATTTGTCGGGTTCGTCAAGGATTTTACGTTGGAAGGGATTTTGTTCGCAAGTCGTCTTGTGTCGCCCACGTGTTGACGTTAGACGCCTCTTGATGCACACGGTCGAGCTCAACCATCAAGACCGTGCGGTTTCACCGCTGTTGTCTGGTGTTTAGGCTACATCTCGCCGAAGGACGGTTCACGCAGGTCAGTGGAGTTAACTCGATCGGATGTTGTCTCTGGTGGCGTTCAAAACTACCGACCGACAAGCGACAAATGCCTTCTACTGTGCAAACTTTGTGCCCGACGATTGGCCGGACGCGCGCATCATCTTCAACCAGCGAGGAGCTTCAGTTTCGTCAGCGTTTCGTGTTTGCGAGCCCTGTCATCTGTCGCCGCTCTACTCTACTGACGCAACCTGTACCAGAGACTCTGAACATTCACACCATCTGAAAGCTGTTGACGGGATTCCGTTGGATGATTCTACGTGTCTGCGAGGGATCGCCACTGATGACTGTTTCCGGCTCACTGTGTCTTATTTTGCTAATTGATGGAATTTTTTTGTTGTTATGACACTTAACATCATTTCGGCTAGTTAGCGCAGAGAGCGCCTCTGAGTAGGTTTCTTGAAGAGGCGCTATATAAATACTTGAAATAAATAAATAAATAAATAACTATACTCTACTGCTATCGGGAAACGGTACGACGACTTATAAACCCAAGTGATCTGCTTTCGTAAATTTTGGCTTCTCGTGTTTTACAAGTGAAGCCAAATATTAGGTCTATATTTCTGTGCGAGCTTGGTTCGTAATCATAATCTCCAAACTTTTAAAGCGCAACTCGAAACCAAGAGCGGGGCACAGGCTTATTTACGAGCGCTGCTTTGAGTCTGTAAGAGTAGTTCAAATGAGGGTTGTCTAAAGTAGTGTTTTAAAAAACATATCAAGTGCACCACATGAACTATTATTGCTCTTAATTTGATTATAATGTAAGATATCGGAACCTTTTTAGTCGTTTAATATTTATTACTCAAAAATGCCGCATGTGAGCGATATTTAATGTTAGCATTCAGTGTTGCCACTGAGGTTTCTAAAATAAACCCAGATTTTCTTCAGAACAAAAACCCAGAAAAACCCAGACTATTCATATACGCTATTTTAGACCCCTTTTGTTCAAATTAAGTTATTTTTTCGCTTGTTCGCATGAGGATTAACAAAATGTTTGTCAAAAGAGTCGAGTAAAATGTAATTACAACATTAAAAGTATCAATTGTCAAAGTTGTCAGAGACTCGGGATCCATACTGACAATAAGCTTAATCGATATATTCGTGTGCGCCTGCGCAGCGGGTCGAGTCTACCAGAATTGTAGCCTAAGCACATAACACACATGGCTTAAGTTTACAAAGTTTTAAAATTGTCCGAGGTCTCCAGCCAAATTTTCTTAATACACCAACAATCCAACGTTTTAAACACCTAGCCAGAACATTATTATTATAATTAATACTCTGCAACAACTTGGCTATTATACCACTAGCTTAGAGGATTGACCTGACCTACAGTGTATAACTGTATATGCATGTTATAGATGTAATACGGCTTTACAAGGAAAGAGATGAGTGACCTGACCTATTTTGAAATGTCAAAATGGTTTATTTCTGTGCAGAGCTATTCTTCAGGTTATAAATTATTTGTGAATTGACAACATGAGATCTTGATTGTGGAGTTTAAAATTAAAATTAGTGGGAAAATTATGTATCACAGGCTTTACAGCCATTTTACATTGAATTTCACAGAATGAATGTGTTGTAAGTACAAAATGTCAACTCACCAAAATAAACCCAGATCTTGCCCAAAAAAAACCAGAAACCCAGACGAAGGCCAAAAAACCCAGATCTAGTGGAAAAAACCCAGCTGTGGCATCACTGTTAGCATTCGTAAACATTTCAAACTAATTATACGGTAGCATCGTTCTGAAAATTTTATAGCGCAATTATATTAGGGAACTTCCGACAACTGTTTATTGTGAGAGAGAAATTCAGTTATTATATTTGCGATAAGCGTGTGTCGTCAGTAGCATACGCTCTCGTACAGAATCAATACCAAACTCTGTATCCGTTAATGCATTGAATGGGAAACCTATATTCAAAGTATCTTTTAGCTTGTCACAATGCTGATCACTGGCGATTGCGAAGATCCTCGTTCAGGTTCATACGATTTTGATAGCTTAAAAACTTTCACTCTCAAAAGTCGTTGGATCATAGTCACTTAGACCCCATTTGCGTCAGAATATGAAAAACTATTTAAACTATGCCATCAGATTAACCGACAAGACCCACACAAATAACTGCTGACCACACTTTAGTGTAGGCCTACAATGTACATGAGAGCTTTTAGGAAACCGTGAATTGCAGTTTGAAAGTTATAATATTATAGAGTCACACACAGCGTATTCAGAAGCGTATCCAGTGTGGACCATACCTATTCTTAGGTGTGGACAACCCAGATTGAAGCAGTATCAACGACGAGCAGTAACAAAGTAGGTAAGTAAGTAAGTAAGTAAGCTTAGTCTCTCAGTAAAAGCTTTTAAAAATAACGATATAGAAATAAACAATTAATGGACGAATCCTGTGCCTATTCACTTTTTTGTCCCTTAAACTGTTAACTTTTGCAGAAACATTTTTCAAGATAATTCCTCTTAACGCTCTGATTAGTTGTTGAAAAATGGAATTCGTCTTTGTCTTACACTGAAGTTACTGAACTACATTACACAACACACGTGACTTGTAATGCGTCACGTGACCGTAGTCGCCATGTTGAATGATGTCCGGCCAGAGTCGGTGGAGACAAAGAATTGTTAATTTGCGAAAATAAAGTTCAAAGTATTACAATCCGCTTAACTACTTATTAATTTAGATAATTTATTTGTCGTAATACTGTATTTGAAGCTATGGTAATCGGTCCCGCGTGATTTGTTTAATACTAATATTGTAACCACGCCTCGAGTCCGAGCGCCGCCGCTTGTCAGCAGGTGTCGCTTTGCCATTTGAGAACCTGCTTGAAGATCCTGTACCTGAGCGCATTTGTTTCGGGCCAAATTGTTTCATTTAAACTTAAAAACTACCGTTCTGTTTGCTCTAAGGTTATGTATTACCTGTGCTGATGGGAAATTTGGGCTTTCATAAGTTTGGTACATTCGTAGTACACTACTTGGGTTGAGCGATGCTACGTTAGCAGTGCTAAGATTAAATTAGAGCTTGTTAAGCTGTGCAGTCTGTAGCATGACCAGCACAGGTAATACACTGGGGTGCAGTGGTGTTTTAGTATATTCGGTGCCTATGAACTGTAAGGTTGTGAGTTTGAATCCACCTGAATCTGCATCATAGGGACCCTAAGCAAGTCCTTCACTCACAATTGCTCTAGAGTGAAACTCCGATTCGGTGTCTGTGCTGCAGTCGGCAGCGCCTCTAGGTATAAATCTTGAAGGGGTGCTATTGCAGGTGCTCATACAGAGATTATGAGCCAAGAGCTTAGTCGTATTTTTGCTTATAATTTTACCATCCTTAGAATTATCCTCTTATTGAATTACAGCTATTTGACATCAAATAGCTCATGATAACCCAAATGTGTAATCTAGTTACTAGTTAGGTCAAAATGTTCATCCTCCACGTTGTATAATTATTATTTTGACATCAGTCCAACTCATATTTAAATAAGAATTCTTTTTATCGTTCCCACTTCCACTAGGGCAAGAAATCTTGTCGTTATTCCAATTTCCATTTAAGCAACACCTATTTTTCATTAATCGTGACTCCTATTTTATGAAATGCTATTTCTTATCAATTCAGTTTCTGTTGAAGGAAAATTCTTTTCATCGATTCCTCGTCTATACAAGAAAGAAATCTTGTACTCGTTCCAACTTCCATTTAAGCAGGAATTATTTTTCATCAGTACAAAAGTACTTCTATTTAATTTGGGAATTATTTTTATTACCGTAAAATTATCTGTCTGATTACGCCTTGCAGGCTGCACCAACATTTTATATTTAATTTAGGAATTATTTTTCATCAATACAACTTATATTTAATTTAGGAATTATTTTTCATAAATTCAGCTTCTCTTTGAGAGCGATTCTTTTCATCAATTCCACATCTATTAAAAAATTGATTGTCATCATTCTGACTTCTATTTAGCAAGAATTCGGTAATTCCGAAAACTGAATGTCTGGTTGCAAAGCAATCTGGCTGCCCTTTACTTTGCTCAAATAGAGTTTGGCAACCTACCGTGTGCATCCCATAATGCAGTGCACTCAGTAACTAAGTAAACAGCAACACTGCCATAAAACATGACTATTTTTGCATTGCATGCCAAATTACCCATAAATAATACTAAGTATCCGGAATCATTCAGTGAAGTCGTGGGCAACTGTATTTTTATATAAACAGGCACTCAGTCTTCGGGATTACCAAGAATTATTATCGTCAATCCAACTTCTAGTCGACCATGTTAAAATCCATTCAATGCACAATAATTAATTACACTAAAATTATTCACTTAACCAAAATACTCGATTTGGTGCAGCCCGGAATGCGTAATTGGACAGATAATTTTATGGTAAACGTGTATTTTGGCGACATAACTTATAGGCGATTGTATGGGTTTCTTCGGTTGTCGAATTCTAGTCGAATTGACAAATGGAAATCTTGCCAAATAGGAGTGGCATTTATGAAATAATTTTCTCTGATATATATATATAGAGGTGGGGTTTATGAAAACAATCTTGAAATCTAAGCTGGATTGATAAACTATAATTTTTAATTAAATAGAAGTTATATTGAAAAAAATAATGACTGCCTAAGTAGAAGCAGGATTGATGAATTGAATTCTTGCATAAACAAAAGCTGGATCAATGAGAAGGATTCTTTCGAAGCTCGATTGATTAAAATAATAATGCTGCAACGAGCAGATAATTTACGACTCTAAAAATAAACGTTTTCCTAATTTTCACTTTGGTGGTGAATGATTAACTTATATAGATGATGGTAAGACAATATTAAGCAGAATGATATATTCCATTTGATTAATAACTTTTATTACCAGTATGAGTATTGTTGAAAATAACTGGTTAGTCCAGTGGTTCCCAACCTTTTTTGACTGTCGGCGCCGGCCACTTTTTCTAAGTTGGAGGACACGAGGGTCACTTTTTTCTTAGTTGAGGGACACTAGGGGCCACAAGGTTAAAATTTAATTAACTAAGGCGTATAAAATTGTTATAGGCTAATTGAATCAAAATAGAATGTTTGATGCGATGTATTAACGTCCAAATAAAATAATTTGTAATAGAAAATAATTATATATGTCCAAATTGTTAGTTTTTATATATATTTTTCTTAGTTCATTGAGATGCTGTGGGCCATTTTTGTAGGCCAGGCGGGCCATTTTTTGGCCCGCGGGTCACGGGTTGGGAACCGCTGGGTTAGTCAAACTTTGATCCACATATCTTTGGGGTGTGCAATAAAGAGTTTACTATGGTTTCCTAAGAAAGACTGAGGGGTTGAACCCTCAAACCACCTGGTAATTATTTCTCACGCTGTTAGTATCTGGATAGTAGTGTGTCTATCAGTTTATCTTACCAATTAGACGAATATTGTAATAACGATAAGTTCGGTTGTGGATATTAACGTTGGGTTGGTTGTGAATTCCAGCACATTCTCGATGAACCGAATGATGTAGCAGAGATCATTGATACGCTTCGACCGAACGCAGAATCTGCAACTCATCTTCACTTTAATTTGTGGACAGACGCTGTAAAAAAGGCGGATAAGCTTCTTGCGACAGGCTTTCAGTTTAGGAATCATTCCAATGGAGGGTGATCAGACATCGACGCCCTCCGATGCGACGGGTGGCAGCGTCAGACCGAAACGTAAACAAGGAGGGAATGGTGTCGATAGGAACGGCCCTCGCCCCAATCGACCGTGGACGGACGACCGTAGGAACTTGTGGCCGCAGAAAATAAAACATTCAGAGAATTCTCCGAGCGTGGGTTTCACCGTCTCCGATATTGTTCCGGTCGATCCGCCGATAGCTCCGAGTAATACGGAAGCAAAGGACGGTTGTAGCGACCGAGGGTTAATCGGTGACAGTAAGAATTGTAACGGTGGTGGAAGTAGGTCACCCTTAGGTAATGATAAATGTGATAGCAATGCTGCTGATGAATTCTGCCCAGCTTCAGTTGACCAGGGCAGTCCGTATACGCACAAAGAGATGCCCAAGACGGAAGATGATAAGGGGCTCGTGAAGTGCGACACGGCAAGCGCGGGGGACGAGTGGGTGAAGTGTGACACGGCGGGCGCGGGGGACGAGCGGAAATGTGCGGATGGTCCTGCGACAGATCTTTCAACCGATCCGATCAAGCAGGAAGACAAAAACGGAGACCGGGAAATTCAGGGCGATAATAATGGTGGCACTGCTGACGTCGCGCTTCCTGACAGCGCTGAAAAGCCAGAAACAAAGCCTTTTGTTGCGAACGATAATCCCGCCGATGTGACGGCGAAGGGCGCTGACGAAGGAGGGTCTGATAAGGAGGATGGATCTGGTGCCGATGAAGTCCGGCTGCAACCGCGATGCAGCGAGGACGCTGAACAATCCACGGAGGAGTCCATCCTTGAAGGAATATCGAAGACGAACGAGGTGGCCGCTGTCCAGAACCTGCCGCTCGACATGACTATGGCTTCGGTGGAACGGCGACAGATTGTTCCCGGAAGTCAGAAGCCGGCGAAAAGCGAAGCGAAGCTCAAGTCGGACAGCCTACGCCCGGTCGGACGGATGCTGCACGATCTGGGTTTGGATCTCGTCAGACAGCAGGTCTACAAGGACCTCATCAGCATACAGGTCGCGAAGGATACGAAGAGCATGCTGGACGAAAAGGAGAAGGAGCAGCTGAAGAGGTTGACCGACGCGCATGCCAAGCTCCTAGTGAAGAACGCCGTGTTCCAGCTGCCTTTTGTTTCGTGTCGATGCGGTTACGCTTCGTCGTCTGCCAACGTTGTGGGACTGCACGAGGAGTTCGGTTCAACGTACGATGTCTCGTTCCACGCGTGCTGCATGTGCGAGAACTTCAAGACACGTTGGCCGTCGCAGTTCGTCACGCACGTCGATTCCGTGCACGACAGGAAGGGTCGCGTGCAGTCGAAGATGGCGGCAAACGTTTGCAAGTACTGTCCGTACGAGCACAAGAACCAGATGCGCATGGACGTACACGTCGCGAAATGCTTCAAGAAGTTCAACCTCAACACCAACTTGCAGCCGCTGCCGGCCGACTGCGATGTCCCGCTGCTCGGGAAGTCGTCGCATCCGGGAAATTCCCACCTGGGACGGGGAGGGGGCGTGGTGGGCGCGCCGGTACCCTTTCCGAGTCCCGCACACTCGAGCCACCAGGTTGCGAAGCAGGTCGTGGCGTCTGCCGCCAACATCCAGCCGTCGGTTATGGAGATCGGAGGTCAGCTGTACAGCCTTGTCCATCACAACGGAAAGGCTCTCTTCACTTCACTGCGATCGCAGATGGGCAACTCGAGCAGCAGTAGCTCCAATTCGAGCGCTCCCTCCGCGGGCGCCCAGCCGGGAAACTTTCCGCGCTTCGTTCAGCCGCCCGCACGGCCGGTCTCGAAGGACCGTGGCGGAGCGGCGCCACTGCCGAACCAGCGGAGGGAGAAGTGCGAGATGTGCGACGCGATGGTGATGGACCGCGAGGCGCTGTGGATCCACTTCCGGATGATGCACAAGGTGGAGCTGAGCAAGGTGAGCATGATCGAGAAGGAGCCGTGGATGATGTGCGACGTCTGCATGGCCAAGTTCTGGACGTACCAGGGTCTGGCGCGCCACTCCGTCCAGCTGCACAAGCGCGAGCTGGCGCCACCGGCGCTCCCAACGAAGTCGTTCAAGTGCTTCCTCTGTCTCCAGGTCCAGACGAATCCCCTCAACCACCTGAGCACCTACCACAACATCACGCTTCTCGACATGTACCACAGCCGACGCTGCTGCATGTGCAACCGCAGGTTCCGTGCGGCGCCTGCGTTTGAGGAACACATGGTACTACAGCACCATGACATCTTCGCGAACAAGGACGTGCTGTGCACCGTACTGCAGGCGCTCTCCACGGCGCTCAGCCTTAAGAGACAGGAGACGGTACAGCAGCGAAACACACCGATGAAAAGCCCCCAGCGCATCAACAACATCCAAAGCCCGGGATCCGCGGCACAGGTTAGAAACATGACAAGTTCGGTGGCGTTGCCCGGCCAGAGGAGCACACTGGAAAGCCCATCCGCGTCCAGCAGGGGTCACGCGGATATGAGAAAGCGGGGCGGACACAGGCGCCAGTCGGGCGATCGTGCGAAGGAATCGGAAGCATCCGCCGCCAGCAAAACCGTGACGCCGAAAAAGACGACGGAAGAGGATGCCAAAGAGCTGAACAAACTCTACAAGGACTACGCGGACATCGGACGTCCGATCCTCCGCTCCATGCGACATCGTCTCTCGCAGGGCGGCACGGAGAAGGCCGACAGCGCTAGTCCCGCCGCAGGATCGAAACCTAAAGACGTGGAAAAAGTTGTTGCCACGGATCCGACGATCCCTTCCGAAAACGCTGACGCTCCAGCGGAGCCGGATTTGGTGCCACGATCGGAATCGGACGGAGGAGAGCCGTCTGCGAAGAAAGTTTGCCTTGAAAGTTTGCGAAACGACGTTGAAACGAACGATTCGGAGAGCAAAGATAACCACAAACAGTTGCAGGAAATTAACAACGTTGAAACGGCCAGCACACCCATCATCGCCGAAGCTCAGAAAGCTTCCTAACGCCGTCAGTTGCCGACGACGTCTTGGGAAAAGCAGCACATGTGGAAGCCAACGAACGACTTTGGTGATTCGTAGCGATGGAGTAGGATGTATGCAGTATCTCGTGTACCGTACTCGATTCTTGCATGTACATAATCAAGACAGGTTGCATAGGTTTATCTAGCAGCACATTGTTTTCTTGTTAGACATATTCTAAATTTAGATGATTTTCAAAGTAGGTTTTGCTGGGTTTTTGGTCAAGACAGTGGTACGCATTGGAGACGATTATTATGGAGGCAGCCGTAAAGAACGATTACGGAAAAAATTATTCTAGCATAGGTCTGAAATGTGGGAACATTTCTTTTCGAAGAGTTGTTTTGCTATAACTTATACAATACAGCGTGTTGAGAGAGTGATAAAATGAAGATTTGCTTTTGCAAATGGAATTGAACGTTTTTGAATTTATATTGTTCTGCTTCTTGCAGGAGAATTTTAATTATAAAGCATCCTGAGCAATGAACACAATTTTTTACATTTATATACATGTGTCTTGCATTAAGCTTTAAAGCCAGTTAATTAAATTTTATTAGTGGGAGTGGCCTATTCGAATTTGCAACCTTGGGTGTTTCTAGAGTTTTTTCACGATAATTGTGAGCAATGCAGTGTGTTGATAATTGTTAGTCTAAATTTCTGTATAGCAAATCTCATACATTCACTAGACATGGTGGACTTCCACAATCAGTTCACTCCATCTTTCTCCAGCAGTCTTTCCATCTGTCTCATCAAATCCGTTTCTCTTGGTGTCGATTGCACTGGGGAGTGGGAACGCTTCTGAAAGGCTTTTGCCGAGAGAAGCGCTTCATAAATGGTCCCATGCAATGCAGTCTATGTTGCCACCTCAATAGTTTATGAACTTCGTTTATTAGTTCAATATACTGACAATTGCACCAAAGACTTGATTATAGAATTTTCATCAATCTCTAAACAAGTTGGATGCTTGAAGTTGATTGATCTTAAGCCTTGCATCTTGATATTGGAAATAAATTTATGACCTTTTTTTACAAGACTAAAATACTTGTTGACTTTTCGTAAAGCTGTGTGTGTGAGAGAGAGTGAGTGTGCGTGTGAGTGAGTGAGTGTGCGAGAGCAGATCTAGGTTGCAGTGAAGGTTTAAATAAGAAATCGGATAATTTTTAGGGGCAAGACAGAAATCATGTACACATGTAAACTCTGTATATACGTTGGCACAGCTGTTCTGAGCTAGACATAATTATCATACTTCACGAGTGCTGCAAAATAATTATCCAAAAAATCACTACGTGTAGCAGAGCACAATAGTTATTATAAACCATGGGTTCAGTCATGGTCCTCTGGATAATTATGTCTATTTCCAGACATCCATTTCTGGATTGTCATTCAAGGGGATTGAGTTCAGATCACAGTCTCGTCATGGTTGTTTCTAGATTTCTGACCACCATGCAGTATTACCTGTGTCCGCAGTATTTATTACTATTTAACCATCTTCCTTCTTGGACTTGATCTCATATTTCTCCGCGAAAGGACTACAACGGCCCAACACCGTCCCTACGCGGCGACTTGAGGTGGATTCGAATATGAAACATCCGGCTCCAAGGCACCCAAACCCACCACCGCGCACCACTAATGAGGGCGTCTCGATACAATGATAGAGTGCGATACAATGATTGAACGAGTGGAGGGAAGACTACTAAAAGTAGGTCTCTGTCCTGTTTAAAGTTGGGTTTCTTCGGTCATGTCATGCACTCAAATGGACTGGAAAAAGATACGACGCTTGCATGCGGAGAGGGAAGGAGAAAACAAGGGCGGCCGAGGAAAAGGTGGATGGATGAGGTTCAGGAAACAACAGGAATGAATCTGGACGAACTAAGGGAAGCGACATCAGAAAGAAAGCAATGGAGGAAACTGGTCATGACGGTCGCTAGAGTTCAAAGAACTGAAAGCACAAGGTGACAAGGTTGTCCTTTTCAAAAGTCCTATCCTGATTTTTCCTCTCTCATCTCCCTCACCGTTGTCACCAAATTCGCCGTTCCAACTCTAAACACCATCCACCTTAGCCGTCCGTCTGCCTGCCTCCGGATCTTGACCCTCTGCACAAGGCCGTAGCCAAGATTCCATGTAGGGAGTTAAGGGTGTGTTTACTCGACTGTAAGTAAGTCCACAATTACGTAACCGAAGCAATCGAGCTTCTGAACATAATAAACTTTATTACATAAATACGAAATACGCATAGATTTTAAAAGGTGTCTTGGAAAACTCGTATACATAATAATCACTATGTCGATAACGTGCATGCGTAATAATCTTGAGTATTTTCTGCATAATAATAATAAATTAATTTGTTTTACAGTCTGTACGTAGGCCTACTAGGTAGCCTAATGTTTTTGATCATCGTTACGATTAAGACATTATTTTCATGTCCGTCTTAAAGCCAGACATTAGCGGCAACTGCTGCCATCTAGCGAGTAACCAGTCTGGCGGAGACAGCAGTTAATCGCCAGGGGGCTACACTGCCGTGCTAAGCAAAAAGACAGTAACTCAAATTTTTCCGTTTTTGAGTTAGCACTTGTTTTCACATCCTGACAACATGTTCTATCTTATATGTAAGCAAGGAAATGGTATCTGTACGGGAACATGGAAAAAAAACGAAAACGAAATTAACAGTAACTCAATTTAGGTATCATGGTGCTAAGCAAAAACGCAGTAACTTGAGTTACTGTCTTCTTGCTTAGTATTCCATGTATTTTGATGGCTGACCGACCTACAGATATCTCAATATCTCAGCTTCCAATTCACTTAGAATCATCACATTGGTGTTAAAACAAACACATTCAAGGTCAAGGATTCCAATGGAAGCATCAAAAAATTTTCCATGGCCTCAATAGCGGCCATTTTTCAAAATGGCCGACCAAAAAAGATGGATTTGTCGATATCTCGGCTTTGAGTTTACTTGGAAATGTCATTTTGGTGTCAAAACATACACATTAAGGGTCAAGGATTGCAGTGGAGCAATCAAATATTTACCATGACCTTAATAGCGGCCATTTTCCAAAATGGCCGACCTAAAAAGAAGAATTTGTCAATATCGAGGCTTTCAGTTCACTTGGAATCGTTGTCTAAGTGTCCAAGCATACGCACTTATGAGCAATGATTCCAATAGGACTATAACAAAGTTCCCCATGGTGTCAATGGCGGCCATTTTCCAAAATGGCGACCAAAATAGGACTATATTAAAATCTTTTCTTCCAAATCGCTTATAATCACTATATTGGTGCATAAACATATGCATTTTAGGGCAATGGATCCATTCCAGCAATGGGGCATTCGCAAATTTCCCCATCGTTTCAATTGCAGCCATTTTACAAAATGGCCGACCCAAAGATAGAAAATCATTACAAGTTTACGCAATATTTTGCCACAGTTAAAGAGTTCCTGAGGCTTTTGAATACTTGCACCTTAATATGTATGTTTCGACACGAATATTACGATTCTAAATAGACTGAAAGATCTGATATTGATAATTTGGTATTTTGGTCGGCCATTTTGAAAAATGGCCGACGTTGAGGCCATAGGAAAAAGCTGTCATGAACCTGTTGAAGCCCTTGCCCCTACATTTGGATTTTTAGACACCAAGATGGCGATTCTAAGTGAATCAAATGCTGAGAAATTTTAAAAATTCCAGTTTGGACGACCATTTTAAAACATGGCCGCCATTGAGTCCATAGGAAGTTTTAGACGGTCCCATTGGAATCGTTGCCCCTAAAAATGTATGTTTATGCACTAAGATGACAATTCTAATTGAATTAAATGCTGAGATATTGAAAAACAATTCTGGTCGGCCATTTTGAAAAATGGCCGCCACTGAGGTCAAAGGAACTTTTAGATGGTCCCATTGGAGTCCATGCCCCTACAAATGTATGTTTAGGGACCAGGATGACGATTCTCAGTGAACTAAATGCTGAGATATTGAAAAAAAACATTCTGGTCGGCCATTTTGAAAAATGGCCGCCACTGAGGTCATATGAAGTTTTAGATTGCGCCAATGGAATCCTTGGCCCCACAAATGTATGTTTAGGCACCAAGATGACGATTCTAAGTGAAATAGAAGCTGAGATCTTTAACAATATGTAGATTGGCCAGCCATTTTGAAAAATGACTGCCATTGGGGCCAGATTGCAAATCTGCGTTGGCCCAATTGACAAGTCTTTTTCTTAGGACTTGTTCGTGGTATGTACCAAATTTTATGCAAAGTGGACATTTTCTCACCAGTCTGGAGCACTATAATGAAGACTTACTGCTTTCTTGCTTAGCAGCAAGCCCATATTCAATGCTTCTATACTAAGCAAAAAGACAGTAACTCATTTTTATACAATTTATAATCAAATTTCACTAAAAACGAGTTTATTTAATAAATTCACACGTTTAGATATGATTGTTTGCAAAAATTCAGAATGATTGGAGTATTATTTATGGTTGGAATAAACCGATTTCTTCTTTGTCGTTTTACGCGAAATCAACTTTTTTGAGTTACTGTCTTTTTGCTTAGCACGGCAGTACAGTTGATGATAATTTCTGTTATTAGGGTATCTCACACCATAAATCATTAGTGACTTCAGTCTCTTAGCCTTAGCTTGTGAGTGTGGATAGACCATTCCCAGCGAGTATACTCATCAAATTGTTGGTCGGAGGGGAGGGGTTTCAGATGGAGTGAGAATCTCGGAGGAAAATTCTGCCCCTGCAAGATTTGAACCTCCGACCCTGCGAACATCGTAATACTTCAAAGTGAAACTTCAAGAGGAAGGTGCAAAGAAAAACAGAGAAGTTCATTACTGAGACTGCTAGGTAACTTATTCCAGAACGTGGACCACAGTGAAGCCTTTATGCAGCAATTTGGAAGTTCGAGCCAACCGAACAACCAACCAATATCAACATAGTACGCTAAATACCACCACACAGTCCACACTACCAATCAGGGCAGAAAGTGGTTTGGAAAAATTGCCGGGTCTGACTTTGGCGGACGAGCCGGCAACGTTGACCCGACAAATTTTTGACGACCTTTTTAGTCGTTCGCCCAAAATTTTCTAAAGCCGTAGATTCTTGGATTTCTTATGTGTTCATGTGTCAAACACGCGACCCAGCAACAGCAGGTCAAGTAAATCAATGCCGGGTCTCAGGCCCAGCTCACTTTCAGCCCTGCTATCAACCACTCCCTTTAGATCGGACTAGACAAAACTGTATTGAAATACTTGATATTTGTCTCCAAAAAATCATCACAAACCATCAGGCAGAAAAAGTTTAATGTGAACTGCATTCCTCAGAAACACAGTCGCACAGTTGAAAGCTAGACATCTCTCACTCAAGGGTCACAAGCCACGACTGTAATTATAAATCTACACAGCGCCACTTCATACCGAAATAATCAGAGCCCTGCATGATGCTAAATGTCGTTAAGAACAGGAATTTTATCAGTAAGCAAAAAAGCATAGAAAACAGGACCGGATGGATCCCCAGTGGTGCGCCAACCAGCGTGAGAATTGTGGAAAAACAACTGGGGTTGGACCATGATCCACTTTGAATTGGGGTGTGAAAAACAGACTTTACTATGAAGTTCTAAGAAAGTCTGGGGGGTTCAAACCCCCAACCACCCGGCAATTGTCACCCTGGCACACACGCACACCTATGTATCCCAAACATTCGGTAGATATGGACAAAGACAATATTATTAGGCATAATTATATTCCATTTGATCAATTGCTTTTTGTACCTGATAGCATCTAACAAACAGACATTATAATAATAATAATAGTAATAATAGAAATCATTGGCAACAGGAGACGGATCAAGACTCTATGGTCGCAAGACTCGCAACGAATGCGTACAAGTCACAGAAGACCTGAACACAACCAGACACGTAATGGGTTCAACAAAGGCAACCACGGCGAGTCGAGAATGCTGCTAGACAACGTAGCCACGAAGGACGGTCACAACGACTTGCACACAATTAACGCGGCTACCCTAAAACCAGCATTGATGTAAAATCATGTTTTTCAGCATTGTGTGGTATTTTCGTCATTATCTTCTGCTTTCAATGTTCGCAGTATGTTTAGAAAGAGCCACAACAAAGTGTTGCATACGCTGTCCAGACAGTGCTATTAAGCTCACTAGATGTAGAGAAGTCATCACTGGCGGGCACCCACAGACACATAGAGCCTGACACACAGAGCATGCAAACATCACACATGCACAGGAACCGCCATGAAAACATTACGTACGCAAAAAATTGTATTTTTGATGCCTCCTGTTGCAACTCGTAAATTTTGTGGAACCTCCCTCCATGTGCATGTGCAAATAATCTTCACCACAACCAACCCTACAAAAGTTGATTAGCTGAAGTCGTGTATAAAACATTTATTTTACAGTAGATTACCATTTATTATTGTTGAGCATCATATCTGGTAGGTAAAAAATTTTTAAACTGTTATTATGTTTGATTGTTTTCTTAACAGATTTTATTCGATCCATAATGTAATCATCCAATGCCATCGCTACAGGATAATACAGAATTGCAAATAGGCCAACGTGGATGTCACAATTAGAAATCTATTCTGCGTACATCTGTGGAGACACCCTCCCCACTGTACACACCCGTATGCAAATCACCTAAATCCGGTGGTCCTCCCTCCCTCCCTGCATAACATATGGACAGCCAATAAAAAAGGAACCCCATGAATACATTAAGGAACCTCCCTGAAATTCTTTGAACGCACTGCACGACGTTGAAATGAACGCCCATCATCGTAAAGACTCCATTCTTCCACAACGCGCTCCGTATCTTGATAACAACGCTCCAGTAAATTTCAATTATTCCTCGACCACACGATACACATCAATTTCCCTTTGGGAAATTAACAAGTGATCCGATTACATGCAGTTCAACATCCAAGTATCGCAAATAATTATTATTATTATTATCCCAAAGCAAGAAATCGTGGCGCGTACAGAAATAAATTTTAATCGGACAAAATTCCAAGCACATTCGAGACAAGAATGCCACATGTAGTAAAATTGCAACAATCAGAACAATGAGACAAGTTTTCCGTTGATTTCCTCCTAATACAAACGAGATATAACGACGGCAAAACAGGAACGTGCAAAAAACACGTTGACGCAACACGCTCTGCCTCATACGACTCAAGCATTCGCGCACCCAGGAGGTAACCAGCACGACCAATTTAGAAAGGAATCAACTTGAAATCTGTCTCGCATCGTCGTAGCACACACGCAACGCAAAACAAGTTGGCTGCAAAAATAGATCCGTAAAGATATCACGATTTGAATACAGTGCTGGCCGTACGAAATCAGCGTTTTTTTTAGGTAATACTCGGTTTGTTCGTGAGCAAAAATGATGCGATCGCCGAGGACGTGTGCCACTGTGCTCGTCTGAGTTGCAGAGCAGTGCTGGCATAGATGGATGGATGGAGTAGAGGAGGAGGAGTAGGAAGAGTGCTTTTCCATGCAGGATGATGCAGTGGATCCCTGAGAGAGAAACTCACTCGATACTTTCAAGGCTGAACATCATCTGCAATGATATCAACAACAACAGCCAGGAGTTAGTACTTCAAAAATTGCAAACGAACATGCGAAAATTATTATTAAATTACAAAGTTTTATGGAGCGCAAGCTAACTAAATGGAAAATTCGGAGCCGGACAATTCAAAACACTAGTTAGCCAAATCCAAAGATGCCATTGAAATTTAGACAGCTAAATTTCTACCTAAAAAATATACACTATTCAAATTCGAAAACACTACTCAATTCACAAAAAACACTAGCCATCTTGACGAAAACACTAGCCATATTCACAAAAACACTAGCCATATCCACAAAAGCACTAGTCATATCCACAAGGACGATTACTAGACAGGGTTCTCAATTGATCATCAAGCAACAAGCAGGAGTGAGACCCCAGCACGACAAGAAGATGCCACATCTTGTTGTAAACACAACAATCACAATTTCATGCTTGAAAGCCATTACACTCACTTCCTTATCCGCCAGGTCACCACAGAGGCTTTTTTCGCTTGAAAGTAGTGCTATATAATTTTTCAATTGTAAACTATGCAAGCTGACTGAAGACACTAACACTTGTATCGCTTGTATCGCATTCGCTGTTGGCACTTGTTGAAGTCTTCGTCATCGTAACAGATTGTGGATCCATCTCGAATCGCACGTCTTTGTCCCGATCGTTCTTCAAGCATTCGACGACAACGATCAATTCGGCGATGTTCAACGTCGTAAAGAAGTCTGTCGTTCAAAAGCAGAACAAAAAACCTTTATCCAACAATTACTAAATACACCTGCCAGCAAATGTATGTATGTATGTAAGTGCTCTTGTTATAGCGTCCCATCATGGTTTCTACTCAGAAGCACTGCCAACTACAGTGCGGGCACTGCATCGGAGTTTCACGCTGAAGCGCTGAGCAATTGCGAGTGAAGGACTTTCCCAAGGTCCCTACACGGCGACTTAAGATGGATTCGAATCTGCAACCCTCCGGCTGCAAGGCAACGAGCATAACCATCACACCACCGCGCCAAGCAAATGCAAATATAATTAATGAGTTGCTGCTGTTTATCTTGCATTTCAACAAGACACAAAAATATTCAATTCACTTAAAAGTTGTTTGCTTGGAGAGATCAACTCGAGAGTACAAAACAAAACTGACACAAATCGAAAAAACAGTGCATTGAAAAACAGCAATTTTAACAGCTTTACATTGGGTATCCAAGGACGTCGTCAGCTACGCTCCGCTTATAAGGGAGACCTCTTGGTTCCTTTTGCTCGTACTACTACCATGAAGAATCGAGCCTTCTCTGTAGTTGGTCCAGTGGTCTGAAATGGCCTTCCTTTTGAGCTACGCCTACATCCTGGGACTCTACCAGGATCCTGCCTTACTAAACTTAAAACTGTTCTTTTTGGACGTGCTGGAGTCGGGAGCGCCTCTGAGTAGTTTTTTCTTGAAGGAGTGCTATATAAATGTCCGAATGAATGAATTGAATCCAAATAGGTGTCACATAAATTCCGATTGAATGTTGTGACACGTCACCTGAATTTGTCACGTGTGTCCTTAGCGTACGTGCCACCGCGATGCGAATGTTTGGAACGGAGTCGGCGCTGAGCTTAAGCAGAGTCGGCAGAAAGTCGGCCGCGAACCGACTCCTGTCGACCGCTTCAGTCTCCAAAAGTCCGTCGCAAAGATAAACAAAGCTGTCAACAGAAAAGGAAGATAGAATTCAATTTTATTTAACATTTGTTTATTAATTCAGAAGTAATAATAATAATCAACGCTTAATTTCTAACAGACACAATTTGACGACTTGTGTTAAACTTCTTATCATCTATATTACTATTATTTATTATAAATCCTACTGCGATCAATATTACTATTTATATTATTATTTTATTATTCTTATTATTATCATTTTATTATCTTCAACATCTTTTACAAAGTACGATTAACGAGGGAATCATGGGCTATTGCTCTAAATCAAAATAAAAGCGCTGATGTCACAAGTCTCGCCAGGTCTGACTAAGCCAATGTGCCTCGAAAGGCCAACTAGCTGAATCACTGGACAGTTAAAATTATTGCTTGTATTATCATCATTATTATTATTACTATTGGTATTATTATGGAAAGGATACCCCTCTTCCAAATTGGCTGTATGGTCAGCAAAAGAAACCCACCATGCTTGCATGTGTGTATGTATGTGCACTTGTCATAGCGCCCCTTCAAGCTGTCTACTCAGAGGTGCTCCCGACTACAGAGCGAACACTGCATCTTTATATATATATATATATTACATATATAATATATATATTATGTTATATTAGGCAATATCTCCGGTAACCCGACCTACCCACTTTATTGAGCAATTTATATTTATTTCATTTATATTATTATTATGGCAATTAAGACAACTAAAGACTATGGAATTATAAATTTTATTATTATTTATATTATCATTATTTATATTATTATAATTACTTACGATTGCCTTCTCGTCCAGATGTTTGAAAATGCGAATCTTTTACTCAGATCCAAGACGAAGTCGGCCCACAGCGATCCCAATATGTCGAGGCTAAGCCTTCGTGCAATTCCCGTTAACTGCAGCCAAGAAAGCAATTTAACCATTTGAACACAGAACGTAGAAGACAGTCAGCAAAGGACAGATCAATAATACGAATAACATGATGTGTTGACGACACATCCTTCGGTGAGAGAAACAGCGCCACTTCGCTACTATGCAGCGAAGAGCATTTTCCGTGGTGGGTCCAGCTATCTGGAATGGCCTCCCTGCGGCTCTCCGTTCGCTTCCCCGTGACTCTGCTGGCTCTTTCTACCGTCTTCTCAAGACCTTTTTCTTTGACCAGGCCTGGGTTGGGAGCGCCTCTGAGTAGCGATCTTGAAGGGGCGCTACATAAATTCATGTGATTGATTGATTGACACATTCTCGGTCACTGGTCCAGTGGTCCTACACCGGGGCGCTTCTGAACGAGTGACAATATTAGATATTATTGAGTGTTTTATAAATGCTCACCGACTGCTATCCGACAGCGTCGTTCATTCTCTGTTGCAGGTCCTACAACTTGGAATGGTCTCCCTGTTACACTGCGCTTAATTCCCAGGGGTCACTCCACTCTGTTCGTTAAGAACCTAAAAACTGTTTTATTTAGCCGTGGTTGGGCCGGGAGCGCTTCTGAATGATAAACAGAGATGTAAAACAAAGCAACGAGACACGAGAGACGTACCACTTTGAGAGCTTCGATGCGAACCTGCGCCACTCTATCTTCGGCGAGAGACATCGCGACTGGACTGAGGTGCTCCTGAACGTCGGTTGGCGAGAAGAGGTCGAGGATGATGAGAAGCTGCCTGTAAAATAATAAATAACAAATTATTAGCGTCAAACAAGTCATCTATAGATACAGAATTCCAGTAATTATATACATTTGCACCTACCACGACAAATGGTTATTGACATAAGGTTGACATATTATTATTATTATTATTACATAAATTTATTACGCGCGCAAGGTCACACCTAAGTGTGAATCTGAGGCGCGGATAGTCAGCCGCCAGAGGAAGATACAGTTAAAGGTCCATGTGCTTGAAAGCCAAAGAGAAATAGTGAGTTTTGAGCCGCTTTTTGAAGGTAGGGAGTGAATTTGAGCAACGAAGAGAGAGTGGAAGTAGATTCCATTCTTTGGGAGCAGAGGCATGGAATGCACGCGAGCCCATAACAGTTCTGCATCGAGGCTCAGCTAAAAGACGCATGTTAGATGATCGCAGGCAACAAGGAGGAATGTAAGGAGTAAGCAGTGACTGAAGGTAGGGAGGTGTCCCGGTAGAGAGGGATTTGTACATATGGTTACTGACATAAGGTTGGCATAAGGTTATTGACATAAGGTTATTGATATGGTTATTGACATAAGGTTGACATATGGTTATTGACATAAGGTTGGCATAAGGTTATTGACATAAGGTTGACATAGTTATTGACATAAGGCTGGCATATGGCTATTGACATAAGGTTGGCATAATTTATGGTCATTGGCATACGGTTGGTATAAGTTTATTGGCATAAGGTTATTGGCATATGGAGATATAGGATTGCCATTACTTGATGTCCTGTGCCTTAGACACAACACAACAAAACTCATCGACTTATAGCTCTAGATGAAAAGAGGTCCGCTTACTCAGCCAGGTCCATCCGGAATCGCCAATTCCGTGTGTTGTCGGTGTCGAGGAAGTTCGGAAACTTGAGCAGATATCTCCGACGAACATCCGGAGTCAACAGCTGCGTGGAAACAACAGAGGAAGAAGAAACATGGAAAGCCACTTCAGATGAATGAAATCTTTAATCAAGGATAATAAAAATAATAACCTCAAATAATGCTCAATATTATTGTTCACTGCCATAAATGTTTACGTGGGGGATACAGGAAATAAATTGAATTGAATGAAAACTATGAATGAAAACTAAATAATCGTAAATAAAATAGAAATTAATAAATATAAATAAATAGCAATAATAAAATAATAATAATTCTCGCGTTTTTTGATAAACCACAGACAAGTAATTGTCACCGAAATTTCGTGATTTTATTCAACACACTTCTTTCACACTCCTACACCCATTTGTGTAAGCTTCCTGAAGAGGCGCTATAATAAATTTTCGTGAGTGAATGTATTTTCCACCTGCCCCTAAGGAGGGGAAGGCTGAGACGACCTGGAGGGGCCACGTTAATCCTTCGGTCTCTTCCAACATATCTGCCTCTCAAAACCAATTTCTTCCTTCCGAGTACTCACCTTAGGAGCTCTACTGCACAGCAACTGCTGCGAGCAGCGCTATAGTAGTAGTTGCAGTTTAACGTCACTGTGTGGTAACAAAGACCATTAGCGATACCCTCCTCCTTTATCGAGGCTTGGCACTGGCACTAGCAGAGTGCAACCAGTGGCGGAGTTAGATTACGAAGCCGTAGTTGCAGTTTAACGTCACTGCATTAAGCAGCGCTATACAAATTTCCAATTACATTACACAATTCACATAGAGGATGATACGCTACAACGATGGTACTCACCTTCAGGAAATCGCCGAGGTGTTTCAGCGCTCCGATACGGACCTCGTCGAGATCTTTGAGGAATTCATCGAATATCGGTAGCAGGTCGGTAGACGTCAGCTTCGCACCAAGGATCAGAGCGAGTTCGTGGATGGAAAAGGCAAGCGTTCGTCGGACCTTCCACTGGAAAGGAAAAGCAGAACATGAGGACAGGTGTCTGATGTTCTCGGAGTAGGTACAGTGGTACAGCATATGATAAACCAGTGAGTTCTCAAGGCATTTAGTTACACTGTGTGTGTGTCAGTGTGTGTGTAGTTTTTGTTCTGTGTTGCTTTCTTATCGTTGTGTACTTAAACAGAGATTTTCTGTAGAATTCCAATCGCCTTCTTCTACTGATTGTAATAATACTGCATTTACTGCGTCAATTCAAAAAATAAAATCAAAGAATATTTCTGCGACAATAACACGCAAAAATATGCATAACCCAATGTGTATTCTGGGGCAAACCATCGTAAGCGTGGCTCGGGCCCTGTCACGAATCTCTCTTCAGCCAACATTGTAACCTATAGCATTCTCCCAGTTCAACCATGGCTAAATAGGACAGTGTTAAAATAATAATAATGAAATAATAATTTTAAAAAATCAAGCATAGTACAAAGTATGATATAAACATTACCAGAGAACAAGACAGACAGACAGACAGACAGACAGACAGAGTACCTGCATGTCCCTGGCCAGCATCTCGTACAGATCCTTTAGGCATGGCCAGTTCTGTCGGCCGAGTGTGTAGGCAACGGCTGGGAAGCTGAACGCACAGTGGCGCATGATCTCCGCATCGACCGTCTGCGCTCGCGATGAGTCGCTCATGCTCAGATAATGCCTCAACAGCTCACGAGGAACAATCGCCTGACATTTAAAGAAAACAAAACGCTGTGGTGTAGGGGTATGTTTGGTGCCTTGGAGCCAGAAGGCTGCGGGTTCAAATTCACCACGTAGGAACCCTGAGCAAGTCCTTCACTCGCAATTGCTCATGCGCTTTGGTATGAAACTCTGATTCAGTGTCTGTGATGTATTCAGGAGCGACTCTGAGTGGAATCTTGAGGGGCGACATAACAATTGCTCATACATACATTATATAAACAGAATGCAGTGAACTTACATCATGAGAGTAGTTGATTCACTTTGTAAAGCATATCCTTACAAAGCCTGTCATGAAAATGTGTAACAAGCCTCAAAATTGACATATCATGAAAGTGTATAAAAGTTATCATAATGATCAAGTTGCATCAAAACTGAAAAGAAAGCAGCTATAAAAGTGTGTAAAACATCTCAAAATTAATAAATCAGCAACCTTAACTAATCCAGGACCATATTAAAAATCTATGTAGTAAAAATCAAGAACTTAACAATACAAAAATGTCTAAGAAGACGTTAAACGTCAAACTTAAGCAGTGTAAGCACAAGCCACAAGAAAGCGTGTACCTGCTTGTGGAGCGCTTCTGAATCGCTGACGGCGTCGATGTAACCTGAGAAACAGCTTTCGGATCCGAAAGACGTGATGGACATGACATCTGTCGACGTAATTCCTGCCAAACGCCGACACTTCGGATCATCTGCAGATCGCATATCAACAAACAAATCGGTTTAATATTTAAAATTATGCATATTCTTAGCTTCGTTCCTTTCTATTTGATGTGCTTCAACAAGTAACTGAGCGCAATTTATCTCGATTTTAAAATCGTTAAATCAAAACGTTTCATTTCGTAACAAACAAATCAAGAATCAAAAGAAACAAAAGTTTACAAATTATAATACAGCAATGTATAATTGTATTTGCAAAGTAATCTGTGTAATATTTTACAATTGGTTGTACAGGACATGAGGAAGGGGGTATTGCAACACCGCTAGGTGGCCCTTGTGAGGTGATACCACCTTGCATTAGGTTGTGGTGGTGTTGTCCTGACATACACCCGGTAGTGCAATGGATAATACGCTGGCATAGAGAGCGAGAGGCAACAAGTTCACGCCCCATAGGACGGACATGCTTTGTAGGTCTCTATTAGCACCGATTATTGCAGGCTGTCTGTTCTGTTAGCAATTAAGATTCATGCATTCTGTAAACTGAGTTCTTGTAAATTGTTTCAACTGCATAACTGTACACTGTAACCGGTTGCGGTCTGTCAACCGGATTGTTGAATAAACGAAAATTATTATCATTATAAAAATAATAATGCAACTTAAAAAACAGTAAACACCTTAACCATTCAAATAAACGAATTATATTCACACACTTTAGGCCGGATAAAACAGTTCACAGCAACCAGTGTCTACAAAAGCCCAACATATACACGAAAAACCAAATCAAACGCTCACCTGGCATTTCATTTCCTAGAGAATTTACCGACGTCTCGCCACTTTCGTCGCTCCGCTCCGCCAACTTCGCAACCTGCTCGGCTTCGCTACTCGTTGGAGCGCTCTCTGCGGACGACGGCGCTCGACATCCCGACGATGCGCGCTCGGAGACCGGATCCGTCCGGAGGCTGAAGTCGAGTAATCTACCGTCGCTCGCCATGTCAAAGTTCTCGAGCGTGCTCACGGGAGTCTGCCAGTAGCGGAAGGAATCAAAGTCTTCGGTCGAAGCGTCGTGGGTGGCACGGTTGGAAGTTTCTGCGCTGGAAGATTCCAATGGGATGAGTCTGGGATCTTCGGTTGATTCGATTTCCCCGTTGGAGATGCGGGTCGTCTGAAGGTCGGAGGCGGCGGTTTGCGAATCAAGGCCCGAGGTATTTGTTGAGTGTTCGCTCGGCTTGGCGTTGCTGCTCTCGTCTTCTTTGTTCCTGAGGCCGGCAGTCGTGGTATTGTTGTCTTTTGATGCAAAGACGTCGTTGTCATCGCCGGTTGATGACTTTCGGGCGGATACACTAGATAACGAAAGAGATACATGCATCATCACTATTATTATTATCATTAATTCAACTCATTATTATTATTATCTTGTCATTATTATTTCAATTCTTATTTCAATTACTATTATTATATTATTATGTACGTATGTATGTATGTATGTATGTGCACTTGTCACTATTATAATTAAACTCATCATTATTTCAATTATTATTACTTCAATTATCATCATCATCATCATCATTATTATGGATGGGGATGGTAAAATGATGGAGGGCTACAGCAAGTGGAGGGAGTCAGATAACGTGACGAATGGTGCCAATGGATGTATGAATCCGCCTAGAAAGGCCGAGAACCCAAAGAAGAAGATATCAGATAACGACTGTAATGATGAACTGGTTTCCAAATTGTCTTCACTACACCGTTGTCATTGATGTGCTATGAGAACGGCTGACCATCTGACTCGGTTTGACTCGCGCTGACTCATTTCCAACTCAACTGCTCTAGATCCATGGTGGACTCATTACTGACTCTTGAACTGTTTCTGACTCAACTGTTTTAGGAAAGTGACTCAACCCACGATACTCAGTTACTCACGATGGTTTCTCCGATATTTCATGCGACACAATTTCCCCGTCTTCCGTTAGACTCAGTCCCGTTAAATCCGGATTAGCAAACGTTGAAATGAATCCACCAAGCGCTTGAAAGGCTGCCATGCGCACCTACAGAAAGATTAACACATCATCTAACGTGTTCTTAATCAAATCACAATAAATCACACTGCAAGACACAGTTGCTCTTAATCAAATCTAAGTGAATCAATGTTGCTGCTAATCAAATCGCCACAAATCAATATTGTTCTTAATTCACTAATCAATATTGTTCTTAATTAAATCCCAACCAAACAATGCCATTCATAATCAAATCTCTAGTAATCAATGTTGCTCTCAATCAAAAGTTCAAAACTCAACTTACTGATGCCATCCTTAATCAAATCTCGACTAATCAATATAATTCTTAATCAAATCTCGACTAATCAAGATCATTCTTAATCAAATCTCGACTAATCAATATAATTCTTAATCAAATCTCGACTAATCAAGATCATTCTTAATCAAATCTCGACTAGTCAAAGCAAGCTCTCTCACCCATCGTGACTGATCGCAAAGCAGATTGACGAACAGAACGGACAATTCATCACGTCTCACTTCAGGCGAACAAACGTTCGCAATTTGCATGAAACATTCGGCGCACGCGTTCCGCACTCCCCACACACCGTCCTCACAAAGGTAGAAAAACTTTGGCAGCTGACAATAAAACGCCATCAAAGAAACCATCAAAACAGTAGTAAAATAAAACTATAACGACAGGCTCGGATAAAATTCTAGTGGCAACAAATCTAAAATCCGAATTAATTAAAATCACAAGAAATGTCTGAAAACAGATGCTAATCAAAATGAACAGAATTATGTAGAAAACGGCATGCACTTTTTTGCACGCCTCCAGTTTATGCAGATGGCTCATACAAAACACACTCAGACACACACACATAAAGAGACACACCCACATACAGACACACACACACAAAAACACATACATAAACACACAGACACACCTTCAAACAGACTATCTTCTACACAAGCACAAGCACACACACACACATGCACACACGCACTCACTCGTGTACATACCCACCTTACAC
This sequence comes from Lumbricus terrestris, assembly GCA_949752735.1. NCBI lineage: Eukaryota > Metazoa > Annelida > Clitellata > Crassiclitellata > Lumbricidae > Lumbricus > Lumbricus terrestris. The sequence goes on along the minus strand of OX457042.1, from coordinate 4,731,166 downwards.
TGCGTTACAACTGCAAAGTAGCCTCCACTGGTAGACAACAAGTTATTAAGTTTATCCGATGCATCATGCTGATCTATGGCCCTATATAAAATCTCTTCAAATTACATAAGAAGTCGGAGAGTATCGTACCATGATCTTCTCTGTGACTTCTCGTCCGACGACACGACAGACTTCTCCAAAGCTGGACGCACAGACCTGTTTTTGCGATTCGAAGAGAAAAACAAAATTGTACTTTCTTACTTCAAAGAAATTGTGAATTTATAAATTGAAGCATATATGCATACACAATCACAATATATACAAACATACGAGTATATATATACATGCATATAAATAATTATGGATAATTATATATCTAAAATTATATATATGTGCATGTACATGCACGTATGTACTGTATGTATGCAAGTGTATGTATATGCATACATGAATGCATCAGAAGATTTACTTAGTGCCTTTTGCTATATACCTGTAAAGTAAAAGAAATTCAGATCTCAGTCTTCATTCATTCATTACGAGTTCTTATACAGCGTTCCTTTCCAGTTACTATTCAGGAGTGCTCCTGACCCAACCTCAGCAAAAGAAGATTGTGATAGAACATGTCATAAAGAATCCTTGTTTGTATATTATATTGCCCCGGATTGGAGGCAGCCAATTCCTGACCACAGGGCCAGCGACAGAGAAAGAATGTCAATGCCTGGTAGAAGTATGCACGTGGGGGACAAGAAGTTCGCTGTGTGCAGAGGAGCAAAGCAACATTGGAACTCTGGATATGCCTAGGAACAAGAAACCTTTCGTTTCCTTCCGGTTTTTAAGTGAAATTTAACTGCAGGCACATAACAATTGAAACGAATCTCTTACCTTTCGGACGTGAAACAAAGCGTCATTGCACATCTCAGTGAATCGTGTGAGAAAGACTCGTTCTGTTATTTCACTACCCAACATCGGAGCGAACTTCGTCATTAGCTGAAAAAGAAAGAATTTAAACATGGTTATTTATTAAATAATTTACTGACTGATGTTCTACACCGGCTTATTGTAGCCTCTCGTATCCGATTCAAGGTAATGTTCTTAGTCTCGAGAACTCAAAATGGACAAGCTCCTAAATACCTTTGGAACCTAATGCACAAACCCTCACCAGTCTCTTCCCGCCCTCTACGGTCTGCTGTTTGACTTGATCTCCTAGTTCCCTGGGCAAGGACTACCATGGCCCAACACCGCACCTATGCCACTGTAGGTCCTTCTATAGATGTGGAATGACCTCCCTGAAACTATCCGTAGTAAGATCTTATTGGGGAGTCACCTTCAGTCCTTCGCTGCTTGAAGTCGTTTGTATATCATCAGGGCTGTATGCTGAGAGCCTCGGAATAGCTAGCACTGTAAGAGGCACTTCATAAATTCTCATATGCAATACAAAACAGAATACAATGCAATACAGAATACAATGCAAATTTTGTCTTCGATGCCACTTACCACAACAGCCTCAGTTCGGAAATCATCATTGCTTTCTGGATCAGACATTTCCATTATGACCGGCGCAACTTTCGACTCAAACTCTTCTGCAATAAACACGCATACAAAGTCTCAATACCAGTGAACTAAACTGCTGTATCCACAACTACACAAGCACTCAGGCAAGAGTGGCAAATGGCAACAGAATCTGCCTGGCAATTGTATCCGTGCAACTAGCGGCTTGCTTAACCGAGGCAAAGAAAGCACGCAGAACAGGGTTGCGAGCGCCTCTGATTAGGCTACTGGAAGGGATGCTAGATACCATTTGAAATGCATGAATGCGATCTTTTTTTTATCGATCTGGACAATGCGTTAGGGGTTTATACATTTAGTACGCATGCATGGAAGGAGAGGGGTTAACCCAAACTCATATGCCTGCATATCTTCAGTATACTGCTGATAACGTATGCAGCAGAGGAAATAGGAAACAGGGGTGGATCAAGGGGGTGCCAATCCGGCCATGGCCCCTCCCCCACTTCAGAAATTTATTTATTTTTGACCAGCTATTTTGCTCGGAAAGTAGACGTGGCCCCTCCCCCCAAGAGCAGTTCCGTAGGACTTTGCCCCCCCCTCGAAAATTTCTGTATCCACCCTTAATAGGAAACAAGGGTGGGGTGGTAAAACTCGGTATACATGAACGAGTCAACACCAGCATTCAAATGAACCTGCAATGCAGGTTTTTCACACGCGTACAAACACCAAGAGCAGGACTGCTGAATATACGATGCCACTCAGTCTCTGACATTGAAGTGTTTTGGGCTCTTCGCTCTGCTACGAAGCGGCAACTCCTAGTTTCATAGACTTGCTTAGCTGCCAAGCAATGGAGAGCTTTCGACTCTCAATTGTAACTGGTTGGTCCATCTGGAATGAGCTACAACCTTCAAAGTTGCGTTATTCGTAGCAGACCAATCAAACTTTGTTCCATAAATCTTTCAACTCTTTTTATTTTCCTGTGGTTGGGCTGGGAGCGCTCCAGAGTGAATTTCATGAAGGGGAACTATGTAAGCAATATTGAACTGATATTACATGCTACATATTTCATCAATCCTCAATAGCTTCTGCGCTGATAAAATACAAACAATTCTATAGAATTTTAGGGGTATATCAAACATACATGCACAGGTGGGAAGGGTGCAAAAAGTACATGTAGGTCAGTTTTTCGGATTTTTGCGAACACACTAACTGGTTGGCCCTTGACCTGCTCTGATTTTGTTCTTTTCCATCAGGGGGTTGGGTCGGAATGGGAGTGCCTCTGCGTAGTTTTCTTGGAGAGGCGCTATATAAATACTCTGAACGAACAACCTACCATCGGTTATCTGTTTTTCTTTCACCAACGATAAGATCGTGTTTTCACTCGTTTTACGAACCTACAAAAACGAAACGAAATATTAATAATAATAATAATAATGACGACAATTTCTATGGCGCTGTAACGAAATATTAACTGGCGTGACACACTAGTAATGCTTGGATTTGGTAACGTGAGCTGAAATATGATAGATCGACTCTAGCCATAAAGTTAAAAGTTTGACTCATGTTTAACTTGTTATCATGTGATTAAAATCAGTGCCTAAAGTGTGGAAAAATAAGTGCCTGGACGCCCCTTACCTCTCCAAAAGAAGTGCCTGGACGCCCCTTACCTTTCTAGTCTGTGCAAGCCAATAAGTGGCTGGACGGTGTTCAGATTTTAAAACAAGTGCATGGACGCCGTCCATGACCGTCCAGGCACACTTTAAGCCCTGATTAAAATTTCTGTCATCACGTCATCCAACTTCCATCATGTGATCAAGTTGTTATTACGAGATTAAATTTTTAATGTGATCAAACCGTTATCACATGATCAAACAGTTATCATGTGATCAAACCATCATCACGTGATCAAACTGTAATCATGTGATCAAGTTGTTATTACGAGATTAAATTTTTAATGTGATCAAACCGTCATCACGTGATCAAACAGTTATCATGTGATCAAACTGTCCTCATGTGATCAAACTGTAATCATGTGATCAAGTTCTCATCATGTGATCCAAGTTCAACAAAATCATAACTGGCTCCGAATTCACTTTGAAGCAATCATCAAATCATCATGTAACATGAAAGACAAAGAAAGTGCATTTTAATTGACAGTGCGACATAAATCGCCAGATTAGATTAGATTAGATTATACTAACCGGAATACTCAAGTCCTTCAAGTACATCGTAAGTATCGGCAACAGATACTCGGCCAAAACCTTTGGGTACAATTCCGGCTTCTTCTCCAAGTAAATCATGATTCGAATGATTTGTTCACCAATTTCAGCACGCACAGAACTGTCTGTCAGAACAAACAATGGTTAAAAAAAACAAAGCACGTTAAATCACAGTAACAACTAGACATGTAAACCAACATGTTAAACCACAGCAGCAAAGAAACACATAAGTAAACATGTTAAACAAACACAGAAGCAAAGAAACACATAAAATAAACATGTTAAACAAACGCATTAAACCACAGCATTAAAATACACAAGTAAATATATTAAACCAACATGTTCAACCATCTGGAAAAAATTCATTCCATCAAAATGTACCCTTTTACTAGTCCCCTGTGTTGTATAGGGTGAGGGTGAAAATCGTCCAAAACTGTGTGACGTCATTACGAATGTGACCCACAGTTCTTCAATTACTGCACAAAGGATGTTTGATAATATCACAAGCACAGCATCCTCCACAACAACAATCCATCACAAACAACAACAAAAGATGAATTTGAAAGCTCGGCAATCCACCAACCTGGATCGCAGGACAATTTCCACATCGCTTGGAAAACCTTCTCGATTTCTTCCAGTGAGTCTTCGAGACTGATGAGCGTCTCAAAGAGACCACGAGCCACAACCTGCCTGGAAAACGTAATTTATCATCACTTTTTAAAAAACAAATCTATTTTCTAAACAGATAATTTCTCTATTATAAAACAGACAATCTCCCTAAAAATTAGATCTCTTAAATCATCAAATTTTATAACCTCTTATATAAAATCACATACACATATACATACATATAATCCCAGTGCACAAACGTTCACAAGCCCCCACAAGGCCCACATACATAAAATAATACCACAGCATATGCAGATACTTACGTGTATATTGTACACATACATAAACATACATACTAAAATTGGAATGGCCTTCCCTTGACGCTCTGCTCCCTTTCTATAACTCTTTCTCAGGCATTCCTCTTCCTCTCTCCTCTCTTATCTTAAAACAGCTTAATGTGGCTGCGCTGGGGATGGGAGTGCCTCTGAATAGTCCTCTTGAAAAGGCGCTACACAAATCTCATAATGAGTAAATGAATGAATAAATGAATATATGAATGAATGAATATATGCACATACATTCATATATACAAGCATGTACATTTCATTCAGAGCATTTATATAGCGCCCCTTCAAGAAACTACTCAGAGGCGCAAAAACAGATCTATTTTTTAAACATTGTACAAGCATACAGAGCTACAGGCACACACACACACACAAGCATACATTCACATCTCCATGCAAGCATAGAAGCATACTAGACAGCTGATACCTGCTGTAGCTGTGTTCGCTGTTCATGTACTTCTCCAGTTTCTGGAGCGGACTGAGACCGGCGTCTGGATTGCTGGAGTCGGAATCGTATCCATCGGATGCAACTCCAAGAGATCCATCCTCACCTGACGGAAACAAACGATGAAGAATGCTTATCAATTCCGATCAAATCCAACGATCAAATCACAATGTGATTATAAGATAAGATAAGAATATTCTTTAATATACCAATTGCTATCCGCATTTTGGTGTACATACAAAGTATAATAAACAAACGTACATAATTTATGCACGAGATAAATTTCAAAGTCAAATGTCAATGTCAAAGTGTTTTAGAATAGCATAAAATCCTAAGTCCAAATCCAATATAAATTTTAAAAAGAAGTTCTTTTAATGACGAACAATGTATTCTACACTTTGGTTTATATGGTATTATATTTAAATACGATAAAGCATCCTTGTTATAATCATATATGTTATATGATTAGCATACATACCCACAGATAATATGGAAATGAATGTAGGATCGTAGGCTAAGAGTTTACATATATATATACCTATGTAATACATATATAAATATATATGTAAATATATACACACCTATGTTATACATATATGCGTAATTGCGTATATGTAAATATATACACATACAAAGACATATATACATATATACATATGTGCAGGGCCGCTGCAAAGGGGTCAGAGGGGCAAGGTTTAAGGGCCGGGTAAGGTAGTCATATATAGAAAAGTACTTGATTTATGCTTTTTGGTAAAACGTTGCAGAGAAAATTAGCTAAAATCAGTTTTAAAGTTCACAGAGGTGGAGTGTGGGCAGGGTTGTGGGACGAAAATTTTCGGGCAACGCTCGTTACCACAGAGGGTTGGGGCTGGGTGGGAAGGTGGGAGTGGGTATGGAGTGGGGTGAGGCGCTGGGGTTGGGAGCGCCTCTGAGCAGTCCTCTTAAAGAGGCGCTACACAATTCTCGTAATGAATTAATGAAGGAATTAATGAAACCATAGCATTATCCTAAAACTTGGTCACAATAATAATTGGGGATCGCTTACAAATTTTCGAATCGTTTTAATAAAATGCCCAAGACCCAATCAAAGACAGGGCGTTCATGTACAATCGGGGGACGTTATTTTTTCGCGTCAGGGTCGGTTAGGGTTCAGGTTAGGCGTCGTGAGGGTCGGTTAGGCTTAGTTTTAGGGTTAGTGCAGTCATTCTGCTGAGCGCTTTGCATGTTGCGATGCCGTCGATAGGATAGGTCGCTGCGCTCTAATTTTATTGCATTCGTTGGCAGACACTGTATGTAAGGTAATATAGACTGTATATGTTGCGTCCCCTCTTAGTACATGAACGCCGAAGACAGCATTAAACAAAATTCCTACAAATGTTGCGGAACAAGTGGCGCCTCAATCGGCGAAGACAAGACGCAAACTTTGGTATCCGGATATACACGCAAAGCCCTGTTACGCAGGATGTATGTTCGCGTTCCATTAAACGTTTACACGTCAACAAATGGTCACCACATGGTTTGCACATTTGGACGACATCGTCAAATACGACAAAAATCAGTTGTTTGGGAAAGTGTCACTTTTAAAGGATGGTCGTGGAGCATGAAAGTAGGTAGCTACTATCGAATCGCGTTTTACCTGCATCCGAGATTTCGTCCGAGTCTCCCTCGTAGAAATTTATCTCTGCAAACAGAAAACAGAGTTTCGAAGGTAGACGAAATGGGAGGCAGCATGTTATAACACAATTTACAAAAGTTTGACAAAGAATTGTACGTCACAGAAAACAACGCAGAGCTTACCCGCCATATTGGAAACTCCAGTTCAACAACGACAGAGAATCCTATTGGCCAGCAAGTTTTTCAAAAGCAGCCACTATTGGATGACCTATTTAAAGGCATGTAAAAGGAAATCCTATTGGCTGACCCAGATATTGCCTTCATCCGCTTCATCATCTCGCATTGACCCAAATAATGGCTTATCTGCCAAAGTTCTGGTTTTCAAGTAGCGATGAGGCGAACATGAATTGCGCTCTTGAACTACTCAACTTTCCGGATCGCGTACCTTGGTAAAATAACAAACGTTTGAGAGTGTTCAGTTTTATTCCCTACCATTTAAAAATTGCCAAAATGCTTATTTCTAATAGTTTTATCTGTAATATTGCAATTCTCACATGGAGATGGGCTTTGGATACATAGGCCTACGTAGACCATCAATAATAGGCCTAGGCCTATAATTATAGGCTATGCTATTAGCCAATGTCTAATCCGTTGAAGATTAGCGTGGAACCTACGAAGATTTTCGGTGCGCATATATATATAGGCCTACTATAGGGACCTGGCACGTCTGATTACAATCCGACTTAGGCCTAGACCTATAGCCTAATAGCACGTTACTTTATTGTTTAGCCTACTTCTGATGTCTCTACATGACATAGGCCCCCTACATGTTGACCTGAAATGGCGTGGTGCCCTTTCAGAGACGTCAAAACCGGTGGTGAAATTTATTCTCACCCATCAAAGCTAGGTACGGTACAGCAAAACGATCGCTACAAGTAAACGGTGACAAGGCTGGGTCAACATTTCAGATACCAGCCACGAGTAGGCTTAAGCACCGAATGTCCTTGTTGCTGAGTTAACGACCCTGTCATAACAAAGATGATTAGTGTCGCCCTCCTCCTTTATCCAGACTTGGGACTGGCATTGGCAGGCCTATAATTACAGTGCAACCAGTGGCGGAGTTCGTGTCTGGGCTTCGATAAATACCCCGGCTGTGTCTCTGAGTTATGCATGCATTGGGTCAAAGCTTCGTTCGGAGATAGGCTATTAGTCTTCCGGGTGTTTAAATCGAGGACACTCGATGATTCACGGTCGAAGTTCTCGGTCTCGTAGGTCTACACTTGACCGGTTTCTGATCGCTGACGACCTACAATTTATACTGATATATCCGATCATCTTTCTCGCTTATCACACTTAGTAGGCCGCTTATAACAGATAGTCCTATATAGATATTGATAACCTTTAAACCTTCTCTTGAGATACAAAGACTTCATTGTTGACCGACTTCTACGCTAATTAATGATCATCGACTCCTTGCAGATAATTATGATTATGGCGATCGAGTTATAGAGCGCTATATAAAGTCGTGACTGATTTATAAATGGCTAATAATTACAACCCTTCCAGTCTATAAGATATAGGCCTAGACTATACTAGACGGAATCAAGCGCGTGCTGTGTGGAAGCGAATTAATCAAACAATGCATAGTAGGCCTAATCGTCATGGGCGGAGACCTATAGGGGGGGGGCGGGACAGAGGAGGGGGTCGGTCTCCCAATGGAGGTGTTGGGGGGACGGCCCATGCATTTGCCCCCTCCCCCCAATCGTTGAGCGTCACGACTAAAAAAGGTCATCAACTTTTTTGGCGGCGAAAATTTTCAATTTTCGTCGAGATTTCGGCCGGATGACTAAAAAAAAGGTCGTCAGAAATTTTGGCCGGTAAATGATGGAAATTTTTTCGGCGACACTTTTGCAGCCAGTCGTCCGTCCAGTGGCGTAGCAATAGGTTGTGCAGCTTGTGCAGTGCACAAGGGCCCCCGGCTGTCAAGGGCCCCCCGAGGGTCAGAGTCAAGTTTTTACTTTAAGGATATTTAGAATGTATTCAAACCTTCATGTACAGCGTACACACTCAATATTTTTTTGGGTTTGAGCCGGAATGTCCAAACAACCGGTTTGCGATGTGCTATGATTAGCTTATTACGAATATCTTTACTCTTTGCAGTCTTTGGCCGGAAGTAGTTGTGCTGAGCACCGTGCTGAGCACTGCTGACGTATAAACATGATTGTGTTATGGACTCATGGTCTACGCAGACGTGTTTAAAATTTATAAGGGTATACCTTTGTAGTAAAATGTGAAATTTATAAAAGATAACTGCATAGCCTAGGGCCCTAGGCCTATTTACTTGGAAATTGTATACTTTTTAATTCTCGTACGGAACTCTCTTTCTGTCCCCCAAGTTATGCCTAAGTTTTATTTAAGTGACGCTGCTAAGCGTCAAGCACGAGAAGAACATGTAAAGAAGATCGCCAAAATGCAACAAATTCCTCATTTATGATGTCTGCGGAGAGCAAGCTTGCACCGATGACTACAACAGACATGGGGAGCAGTGGCGTAGCAATAGGTCATGCAGCCTGTGCAGTGCAAGGGGCTCCCGGCTGTAGTGGGGCCCCGCAGTCACAGTCAATTTTTACTTTAAGAATAATTATTCAGACTGTATTCAAATTATCAAATCCACTTATACAACGGTGGCGCAGGAATGGATTGTGCAGACTGTGTAGACTGCACATTGCACAAGACCCCGATGACTTCATCAAGCCGGGGGACAGAATTGAATTCAGTTTGATCAATGCTGAGGTGGTGGTGGCTTTAGACATCGACACCGAGCACAGAGGCACTTCGGAAATTATGGTGGTATGCCAGTTATTATACAAAAGAATTCTGGAACGAAGGCATCTCAATTATTTTTACGCAAGGGAATTCGCCCAAAGGTATTCTCCTAAGCGAACAGTTCAGCATTTCCAAATTGTTTTTATTCAAACTTAAGTTAAAATAAATTAATTTAAAAATTTTATTTCGAGTATGAGTTAAGCCTATGCAAATAGTCTATCGCAAAAGCCAGGCGCTTTTTGCACAGCGTAATTTGAAATCTTGGAGTTCAAGCATTGAAGGGGCCCACCACGAAACCCTGCACAAGGGCCCCCAAAAGCCTTGCTACGCCACTGCGTCCGTCCAAAACTCTTTCCGTCCCCCCCCAGTCTCCGCGCGCCCAGGTCTCCGCCTATGGTAATCGTAATCGTAGGCTAATCGTAATCGTCATTTTAATCGTAATCTTAACACATTGACCGCTTTGCAGGACACGGCGGCACCATAGAAAATTTGAACCCTGGGCGGCATGTATACCGATCGCAAATTTGACACGGAGCAGTTCGATGATAAAATTTTATCGCAGGGACCGTTTTATTTTATTATCTGTTGCCCTACGCAGCAGCCCTACCAAAATCACGACTTTATATAGGCCTAGGGCTCTAGCCTATACCTCGATCGCCATATCTGCAAGGAGTCGATGATGGCTATTGTCAATAATTATTGTCATTGATATAGTGACTCTTGAAATGTAGGCTACAAGGGGGAGGGAAAGAAAATGCAAAGAAACTGTAAAATTAATTATTAGTCTACGGGGCCGTCCATAAAGTACGTCACGCTCCGGGGTGAGGGGGTGTAAGAAAGTGTGACAGTTTGTGACAGGGGGGGAGGGGTCAGGCCATGTGTGACGTCACACATTTATTTTTTAAATTCTTTTTTTGTTTGTTCTTAGTACCTAAAATCCGACCCGGCCCGGCCAGGCGTGTCTAAAACCCGGCCTGGCGGGATAAAAGTTGATTTCCCGTCACTATCAAAGCGTTTAGGGACACACGCCACTATCAGAGGGATTAGGGATAGTATCCTAGGGTTTAGAGGGTTAGGTAAATGGTTATGTTTTTAAATTTTTTGTTCGAAAGTGTGACGTACTTTAGGGGGGTCCGAGATTTGTGACAGTTTGTGACAGGTGGAGGGGGTCAAAAATGGTAAAAAAAATAGCGTGACGTACTTTAGAAATTGCATTTCAGCCGCTCATGCCACGTACAGCACTCATCAGTAGGTCTATGAATGTCGCGTTCTAGGGTAAATGTAAATGTAATTGGATTTTTATATAGCGGCTGTCTTATGGCCTCGACCTCGAGGGTGAGCTGACTGAGCTCCTTCACCACCGCTCGCCCGTTTGAATGGACGCCACGCCATTTAGGTCCCGGCAGTTGACGGACCGTGCTAGACCGAGATTTTTTGAATCTCTGAAATAGCCATGCACCTTCGGGAATCGAACCGCAGCCCGCACGCTCTCTACTACAGACGCGCGGCCGCCAGCTCTCTTACCAATTATTTAGCTATAATTTTTATGCGAGCCAGTAGGCCTATAGGCTATAGCCTAAAGACGGCTTGAAATCGTCAAATTAGCATAATACCAGCTGGCATTGCAAATGTCACGCAGCTTGAAAAGCCTGTCATTTTCAGACAAATCTTCGTATTGCAATTGTGCCAGAATTTCAGTAGGCCTATATGAGTTCAAATCTATCATGCGTCATGGTCTGATTGAAAAGAGGAGTGGCAATAGTCGGACCTGTACTCCAGCAATCCACAATTGTCGACTTCTTTATATAACCCATCGGAAAGACAAGTCCAAGAATTTTCACAGCTGTAGGCTATGTAGCTAGCCTACTGTTGTGGAGTGCCAATAATTTGTGAGCCCTGGTTTTTGGCTTGAAAGGTGACTATTGTAGAAATTGGTCCGCGAATTTGCTGGACTCTTTTTGCCATCAAGCTCATTGCATCATTCGTCAAGAATAAATCGAAGACATCTATTGGACGTAGGCCTAACTCGGCAGTTATTATAATTATGTTATGCTGATATGGCTGCTAATTAAGTCCAGCCTTATAGCCTAACTCTATTTCAAGTCCACCTTTGGTGTGTAATTTGTGTCAGCATGCAGCTTCCCAAGCACGACTCGTGCTTGGGAAGCTGCCTACTGCGTACTTTAGTTATGCACGTTCAATAACCATTAGTTCGTATTGACACAGCCTTAATTGAACATCGATGTAGGCTAACAAAGGTTTTCTGAATGTTTCTACGGGTGCGGTCAACAATCTGCAACAGATTTTCACCGGTAACAGACCAATGACCGCTCAAGCAATAAAAAAACACAAACTTTGGGATAACAATGTAAATATGCTTTACAAAATAATATAGTAAGTAAGTAAGTATATACTTTATTGAACCGCCTGCAAATGCACTGCGGGAACAATGTACAAGAACAGAATAATTAATGCAAGTATACAATCAAGACAAATAGAAATATGCAATTCAATAAACACATTATACAACTACATAATAGACATGTTGTGAACTATACAGGAGAGAACTTAGGCTAAACAGGGAAAAAATATATTGTCACTTGAATAGCATCCGTGTTATAAAGCCACATCTGCATGGTAAGTGCGTCTGCATGAGGAATCTCACGGTTATGAGAACGAGGATTGAGTGAGTAGGTAGCATTTTTAATGGGAGGTAATAGAGGAGCAAGGACGTGGCTTGGGTTGTAGAGTACAAAAGAGAAGAGGGAGGAATCAGAGTGACCACAGAGGTCATCGAACGACTATATTATTAATGGCTGTTTAAATTGGTCGCGTATGTGGGAATGTCAGGCAGGCATATCATGGTCGGCAAGAATCGGCTTTCTGTTTGGCCAATATGCTAAACTTGGTACTATAATTTTAATTCACCCTTTTTTTATTTATTTCAGCGTGTCGATGTAGGTTTCGTGTACGACCCCACAGAAATAGAAATTCGGTGAAAAATATTTCCTCACGAAGTAGAAGCGGGATTTAGCGCGTGAGGGTCGGTTATGGCTCAGGTTAGGCGTCGTGAGGGTCGGTTAGGGTTAGTTTTAGGGTTAGTGCAGTCATTCTGCTGAAATTGAAGCTGGATTGATGAAGAATAATTTTCAATGTAAAATTGATGAAAAATATATACTGACAAAATAGAAACGGGATTTATCGAACAAATTCTTGTCTAAGCAGAAGCTGGATCGATTAAAAGGGTTCTGGACAAACTAGAAGTTGGCGAAATTAAATCGAAAAAAGGGTGAATTAAAATTATAGTACCCTAAACTTTACTGAAGTCATTGATTAAAACAACTTTGAAATGATTGATTTAAACATGGCTTATAGCCTAATATATGAACTCCTCGCCATTTCTTCTGGGCAGGAATGCCACTCTGGATTTTGAAAAAAGTCAGATCCGGTCGAAAAAGAGGCTAGAAAAGGCTAGATTGACGATTTCTCTGTAAAATACATAGATTTGTCCAATTTTCCGGCTTGAAATTTCTTATGACCTTTTTTAGTCGTCCGGTGATTAAAATTTGCTCTCTTTTCCTTCATAAAAAATTTCCGATGACTTTTTTAGTTTTCCGCTCCAAAATTTGCAATTTTTTGTCCAAATTTTAAAAAATTTGATTTTTTCACGACTTTTGTGCATTTTCAGTTTAAAAAATAAATTTGTATGTAAAAAGTCGAAAAACCATCGTGAGAAAAAGGCTAGATCCTGACCAAAAAAACCTATAAACCTAGACAAGACCGAAAATACCTAGATCTAGGTTGAAAAAGCTACAAGTGGCATCCCTGCTTCTGGGTAGACAAGAATGAAGGCGACACGAAACGGAGTATCCCCTCTGGAAGCTATCCGGGGGGATGAATTAATCTATCCCCCCGGATGGAAATTGCTATCCGGGGGGGATAAACCATTCTATCCCCTTTTTTGAAAAGTGCGCATAATAAAAAAATTTATGCTCTAATCAAAATTTAAAGTGACTAATGTTTTAAGTGTCCTAAGCAATGCTCAGATAAAAGCAACTCGAATTTATTTAGTGACTCAGACTGTTCTGGCAGTGTTCTTAAGTGTTTTAAATGTTTTAAGTGCTCTTAATAACAGGGCAAAAAATTTCTAGTAGGAATAAACACACCTGTTAGTGTCATTGTTCAAACCAAAGCAGATGAAAATTATTTTGCCACAAAAATACACGCGGAAGCGGTTTTGTTCGACTTCTTTAATTTGGGGGGGTACAATTAATACGGGGGATACTCTATTTTGTGACACAGGCACTTATGCCCTAGGCCTAGGGTCAAACAAGACGATTGGCTAATATGGAACTGACCTAGATAACTGTAAAACAATTGACAATAGTAGTCTGTTAACTCTGTTTTGCTTGTTTCTGGTTTCGAAAGATGTCAGCGTCTAAGTTTTTTCGGAACTTTATGCTGGTACCGCAGATGGTAAGGCCTTTCTGTATTTCCACGTGCATTTCGTTGAATTATTAATTCTCTCTAGAAGACACAGAAGTTAAGACAGCTAGCTGTAGCTTGTTGTGATGTTTGGTAACGCTATTATGTTGATGCGATAAGCAGTGCGTCAGTAACAGGATATACTATAATATTATGTGGGATGACCGAATTTGCCTTGAGTATGCTGTTACACGCGGTGACTTCTACAGACTTGATGTCATAATATAGCGCCGGTAGTCTTTCTTTCAATTGAGCACGTTTTATAATGGGCCTACGTCGCAAGCTTTACATTCGCTTTGTATGTTTGGCATAAATCTGGCAAATTTTGCAAACACAACTGGATAGGCCTGCATAACTTCTGTGCCAAGCATTTTGTGGGCATATATACGTTATGTATATTCTGGCTGTGATGTCCTATTAGCACCATTTAAAAGTAACCACCACGTTCCATTGGATGCCAGTAATTTGTGAGTGATTGCATTTTAGCTCTATCGAGTGGTATCAACATGTAGGCATCTGCGAAATACAATGCAAACAGGAAACCTACCTTGCCTACTAGCGAATTATCTTATCATGCCTAGGACAAAGCAGAGGAAACTACGGTCCTCGTGTATGGAATGGGGGGGGAGATTGGTGAAGAGATTAGACAACTGGTAATTTAGTGAGTTCCTAAATTTATTTATGGATACAATCATGTAAGCGGGAGCAGCATTGATGTCAGACATATATGTGAAAATGTTCATCTGTGGGCGGTCTATGATTTTGTAAATTATTTTTATTTGTCTTTTATTTATTTGCTGACAGCACCAACATGTTATGTTAGGCCTGATCATAATGGCTGATGAATGCTTTTCTTACGAACGAGTCTGGATTTGTTGCAGTTCTAATCTCCAACGTTAGTATGTTGGTCAGGGGTTGAGTGTTCAAGACTACATGAGTTCGACCGCAGACCTCTGTACCTGCATTGTATTTGAAACCATGTTGCACTCTACTGCCGTGTATTGCTGTTGATATCATTGGAAGTACATCAAACAATGACAATTAACTCATATATAACACTGATGTTGCAAGTAAACAAAATTCGGTACTATAATTTTAATTCACCCTTTTTTTTCGATTTAATTTCGAATTTATTTCCGTGACGTAATACAGCAAATAAATCCAACTTCTAGTTTGTCAAGAACCCTTTTAATCGATCCAGCTTCTGCTTAGACAAGAATTTGTTCGATAAATCCCGTTTCTATTTTGTCAGTAAATATTTTTCATCAATTTTACATTGAAAATTATTCTTCATCAATCCAGCTTCAATTTCAGCAGAATGACTGCACTAACCCTAAAACTAAACCTAACCGACCCTCACGACGCCTAACCTGAGCCCTAACCGACCCTCACGCGCTAAATCCCGCTTCTACTTCAAGAGGAAATATTTTTCATCGAATTTCTATTTCATTAATTGAAAAAAAGGGTGAATTAAAATTATAGTACCCAAAATTCACCAGCTTCATAGAATCATAATCATGAACCGTTACTTCTGTGGATTTATTTGGGTGTGAAGGCTATATGCTGTAAGTAATATTTAGGTAATTAATGGTTGTGGAGTTCCTGACTGGTTTTATTGGACTGGTAGTGCTCAAGAATTTTGCAAACTGGTGTGGATCTAGTACACTGTACTCATTTAGAGTTCCGATGTGGGAAGTATGTAAGAATTTTTCTTCTCTGATGTTGCGATTTGACTTGTTGAGTTTGTATATATGTTTACTTGTTGATGTGCAGAGGCTGCAATGTAAGAGCTGTTGTTCATTTTATTGATATGTACTTGTAAGTAGTTGCAGTAATATGTATCTGCAATGACATAATTTATATGCTTCCATTATTAGTAAATTGTGGCTTTGGATTAAATCTCATATTTCTACTTCTGTGTAGGTGTTCTTTTTTACTAAATTGAGTTAGCCCCAAGGTGCAAAACTTTGGAACCTAGAAGATGAGATCATCATCGTCATCGTCATCATCACCATCACCACCACCACCACCACCACCACCACCACCATCATTCTAAGTATGGCAGTACCGGCTGGACTTTTCTTCCACTCACCTAGCTATCACCCAATGTGCGCACAGCATGTGGAGGGACTTGACCTTAGTCGTTCCCTTTACTCAACTGGTATGGGCTGATCTCAGTCTCATTTTCTCGCACCTAGTGTTTGATTGAGCTGGGCAACTTTAGGGAGGGAAACTTCCCAGCATTGACTTTCTCCCAGAAAAATGAACAGCAATGAAAATAGTTCTGAAAAATTGTTTACATTAATATTATATTGTAAGAACTGTTGTAAAATATTAAGTGACAATATTCACTATTGTATGATATAATGATATCATGCACTCCTGTAGTCGGGGACGCCTCTGCCTCTGAGTAGTAATCTTAAAGGGACGCTATAACAAGTGCTCATGCATGTACTATCATTTGTGGTTCCTCATAAGCAAACGATAATGTTACCAATGTAGTTGTGGATGAGGTTAGAATCAAGTTCTGTTTTGTGCATTTTAGAGATCTACCGACAGCAGCTGCAATCAAACCCGGTAGGCACGGTTTAATCTATTATCACCTACATTTGTTTTCTAGCAAACTTTTTGTTTTCATGGCCGTTCTGTCAAATGCTGCGTTGTAAGTCATTCTTCTGCTTTCTCGGTATACACAGATACTTTGTTCATTCTGAATGTCTGATTATGGAATTTTATTTTTGGAACTTGCTTCATATCAACAATTTTTTTGTTTGCAGAGATCGTTTTCCGGAATATTGACATTTAAAATTCATAATTTAATGCATAGTTGTTTAAAAGGGTTTTTGTCGGTTTTTTATCGTTTAAAAAAGAGCAAAACCGTGGGTTTTTTCTTTTAAATTTTTCAAAATTTTAATCTTTTTTTATTCTTTATGCAACTTTATTTATTGATTTATTGTCTGTTTTATTTTCCTTAATTTTATTTTTGATATTCCTAGCGTTTTTGCCGTACTCTCAATGATTCAGATGGCTAATGTCATCACTTTATTGTTCAACATCATCATTTGAGAAATACCTTTATAAGAGTTATTTTTGTATTAACTTCTTAGGCCTATATAAGAAACAATTTTAAGTACAATATATGTGACTTATTATACATCTGAATTCTTTGCTTCTGATTAGATTTTAATTGAATAATGTCGGTCAGCATGAAGTTATGTGGACTTTATATGTTTACAATGTAAATTTGAATAGATTTCAATACCTTTTATTTTATCAATTTCTTATTAGACCAAAGATTAATGTCGTCACTTATGATTAATATTGGCCTATAGGCCTACTAATAAAGTTGTGTCATTTGCCGATTAAGATAAAATTGCATAAGCAAGGTTTTGAAGTTTGAAATGCTGTTTAAGATGTAGCAAAGTGAAATTATTTTCCGTTTTTCTCTCTTTTTTTCGTTTTTTTCTAATAAACGGCTTTTTTCGTTTTTTGGTCAGCTACCATCTTTTTCATCTATGATTTAATGTATTAATTAATATATTGTGTGCTGTTATGTATTGGGAGTCATTACATGTGTTATATTTTGTTATGCTTGGACTATTTCAGAGAAGAACGTCATCAAAACAATGATATGGAAATGAAAAGGACTCGAGGTAGTTTTGCCCGTAATGTTATTTTATTTAGTTTAGAAGCAACATTATATATATATATATTGGTTTTGTTGAGAAAAATTAGCAGTCGTCTTAACGTGGCAGTTAACAAGCGCCAGAAGAACAGAGGGGGGTTCAAAGTCTAGTAAATGTTGCATAGCATTTGTGTCAGAGGCGGATACAGATTCTCAGTCTTGGGTCTGGAAAAAAGTTTCGTCGCCGTAAAATCTGATGACTTTTTAGTCATTAATTTTGGTCGAACTGTCAGAAAAATGTACCATTTTGTCTGCCAGAATAGCTGACTTTTTTATCTGGGGAAAAAGGATGCCATTCCCAAAAACACCTTTTCCCCCACCAAAATAGCTGTTGATCTTTTTTCTCATGGGAGCCTACTAACCTGATAGAGGACCAGATCCATTTTCCCCGCCAGAATAGCTGGTGAGAAATGTGCAAATTTTTAAATAGGGGTCCATGTCTGGATTTCTCCCCCTTGATCCGCCGCTGATGTGTGTTTCCCTTCTTCCTTCTGTTGTCTTCTCTGCCAAAGAAATGTCTGTCTCTATCTTATAAGTATTCCTTGTTATTATTCTATGCCATTATTATTATTAAATATTATTATTGTTATTATTATCTTAATGCCGGTGAATTAACTGGACTCTGTGGGTGCTGAGATATTCTCGAAGATTTGCATTAGATTGCATTATTCCTCGTACAGCCTTTGCAACTTTTTCATTGTTTTTTTATTGTTATTACAACAGCAGTTGCCAATATCATCGTCCTCATCATCACCGTTATCATCATTATTATTATTCATAATAGTCGTCATTGCTTGTTTATTTCATAGATGTTGTAAGATTTTCTTTTTCCTTCCTGCTGCTTTCCTGATGGCAATAAATGTTTTTGTTTGTGATGCACTTTGTCCTTCACCAGTGGCAGAGTGCAAGAAGGAACTCCAGTCCCCATTGAGAATAGATCGCAGCTCAGATCAGCATCAGAAGAAGGTTTCCGAAGATGCTCCAACAACAGATCTGAATCAGACCCTGAATGAAGACCTGCATCTGAATCTTCGAATGATTGATGCAGCCACTACTAGAGACGCAGACAGAAACATTGATGGTGCAGAAGAGAACAAAGTGGAGCAGATTGTCACAATGGCCAGCAATGGACCCAGTTGTTTGTCAGGGACAGAGAAAGAAACTAAGAATGATTCCACAGCTGAACATGGACAGAGCACCTTAACCAATACTCAGATTCACACCAAAGGTGTTTGTCCAGTTGAGTTTACCAGTCTTCAAGTGATGACTGTTCAGACGAAGGATGAGAAAACTGAAGAGGATGTCATGAAACTTTTTTTATTTCAGGAGATTCTCGTGGTTCGGTGTGTGGAAATGTAGAGCAGTTGGATGTTTTGTTGGTCGGCAATGACAGACTTGATGTCGAGCGTTTAACAGAAAATCAATCTGAGAAAATAAAGGAGACATTGATTGAGATCAGCCGTGAGTCGGGTAAGAAACATTGTTGACATTGAAATTTTTTCTCTGTGCTTAAAGACTTTTTATAGAGCCAATGCTGATTTTCATCAGCGTATCCGACTTGCCTTCAATGAAAGCAGGCCCGGCCTTAGGGCAAGGCGAGCGAGGCGACCGCCTTGGGCCCCGCGCTTCCAGGGCCACGCGCAGCTGGCTGGAATTTTTTTACTTGTTGAGATTGATAATGGTTACGTCGCATATCAACTATGCTCAATTGCCATCAATGTGCCGCGTGAATGTGATATAATAGATGATTTTGGAAACAACGATCTGTAAATTTAATGCTAAACCGAGTCACAGCTAGACCTATTGTTGTAGACCTACACGTTGGATTAATAATTATTTTCAAAATATGAACAAATGGCTAAGACTCGTCAAAACTTCCATGCGATCAACAATAGACCTAGGCCTACTTTGAGAATGGCTCACAGAATTAGCTTTTTTGCCAATTGAAAAATATTCTCCAATGTTGTGAAATCATTTCAGATTTCGCATATAGGCCTACACATCAAATTAGGGAAGTTTTGCGAAAACTTTTGTAAGATAGCACTCACATCTTGGTCATATATCATACAAGGGCGGATACAGAGATTTCCGAAGGGGGGGGCAAAAATTTTTGGTCTTGTTGGTGGGACAGGGAAAACAAATTTGTGTACCGCCGAAAAAACTGATGGCCTTTTTTTTTAGTCATCGACCAACTTTTCCGGGAAAAAGATACCATTTCATCCGCCGAAAAAACTGATGACCTTTTTTTTAGTCATCGACCAACTTTTCCGGGGAAAAGATACCATTTAATCCGCCGGTAAAACTGATGACCTTTTTTTAGTCATCGACCAATTTTCCGCGAAACATCCGCCGTTAAATCGATGGGGGGGCCAAGTCCCGTACGATTTTTTAATAGGGGGGGCTGATATCCTGTTTTTCTCTCTGACTACATTTATTTAATGGCTTGTTGAAACTAAATGGTGGGGCCACGTCCATGCAATTTTTAAATGGGGGGGCCATGGCCGGATTGGCCCCCCTGGATCCGCCCCTGATATCATAGCCTACACGATAGAGACTGACATTTCAAAGCTTCAATTAGAAGGAATCGGTAATATGTCAATTATTGGCATCTTATTTTATATGCTAGGTATTCAACTACTTGGTAGTTAAATTGAAAATAGTCCTAATTATTGTTTTCATAGCAACATGCTAGGGTTAATAGCCAGATTTGCATGTGAATGTCCATTAACTTCAATTTTCAACATGGGCGCCTGCAGACATTTTAGTTGAAGGGAGCACAGCACAATGGCAAATTTTTAGCACGAGTTTGAAAAATACAAAGCAGGAAATTAAGAACATGGATTGTTCACATAGGTGTCTAAATGTAAATTTCTCCGTTTCACCGTGAGAATCATTAGCCTCATTAATGCTTTGGCGCAAAGAAATTTGTCAAAAGTAAAACCTGGGACTAATATCGATATTAGTCCCAGGTAAAACTTTGTTGTTAAAAGTTGGTTTTAATTTTCCAGAGGGTGCCCATGATTTTGCATTACTTAAATTGGTATACATAATTATAGTGTCAATGCTGTATTGACAGATATTGAACTAAGTAAATTTTTGCCTGGAGACTCGCTGCTGCCTTGGGCCCCGCAAACCCTAGGGCCGGGCCTGAATGAAAGCAACGAGTGATCGGGATATAGGGGTAGTGCCAGACTTTTTCTCAACACCAATTTAGCCCACCTCAGCCTGGCGACTTCGACTTGGCCTTGCAGGATAAAAATACTAATGCGCCTCTTTCGTAATTTATAAGCATATTTGAAGAGGTTAATTAGGAAGGATGTTATTTTTGATATGATGTTCTAGTCATTTACGCATGATGCCTTTTTCACTGGCAGCTTCTGATGATGAATGCGTTTCCATTGCATCCTCGTCGAACGCCGCAAGTTATGAAGAAGCTGATTGTCAAGATATGGAGATCGAAGAAGAAGAAGAAACTGAAGAGGCGATTATTGACTTGGCTGCATCGTGTGATGTTCATTTCCAGTCTTCAAGTCAAACGAAATCTGATAAAACTAAAGAGCAGAGAAATCAAGTCATGTCTATGAATAATCCTACTGCTCCTGTGGATCAATTATCCGTCAGTTCACACCAAGATAAATCTAACAACCTTCCCTTTCAGCTAGTAGACAGTGAAACCCAGGAAGTACTTAACAGCACAATGGAGTCGGGTAGCTCAGCAGCAACTAATTCTTTCTCTCCACTGACCAACCTTTTGAAGAGCAACCTCGAAGGAACATCTGGCAATATGGTCTTTTTTGATAGTGCTGCCATACGATGTCTTTCTAAGAGCAACGTGGCGATGATCGTGCGTTCAAATATTACGAACGCAAAGTCCAATCAAAATGGAAGTAAAGATAATTCGTCAATTGTCGTAAAGAAAAATCGGTCTTCATTTGCAGCTGGCGTCGTATATGAAGACGAAGTTTCATCTCCTGAAGGACCACAATCTCCTACCGTGACACAAACATTGCTTTCATCTAATCATTCAGATGCGGTTTCTTTGTCATATTCTCGACTATCTGATATCGACCGTGGTACATCCTCTACATTTTGTAGTCGAATCGAGTCCATGGTATCTTCAAAATTGCCGACTGGTTCTACATTACTCAGCAACAAAGGTGTATATCGGATAAAAGACAAAGAAAAACCTTTTGCCTGTGGGTTCTGTGGTAAGGCGTATAAACGAAAAAGTGCTGCATATTGTCATATTTTATATTATCATGGCGAGAAACGTTTCGCTTGTGAGTTTTGTGGTAAGCGTTATACAGCGCCTTCACATTTGGCAGCGCACGTTCGGATACATACGCTGGAAAAGCCATTCACTTGCGATCAGTGTGGCATGCAGTTTCGATTCGTCTCCAGTTTTCGCAGACATAAATTATTTACCCATTCCAAGGAGCGGCCTTTCCACTGCAATCAATGCAATAAGGCGTTCAAAAGCAGTAGGGGTTTATCAAAGCACAAAGAATCTCACACGAAGGATGAACGTAGAAAAGGTGTCACCTGTGACGTCTGCAAACGAAGGTTTGGAAAGCCTTTTTATTTGAAGGAGCACATGAGGATCCATACTGGAGAGAAACCTTTCAAATGTTCGTTATGTGAAAAACAATTTCGCTTGAAGGCATACTTGCGGGATCACATGAACATTCACCAGGATACTAAGAAACGTGCGGGTAAACAGGAATCTGTTTGTGCTAATCTCGACTTCGTCTCTCATATTATGTCTACAGACATGAGATTTCACTCTGGTGAAAAGCCGCATATGATGATTCGTTCCGGTGAAACACCGTTGGGAGGTTCGCCTCTTGAGGAACAGATTCAGCTGAAGACAGGGTTGCAGAATCACTTGATTTCGTCCAATGACGCACAAATAAGCGGGATCTCTAGGTCCAGTAACGTTTGTAATGAAGATGTAGCAGATTGTGAAGTGGCGATCGTTGGTGAATCACGGATTCAAAATACAACGGAAACAATACCCAGGCAAGATCATACTAAAGATCATTCGTCAAACAGTGTGATTGGAAAACGAGTTTCAGTTGAAGCTGTCGTCGTAAACGACAGCGATGTTTTCTCTC
The DNA here is from genome assembly GCA_949752735.1 of Lumbricus terrestris. NCBI lineage: Eukaryota > Metazoa > Annelida > Clitellata > Crassiclitellata > Lumbricidae > Lumbricus > Lumbricus terrestris. The sequence goes on along the minus strand of OX457042.1, from coordinate 4,708,340 downwards.
CTGAGGGATCACAATCTCCTTCCGTGACACAAACATTGTTTTCATCTGATCACTCAGATGCGGTTTCTTTGTCATTTTCTCGACTATCTGATATCGACCGTGGTACATCCTCTACATTTTGTAGTCGAATTGAGTCCGTGGTATCTTCAAAATTACCGACTGGTTCTACATTACTTAGCAACAGAGGTGTATATCGGATAAAAGACAAAGAAAGACCTTTTGCCTGTGGGTTCTGTGGTAAGGCCTATAGAAGGAAAAAAGCTGTATATTGTCATATTACACTTCAGCATGGCGAGAAACGTTTCTCTTGTGAGTTTTGTGGTAAGCGTTTTGCGCAACCTTCAGATTTGGCATCGCATGTTCGGATACATACGCTGGAAAAGCCATTCACCTGCGATCAGTGTGGCAAGCAGTTTCGACAGGTCTCCAATCTTCGCAAACATAAATATACACACTCAAAGGAACGGCTTTTCCACTGCGATCAATGCAACAAGTCGTACAAGACCAAGGACGGTTTATCAGTTCACAGAGAATCTCACAAAGAGGAGGAGCAAAAAAAAGGCGTCACTTGTGACATATGCAAAATGAAGTTTAGAATGCCCTCTCTTTTGAAGGACCACATGATGATCCATACTGGAGAGAAATCGTTCAAATGTACGTTATGCGATAAACAATTTCGTAAGAAGTTAATGTTACATAGTCACATGAACTCCCATAGTGGAAAGAAGAAACTTGCGAAAGACCCGTGCTCCATTTGTGGTAAGACCCTCTGGGCCGCTCGCATGCCTGATCACATGAGAATGCACGCTGGTGTGAAACCATATGAATGTAATATCTGTGGAAAGAGGTTTCCAAAGAAGCCAAATCTAGAGGGACACATTAGAAGTCACACGGGCGAGAAACCATTCGCTTGTATCGGATGTGACAAGCGATTTGCTCTCTACAGTAACATGGTAACTCATAAGGCAAAATGCAAGGCTCTGACAGAAAACGTATCCTAACCGTTCTGTATGGCTACTCCTACAATTTTTTGTCATTTGGACGAAATCTTGGTAAATGGTCCTTTTTTAATTCCGCAAACCTGTCTGACAAACCTCGTGCATACGTTACGTTTAAGTTGTTTTTTTTTGGGGGGGCTAATCATGCAAATATTTAATTTTTACATGGGGAAAAATGGATGGCCTTTTGGAGGCTTAGCCTACTAGCCCCGCCTAGCGCCGCTACTGAGCATAATTTAATTTAATGCAGCTGAAATTACTGTGTAAATTATAAAGTTCTTGATTGTGGTGCGCTGCGTTCATGGTGCAAAAAAAGAGCACGAATTATCACCAGGTGTATATATTGTTGTGGTTCAAGTGGCTATCTAGGAGTATGTCTACAAAAGTAAGGTCCCAATTGATGAAAATAACGTCGATTTATTAAACAGAGCAGTATATACAGCAAATGTACAGAGTTACCGTTCTCAGAAGCGACACCGAAACGACCGATAGAGCAGCACAGCAAGCGGTGTAGATCGACACGTCTAACAGAGACTGTTTGTAGTCGAACGGAAAGCCAGCGAACACAATTCCACCAGCGAGGCGAAGAAGGCAGATTAGAAGAAGACCCAACGGTCGAACTCGCATCACCAACGAGGGAAACAACGAAGCGTGAACACGCTCAACAGGAGACGTCCCACACGCCAGCATACCACCGCAACTGCCTTGCCTTCCTTACAATACAGGTTAATTTATAGACCAGCACAGTGCTACCGGGAAGCCCATCCTTCCAATCCCCATTAACCTCGCACGTGCCGAAAAGTCAGGTCTAGTAAGAGCAGCAAAACTGGACGTAGACACTAAATGTCTACAATATATATTATACATACATGTATATATATACATATACCGTATTATGTAGTAATAACTACAGCTACAGGGCCTATTACCGTGAGGTCCAGAACTCGGTTTTCGACCAATTATAGGTAGGCCTATGCTAAAGCCCTATGTAATAACTTGGAAGGGATCCGAGCAGTCTACGTCTGGTGCCTTGAGGTAGCAGTGTAGCACCAATAAATAGGCTATAAAGTTACCTTCGTTTTGCACTTCGCAACTGCCCAATTTAGCCGTAGATGGACCGGGAGCGCTTCTGACTAGATTACTTTGAGGTTGCGCTATGTAAAATAAATAATAGGGCTGTCATGGGTTTGAACTTTGAAATGCACGTTCGTGGCTCAGGCATGACCATTTTTTAGCCTCGGAATATGAGTTTGGCTGGCAATGACATGAATTAATAAGTAAGCGCCAGGGTCCAGATCCAAATGCTCTCTTGAGTCCCTTTAGCTATGATTGGTCGCCCTTTTGATCGGCGCTTTTTCGAAAAGCCGCCTTTGAAATCGGCGCTCTTTTGTGGTCGCCCTTCTGATGGTCGCCCTTTCGAAGTCGCCCTTTTGATAGGATACTGTCAAAAGTTAGCCCTAGGCCTATATCACGTTTTAAAATCGTTTCATAACTGCAACACGCTTCTGGAACGATCTGCCTCCTGAATTCCGAACCTATTCAGTTCCTCCAGACCTCCACCGTCGTCATCAATCACCCGCCACAATCTTGAACTGACATTCACATGGAAATATATAGATGTTCGTCTAATTGACAGAATAACCGGTCGACATAACGCGACAGTTAACAAGCACAAAGGAGCAGCGAATAAAGCCTAATAAGCGTTTCGATACAGCATCCGTGTTATGAAGTTTTTTACTTGTTTTTATTAGTTCAAATGGATGCGTACCATTTCCCCCGCCCCCATTAAAACTCTACGTGGCACAATCCCCTTCCCCAGAAAAGTAGGTGGTTCTAACACAGACCCAGTGTCTTCTGAACCACTTAAAACCCATGTTAGGCCTATGTTATGTTAAAAAGGTCTCAGAAATGAAAGTAAGTCATTTATGGGTAAATGACTAAAACAAAATAGTCAGAAATGTTGGGGTCAAAGGGCGTTTGGGGGTGTTTTTTGGGTTGTCGGTGTCTCGACTCGGCGGTTGGTTGTCGTCCGTCCAAAATGGCCATTTCACCTCACCCCAGAAACCGGAATTTAACCACCACCCTCAAGCATGTAGGACTAGATTAAACATTGCTCAGCTGCATGTCGAAGAAATCTAATAAACTGTAAGAAGATATTAAAAATTCACAAGATTTCTGATAGGTGATACATGTAAGTAGCACTATGCAAAATAAGTTTTGAGTGAAAGACCTGAGAATCAGGCTGTGTCGCCCGATGCGCTCTATCAGCGCGTCGAGGGACTATAAGTTCTAAGGTAGGCCTAAGGAAATTGAATAGCCTACGTAAACTATAAGTAGGTCTAAACAGTTAACTAGCCCACATGTAATTTTGCAATCTCCTCTGCCAGTCTGTGCACACTCGCTATAAGAGCTACACATGCAGAAACAGATGTCACGTGGACACTAATCGCAATCGGCCCGACTTCTACTATTTTATGTTCGATAGGCATCATAGGCTACTGTAGCTCTAGTCCAGTGGTTCCCAACCTTTTTGGACTGGCGGGCCACTTTATCTTAGTTGGAGGACACGAGGGCCACTTTTTCTTAGTTGAAGGACATTAGAGGGCCACAAGGTTAAAATTTAATTAACTAAAAGCGTATAAAATTGTTATAATTGACTCAAAATAGAATGTTTGATGCGATTTATTGACGTTCAAATACAATAATTTGTCATAGAAAAGAATTACATATTTTATCATGTCCAAATTGTCAATTGTTAAATTATATTTTTTAAAATTCATTGAGATGCTGCGGGCCATTTTTGTAGACCCGGCGGGCCACTTTTGGCCCGCGGGCCACGGGTTGGGAACCACTGCTCTAGTCATATTAAGGCAGGTCAAGAATAAAATAGGCAGTGCGTAAAAAAAAACCATTGGCTCCGAAAAAGGTTTTTTAAGGTTATTTTTCCAATTAAGTAAGAAAAATAGCAAAAAACAGGGTTTCCGGCCATAACCCCCCCATCAAAAATTCCTGGCTACGCCATTGCCGTACCTATGCTGTAATTTTAATTAGTTACTTCTATCGCGAACGGTGCAATTATAGTGCATAAAGGTGCAATTATTGTCAGGGCTTAAAGTGTGGCTGGACGGTCATGGACGGCGTCCATGCACTATTTTTAAAATCTGAATGCCGTTGTCACGAAATAGAGTAGGCTATCCCCCGTATTAATTGCATCCCCCAAATTAAAAAAAGTCGAGAAAACCGCTTCCGCGTGTATTTATTTTTGCAAATTAATTTTCATCTGCTTTGTTTTGAACAATGACACTAACAGGCATGTTTATTCCTAGTTTCCTACTAGATAATTTGTTTGCCCTGTTTTTAGAGCACTTGAAACATTTAAAACACTTAAGAACACTCAGAGTCACTAAATAAATTCGAGTTGCCTTTATCTGAGTGTTGCTTAGGACACTTAAAACAATTAGAGTCATTCTAAATTTTGATTACAGCATACATTTTTTTATTATGCGCATTTTTCAAAAAGGGGGATAGAATGGTTCATCCCCCCCGGATAGTAAAGACCGGTTAATTCCATCCGGGGGGATAGATTAATTCATCCCCCCGGATAGCTTTCAGGGGGGATACTCCGTTTCGTGTCACCGTCCAGCCACTTGTTGGCCAGCACTGACTGGAGAGGTAAGGGGCGTCCAGGCACTTCTTTTGGAAAGATAAGGGGCGTCCAGGCACTTATTTTTCTACACTTTAAACACTGATTATAGTGCATAAAGGTGCAATTATAGTGCATAAAGGTGCAATTATAGTGCTTAAAGGTGCAATTATAGTGCATAAAGGTGCAATTATAGTGCATAAAGGTGCAATTATAGTGCATAAAGGTGCAATATTATAGTGCATAAAGGTGCAATTATAGTGCATAAAGGTGCAATTATAGTGCATAAAGGTGCCAATCGATGGCGACAGATCGTGCACGCATCCACCTGTTAATTATCCAGAAGAACAGTAGGCCTAAAGAAGACAGATAAGTAACTTATGGTGAATAGCAGTTTGAAACAGCCTAGGCCTAGACTTAGTGGTTGGCAACAATATAGTATGTTGTAACTTATTAAGCGTATCGATGGGAGTGGCTGCATAGCGAAGACGATTATGATTATGATGATCATGATGATGATGATGACGACGACGTGATCATGATGATGATGACGACAACGAAAATGACGATGATGGTGATGATGATGATGATGATGATGATGATGATGATGATGATGATGATGATGACGACGATGATGACGATGATGACGATGATGATGATGATGATGATGACGATGATGATGATGATGATGATGATGACTACGATGACGACGACGATGATGATGATATACATACATTCATATACATACATTTATAAAATCTTCCTCTCATTAATTAAGTATTTAAAAAGTTAAGAACGCTGCGAACGGTTTCAGCAGCCACGAGATGTCACTAGCATTAACTGATGCAATGCATATTGTAAGACACATTGGAAATAACTAAAACTTGTTTTATTATGTTTTTCTTCGGTTGAAATATGAAATAGAAATTTAATTACCTAAAATGGATAGATCCGATTTGACCAGGGTCTATGGCAACAGAGGCCGTTACCCTGGGCAGAAATTTGCTTATCATATTACAGCACCTATAAGCAGTTCTAACCTTAACGAAAATTATATAATGCAGGTTAGATTTGTTTTAAAGGTGTCTAACAAGATGCATTGCATAGGGTAAACTGACATAGTGCTAGCGATGATGAACGCTTTTGTTTCATTCAATTGTTAACCCTTTCGTTCCCAATTTAATTCTGATCAATAAAAAAATATATTGTTCAGTTTTTTCTAATCAATGACATAGTATAAAACAAACAAAAAAATTTTTAATAAAAAATTAGTTTTTTTATATGTTTTTTGTTATGACTCCATTTGGCGTCTATGGGGCTCAACGTCTCAATTTCGAAAACGAACATACATTTCGCTTGACATAACACGCGCTCCCACGCATACGCATACACAAACACACGCACGCACACACCATGAAAACACACATACACACAACACACACACATACACAACGCACACCCATACATACAAATACACATATACAGCACACGCATACACACACACACAGCACACACAGCACATACACACAAAACGCACACACACGCAACACACATACACACACATACAGTACACACATACATACACAAAATGCACACACAACACACATACAACACATACAACACACACATGCACACATACACACAACATGCACACATACAAGCTACGCATACACAAACACACCCATACATACAAATACACATTATACAGTACCCGCATTCACACACAACGCACACACACACACACACAGCACATACACACACAACGCACGCACATGCAACACACATACACATATACAGTACATGCATACATACACAAAATGCACACACAAAACACACACACACATACACACAACATGCACACATACACACAACGCATACACAAACACACCCAGACATACAAATACACATATACAGTACACGCATACACACACAACGCACACACACAGCACATACACACAACGCACACACACGCAACACACATACACACACAAAATGCACACATACACACACATACAACATACACATACACACATACACACACACACAAGATGCACACATACACACGCAACGCACACAAACACATACACACAACGCACACACACAGCACACACACACATGGCACACATACACACACATACACAGAACACACACACACAATGTACACGTTCTGTGTAAATGTCATATGTAAGGCCATGGCCGGTTTGGCCCCGTGGATCAGCCCCTGGGTACTGCTACAGACTGTCAGACTTCATTTTCTTAGTTTGGTGTGAGGGGGCTGGTGGACAGTCCTCTCACTAGTCTCGGCTTCCTGCTCTCCTACTGCCCCCACATTAGGCTACCATTCGCCGGACCCTTGGGAGTCCTTATTGATGCAGGGTCAAATCTGTGGGTTCTTGGGGAGCTTAGCCCCCTAGCCCCCCCCATGAACTAATCCCATGGTGTGGGTTGATGAAAGCTGAACAGAGGAGTTTGCAAGCCATCGTACCACAGCTAGACCAGAATTAGCATCAACACGTATACGTCAGCTGATCCTCATCGCTCTTCCTCCAACACTCAGACTTCATACACAAAGAAGTCGTAAGTGAGGCCAATTACACCACTCACACCACATCAAACTAGAACTTAGCCCTGTCTCTGGTTCCTTTCTAATGTATTGCCTTAGTGGGTTCTTGCCCTTGTATAGAATCATTTGCTCATCAACGCTCATCTTTTCTTTGGGCTCAAGCTGTAGGAACGCATCTCTCACCATGTTGAGAAGTGGTCGCACTTTGTAGTATTGGTCATAGCTTGGGTCATCTCGGTTCGTTTTACTCTCTATTGTCATTGAAGTTGATGTATATGTTGAAGTCATCAAATCAGTTGAGTAAAAATAGTAAAAGAGAAGCAGCAACAAAAATGTAATGCCGAACATATTTTGAACCTTTGAGACCCATTGACTCCAAATGGAGTCATGTGCAAAACTCACTTTTTCTCTGTGGTTTTTAATTCAAAACCATAATACATTCTCCGTTAGCTAAAATATATACATAAAAGCATCAAAACGATTTTCTTACCACTGGATATCTTTTATTTCATAGGGAAAAGGATTACCAAAGGTATCATAAAAATTTGTTGCTCAAGGCCAATGTTGAGCCTATTATTGTGGCGCCGCCTAGGATGATAATGTCATGCTACCCTGCTTGAAAAAATTCAACATTATATGAATGTTGATAATGAATTAATTATGGTTACCAGAATATGAAATAACTTATGGAAAAAAAATATTTGCACTAATGACTCCAATTGGAGTCACTGGGGACGAAAGGGTTAAAGCGTTCATCATATCAGGCAGCAACATAATTGTAATAATTTGATAGGCATCGCATCTAAACAATTCATAGAGCGTCTCTCGCAGCATAGACTACTCAGAGGCGCTTTTAGCACGGAAACCCCGGGGAAAAAAAAAGAAACGTGTTAAGAGAGCGAGAAGATGCAGAGAAGAGCCCATACAGAGGAGGAAAGACCATTACGTGTGAAGAGACAATCACAGCAAATGACTGACTTTGAGTCACGGCACACAGAACACGAGGGACAAAGAGGTGTAGACGGTCGGTAAAGCGCAAGGGGCGAACAGGTGAATCACCTTATAATTATGTCGCTGAGATAGGCTTAGATCTATGCATAATTATAATAGTCGGAGAGGTATTTGGTGACAAGACCAAGTTTGATTTGGAAACCATGCAGATGATCTTATATTGGATCCAAGAGGTGACAGGGATCCAGTGTAAATCTTCAGCCATAATATAAGTGGAAATGTGAGAAAAACGACGAAAACGTGCCGAGTATATAGCAGCAGGTTTAAGATAGACTGGAGGGAGTCGCATCTTGGGGAGCCAACGAGGACTTGAGGAGCGTGTTGCAGTGATCTAGCCTATACGAGAGCAGATAAATGCATGCACAACCGTGGTAAAGACGGCTGGGGCAACAGATCATCTGATGTTCTGAGTCACCTTCATTGAAACAAGCAGCCTGTCAAATTTGAGACAGATATAGAATACTCAGTAAAGTTTGGTGACGGGTTATGAGTGACCCTCAAATTTCGAGCACTAAATAGGAAAGTAAAGCCAACAGTGGAAAGTCGGGTTCAAGTAATAATCGTTTTTTTGTCCAATGCAGAATGAGTTGTGTTTTTAGGCCCTAGTTGAATTGAGACAATCATGGTCGGTTTGTTGACATCCAAACAACGTTTTTATTGCATGGTAGGTCTAAGACCTTATATTGCAGCGAGACCGTGAGCGCAGTAGCGAACAACTCGGGCCAATTCAACACCAGAGCGACATAATCTATAAAACTCCTAATCGTAATACCATAACTTCTAAAGCGCCATTCGAAGCGCCAAGCCCAGGGCGTCTTTTCACGAGCGGTTCGTCGATTCAGAGGGACTGTTAAAGGGTGAAGGAGTTAGTCCTGTTTCCCGAGGACCAGAGGGGCAGGGTGGAACAGCTTCTAAGGCGAGTTGTCGATTAGGTTGAGAATAAACTTATTCAAAGGTGAAAGATCAGGCGTGTTGATTGGAGTTCATACAGAGATGAGACTTTAGTTTCGAGTGGAAAGACCGAGTCTGAGGAAGGTGATGGTGATTGATTGATTGATCGATCGATTGATTGATTGATTGATGATAACGGAGGTTGGTGATTGGGAATGATGACGGAGGAGCCGAAGAGGGACGGCATTCAGGAGGCTGCTCACACCAAGTGAGTGAGAACAGTTTTTCGTTTGACTCGGTTGGAGAACTTGAGATAAAAAGCGAATGGGGTGAGAAACAGTGAAAACGGATGGAACGAAGTCTCTTGCACAATATAAGGTATAACCTGTAGTATTTAAAAATTTTGAGGAATTTTCAAACATAAGCTTAATGGGTTTATTCAAACTTCAAACTTCATTCAATACACACAGGCCTACGTTGAGTGAAATTGATAAAAATTAGTACCAGTAAGTAGAAATATAGAAAATTTGCAGAGAGCTTCTACTTATTGCAGGGCTGCTTTAACGTGCAGTTCTACACAAAATGTGCAGTTGTAATGCATTTGTGCAGTTGTAAAAGCGGTAATGTGCAGTGGAAATCATTAGAAATGGGTAATTGCTTGTCGGTTTACGACGGAAGAAGAAGGACATGTGCAGTAAAAATAATAGGGTGAAACTAAACAATTTTCGAGTCGATACCTAAAAAAGGTCATCAGCTTTTTCCGTCGCCGACTTGGGATATTTCTGGCAAAAACTTGGGACAGTTCTGAACAAACGACTAAAAAAGCCGACTTGCGATATTTTAAGCAAAATTTCGAGAAACGACGAGAACATTTTCGCCAAACAAAATCGCACTAAAAAAACTTTCTGCTCGTGCAGTTCTATAGAATTTTCTGTTTAAAAGACCTGACTCAGAGGCGGATCCAGGGGCCAATCTCCCATTTAAAAAGCGCATGGGACGTGGGCCCCATTTGGTTTGAACAAGCCATCATTAAATCAATGCAGAGGGCGGGGGGAACAGGACACCAGAGAGGCCATAAATCCGACAAGGATGATGACTGATGACTAAAAAAGTCATCAGATTTTTTGGCAACCACGGCAAAAATATTTTCCTGGCCCAAGACCAAAAAACCTAAGAGTAAGTTGGCGTAACATTTCTTTATTTGAAATTGCCCATAGGGAAGGCCAGACTTGATCTAAAGTACATGGTCATAGTATAAAATGTCAAGACGGTGTGATAATTTTCAGACATACTGCTTTAGATTTTGGTTTCCGTATGTTCCTTTAATACACGTAACAGATGATTAATATTGAAGAAACTTGGTATTAGTGGTGCAAAAATAAAAGAACTTGTGGTGAGTTAGTAGGCCTAATCATTCGCTGCGTAGACCGATCAACATCCACCAGACTTCGATTCACGGTTCGTCCAGCTCAAGGTCAGAGCTCCAGCTCAAGGTCAGAGCTCCAGGTCAAGGTCAGAGCTAGCCGATACGTGGCGCCCGAACTACGTTGCCCACTTTGTCGACGAAAACTCTCACGCGGTCTCTCCTAAGATCCGCGGTTACGAGACTTTTATCAGGCAGAATAACAACCTGAAAAGTAACACACATAAATAACAACTTATTACTGGTAACATAACAGGCGATTTTAAAGTATTCACAGGAATACCCATGTTATATGGCACACTACAGAGAGACTAAATTGCTTAGCCATTCATTAATTTCCGAATAATTTATGTCAAAATGGTGGTTGTCCTACTTTCATGGATATTACACGAATATTCAATAAGTTCGCTCGATTACTTAATGGGCGATCGGTTTTGTGGATGCAGGAGTGGCGGCGTCATCTAAATGCATGCAAGTGCTTGCGCATGGGTCAACTGATATACTGATAGTGTACGTACACAGAGGATACCGGGATCGAAGGGTTGACACCTCGATAATAATTTGACAAGACGATTATTTCTGTCCTTTGTTCAGCCAAAAGACACTATAGGTAAACCGGTAGTAGTTGGACCTTGGAGAAGTATTTTGTGGGGCGCGGTGGTGTAGTGGTGACGTCGTTGCCTTGCAGCCGGAAGGTTCGAGGTTCGAATCCACCTCGCCGCGTAGGGACCTTGGGCAAGTCCTTCACTCGCAATTACTCAGCGCTTCGGGGTGAAACTCCGATGCAGTGTCCGCTTTGCATTCGGGAGCGCCTCTGAGAAGCGATAGCTTGAAGGGGCGCTATAACAAGTGCACGTAAAAAAAACAAGTATGTAGGTTCCATGCTACGTTACATCTGACTGCTTGTATAACTCCCATGCAGCTGAACAACGGGTGTCGGTACCTCAAAGTCAAGCCTATACTAAAAGCATGCCTCCGCCGTATCAACTGTTCCATTATGTAGTAATGTCTTGAAAAGCTGCTTTTAACTACCATGCAGCTGAACAGCGATTTCGTGTGGCGGTGCATCAAGTTTACTATATATAGCCGTTGCGCCTCCGCCACATCTGTGCCCAAATAAAATGTAGTAATGTCTTGCAAAGCTGCTCTTAAAGGCGTACGATATTAAAACAATCAAGGATAAGCCCATATTCAAGACTACACGAGAGAGAGAGAGAGAGAGAGAGAGAGAGAGAGAGAGAGAGAGAGAGAGAGAGAGAGAGAGAGAGAGAGAGAGAGAGAGAGAGAGTGAGACAGAGAGACAGAGAGACGGAGAGAGAGACGGAGAGAGAGACAGAGGGAGAGAGAGGTAGGGAGGGAAGGATGGAGGGAGGGAGACACAGAGAGATAAAGATACGGATAGAGATACAGATAAAGATTCAGAGAAAGAGAAAGAAAACGAGAAAGAGAAAGAAAACGAGAAAGAGACAGACACATTGCCAAGCATGTTCTCTATTCTTTAATGAACCGCGGAAGATTGGCAACACATGGCACGGCCAGTTCGCAGTGCAGAAATCTACGAATGGAACATGATGGAGTTTTGCTTCATAGTCATAATGAAACGCAATTCAAAAGTTCATTTAAGGTTGGATGGAGCATTTTAAACTCACCTGCGCTTCTGGCCATTCCTCGAGAATCTGCGCTTTCGCATCTTCTCCACTCTGAAATAAAGCAACACAGAAGGCTAAGACAGTTACCCGGTACTGTATATCTCTCACGGGAGAGGGGGCTCTTCGCTTTGGAAGCGCTGCTGCTTGGATTAGCTCGCATAGCAACTTTGGAAATGTGTGAATACAATACAATATCATACATACACTTCATTTAATGAATTCTTAAGCCGGTGTTACGAAACAGAGTATACCCCTAATAATCGTATCTGCAGATGAAGATAAGTTTCTTAAAAACGCCATCTCGCGCCTGCTCATTTGCTTTTGTTTTTAACATTACCAACAGCAGTTGTGTTTATTCCTACTATAGTAGCTAACTTTGTTTGCTTTATTTTTAGAGCATTCATAACATTTAAGCACCTAAGAACACCTATGAACACCTAAGTGTTGTTAGGTGTTCTTATAGTCACTAATCAGATTCGAGGGGCCATGTTTTGAACATTGCTTAGAGTCACTTAAATTTTGTTTGCATAATAAGTTTGTCAATTACACGCATTTTTCTAGATTACTTGAAGCTGTGGCAAGAATGGCTCATACATCGGATACTCTATACCTGGTATATACCATCCAGAGGATGGATTATTTTATCCCCAGTTTAGTTTTACGGGATAGAAAATATCCGCGACACAAGCAATGGACGACTCGCAATGATATTATTAAGTTAAGTTCACATACCGAAAGAATTATCAGCCGATTGCCATTAGCCTCCCAGCGTAGCCTATAATTATGGCGCCAATAAAAGCTTGGTGCCAGATGCATGTGTGCTCAATTAACATCCAAAGGTCTTCACACGGGGTTGAAGCCATCACCATATGATCAAGGAATAAACGTGCTACCGATAAAACATCATGCAACACCTGCAAGACTGGCGAGCCTGCGGTTTGGTGACAGCACTAATAGATAACACGACAGTCGACCGTTGGCGCAGTAATTATGTCTGATAGATAAGGGAGAAGAGATCCAATAATATTGCAATCACGCATCGTTTCTCTTACCAATCCAACCAGCTCCGGCCATGATGTCTTTTCCGGCTCTTCCCATCCGCCTGTCGCTGATATCTCGGCGCTGAAAAAAGAAAACTGATGATTCCAATCACTGTCATTTCTGCTTTGTTCCTCCGAATAAAGTGCTATTGCGACACTTTCCCCATAATTCATGCGTAGCTGTTGTAGACTGTGAGCCTTTCTTTTGAGCTAATGAACTTACTTTTTCCAATGGGATCTTCGCACTGGGAGCGTCTCTGATTGGATTGTACTGTGAGAGGCGCTTTATAAATCCTAAAATAGTATCGCATAGTATATTCGTGAATATGCTCACGCGTTCGTTTATGCAAGTGGTCTTTTTTTATATCCACACATTACAGTCTTTAAAAAGGCTTAGAATTAACTGAATAATAGAGTCTGCTGGCATTCAAGCATTGTGTACATGCAGTCCCAAGGTAAAATCCGTGTTTCACAGAATGTTTAAGCTAAAATTAATAGCCATTGTAAGCGTGTGGTAGCCTAGTGTGTAGAAAAGCTTATGTGTACGTACGGTTGGTGATTCAAAATAATATCGGGACGGCGATAGAAGATAATTTTGTTATGGTAGGCCATCACCTTTGCAATACGACCATATTAAATTTTTATCAAACCAATAATTTCTTGCCCATAGCTACTGCCAGTCCGTAGAGTGTACAAAAATAAGTGCCTGAACGCCCGTTCCCTTTCCAACAGAAGTGCCTTAACGCCCTTACCTTTTCCGGTGTGCTGGCCAAATAAGTGGCAGGACGGCACACAGATTTGAAAATAAATGCATTGACGCCGTCCATGACCGTCCTGCCACACTTTAAGGCCTGGATAGCGCAACACGGACTCTTAGCTATCTTTAGGCTCAATGTGAAAATGTAGAAAGGCAAACTCAGTAATAAAAGTGCGATATTAAATTTCTCAAACATAGCTATAGTGTAATCCAGAGGATAATTAAAAAAATATATTCAGAAAGACGTAGGCCCTAATCTTAATGTTTTCCAAAAAACCCGACCGCCGGGCTCTTAAAGTCGCCCGATCCCTGGACATTCGCATCTTCAGTTATTTAACTGCCAAATCAAATCAAATCAAATAATTTTATTGGTCCGTTTGCAACAACAATAAGCACACCACGTCAGGTGCAAAAGTAACACAAAGCACCTCCAGTATCACCAAGTTGTCAAACCAATAACTTAATTAGGTAACATAAATTATTCAGACATATAGCCAAGATTGGGATAATCTCAAATGGATTAGGCTAGGTAGCCTAAGGAGTGCTTTAACCTAGTGGTTCAAGGGTTAAGTGATACCAGTGAGGACAATTATCCCTAGACCTGGAATGCAAGGTTATAAAAAACTCGTGCAATAGTGGACACAAATGGAGACCCAGAAGGGAGGAAATCCCGCTAATAGGGCCCCCAAACAAACTATTAAATAATTTTGATATAATTATACGCACCACAATTTGATGAAAAACCAAAGCAACAGTTACTGTAGATGAGTAGAGTTAATGACAGTTATCAAACACAACGACCTACAATATGCAACTAGCTTAACTGTTCTCACCACAAAAAGGCCAACGCCGACAAAACAACAATTTCAAACGGCAACTTCATTTCTACGTTTAGGCCTATCTGAACGAATTCAAGTTGGACACTGAAGCAAGTGAGGGAAGACTCCAGCTTATATAGATATTGTCAATCGATTGTGTGAATGCTGTCACATCAGTGGACACCTACGGGCGCTGAGCCCATGGTTCCTGATGATGATGATGATGTCACATCAGCTTCTCCCAGTAGACTAGACACGATCGATCGATCGATCGATCGATTGAAGAGTCGGTATGTTACGCCGAAGCATATGTGACACAGTGGCTCAAACCCGTCTCATGTCGATTTACGATCTTTTAATTCGATCATGTGCTACAATGGCTCCTCTTTAAGCTACTTGATACAGAATGAAAATAGGGCCTACCTGTTTTCTAACTTAAGTTGTGTTCTTTTGATTCTTTCATTATTCGTGTCATCAAAGCCCTCGAAAACCATTAATGAATAATTCTGAAAATTTGGCTGGCAATAAAGGAATATAATTATGCTGAATTAAATAACGCAAAATCTGTTTACAATGTCGTAACTTATGGGGTATTGATAGCCATCTTCCGATTTGAAGAATTTTCTACATTCTTGTTTCCTCTCGCCTATAAATTTCAGCTTCTACCACAATATTTAGCAAGCAACAAGCGATGGGTTTCGAGCCCGAGCGTCACATAATAATATGGGCATTAAAGTCAGTAACGGAGTAGGCCTAGGAATATCGTTTATTAGACTTCCAGCAAACGAAGATGTCTACAGTTACTGTAGCTTACAGAAAACATAAATAATAGAAACATTTATGCCTATTGCAGTGGCGGCGCTAGAAGGGAGGCTAAAAGAAGGTCCATCCGGTTTTTTGACATGTAAATGTGAAATATTCCCACGATTTCGGTCGGATGACTAAAAAAGTCATCAGAAATTTTGCCGGATGAAAGTCAAAGATTTCCTCCGCAAGGCTTCAGCCCCTCCAAAACTGAAATCCTGGCGCCGCCACTGGCCAATTGATATCGTGATTGTGATCACATCACCTGTTACCAGTAGGCTATACTAGACACGATCGATCGATCGATCGGAAGATGTGTCTGTGTGTTAAACCGACACGTGGGCAACAAAGAAACCAAGTAAGTGGGCTTACGAATCTTTTCTCATACTACCAGCAAACGCACAGTAGTTTACAGATGAAATAAGCAACAGGGAAATTGTATGCCTATATGGAGAATGTCAATCGATTTTGTGAATGGGGTTACGGTATCTGTTAGGCCTACAGTAGGCCAGACCACCGGCTCCAAACCCGTGGCCCGCGGGTCAAAAGTGGTCGGCGGGGTTTAAATATTCAAGTTGGTAACTGAAGCAAGTAGGCTAATAACTTACCGAAAGCTTCAACTTAAAGGCCTATAGGGGCCAATAAATAATAGCAATCGATTTCGTGCATGCGGTTACATCAGCTGTTACCAGTAACTTGGCTAGACGGTTTAGACGACGCACGTGGTATATCAAAGAAAACAGCGGCGCAAAAAGGTTAGTTTGATTTGGCCTTGAGTGATTCGGTAAATTGTATCGCAACCATGCGATAGGGTGGAGGTTCAGTTTTGATAACCATATCACAACTTCTAAATATTGAGTGAATTAGCTACTTTTGGTTCCAAGAAGGTTCTAAGACATTCTGAAGAGGAGAGTGTGCGGATCGAGTGTCATTATACAATAATCTTCGTTTAATTTAGGAAAAGAGACAAATCCAGGTGACACGCCGCACTCAGTTAAACGTCAAAACACATTAAAAATCAACAACTGCAAAAATGTTGTGAACATAACAATGTCTGTCATTAATTGGCGGAAAAGAGAACCCTCGGAATAACATTTCTACCATCTTTAAATGGTAGAACAAAGGATGCAGTCTAGGGCGTAAGTTATACATGTAGGTGGTTTTTGCTAGAGGTGGGAAAAGGCTGATCAGGACGTGATTGACATTTTAGCATTACATTACGAAGCAGCCCAGCATCTGCTCCAGCAGCTAACTTCTGCTGTTTCGAGACCACCGCGGGAAGGTATCCAAGTCGTTGTATGCGGTTCAATATTCGTTCCATTTTAGTTCTGTTATCGCTCATGGTGAAACCCTCTATGCTGGGACAGCATAGAGGATCCTCCCGACAGAAAGGGGTCGAGCTACTTCATGCAGAGCGTCAGAGGGCAGTCCAGGGGCTCTAAACATTCTCAGTGCATATACAGCGTGATCTAGAACATCCCCTCAGCAGTTCAAAAACATGTTATATTATCTGTGGCTTGAAAATTGTCTTGGATGGTAACATCAGGTTTCGCATTGATGTGACCCTGTCAAGGTCGTTGATCCGATCAGGTGGTGACTTAATTTTTCAACTACTTTTCAACACTTCATGACTTAAGGGGCAAGTTGCATTGTTCTGCCCAACGTTCAACATGTTTCAATTCTACTCCGATGGTATTTCTCAACTTTTCGCCTTCAAGTAGATATGTATAATCTGCGTATTTTAAATTTTTAATATCCTATTCTCCGGATGACGTGGATAGAGGTCCGATACCCTGATAATATAAGAGGATGAGCCAATACCTGAGCCCCGCACCACACTAGCATTGATTGGACGTGGTGATGAAGTTTTTTCTTCAAATCTGGTTGCATGCTGTCTGTTTGATAGAAAGCCAACCAGCCAGCTGAATATATTGTCGGGAATATCCAGCTGGGATGGTAACATCATGCTATGGTAGAATGCCGATTTGAATCAAAGGCTTTGGAAAATCAAACGAGATGAGTGTAACGTATTCTTTGGTTCTGAGCATGTCGGTTATGTGGTGAAAGATTTATATTAATGCTGCTGTTGTGAACCTGGTGGGTCAGAAGGCATACTGGTCCTCCAACTGATGTGCCATTGGAGGTTTGATAAGTGCAGGATATGCGTAGGAATGGACTACCTATCTATCGATCATTCTTGACAGCACCGGTGTTATTGAAATCGGTCTGATGTCGACATGGTTTCGGCTGGTCTATCTTAAAAACAGGAATGATAACGTTTGTCTTCCATTGATAAGGCACATGTGATTCGGTTAAAGATTTGTCGGTGAGATTGGTAAGAATTGCGGAGAAGACAAGCGCCGCAAGTCTATGGTACCATGCTGGTAGACCATCCGCTCCTTAAATGAAACAAAGTTCAAAAAGGTTAGAGTGATATTATGATCTTGAGCGAATTGGGAAATTGTATTGCAACCATCCGATGGAGCGGCTCCAGTTTTCGAAACCACAATGATCCTTGGGGATATCTCGGCAGTGGGAAGGGGCAAAGATTTTTAATTTTCCCCCAAAAATATACTTTAGATTTTTTGGGGGACCGCGAGTCGCCGAAATGTTTCATCGACCAAATTTTCTGACTTTTTGATCATTTTGTACAAATCTTCAGAAAATAGAAAGTATACCTGTTTTACACCTGTGTGCCAAAAAAATCATCACATGCCCGTTTGCCCGAAAAAGGTTCGTCCGCCCACGCCTGTTTTGCCCGAAAAACATTTGCCCGAAATTGGGGGGGGACATTTGCTCTCTGGACCTCCGCCTCCTACACCTATGATTATCAGTGATCAAGTTACCTCCATCTGTTACGCCGACACACACGTGGGTCATAAAAAGCAGTAAAGCGGGAAAAGGGTCTTAATTGAAGTCTGTGGATTTGAGTGATTCGGGAATAACTATCACATAGGCTTTAAGTTTTCATTTGCTTTGAGCTAGACCCATTCGATCGATGTGTCCAACTGTTACAACAAAACACGTGGACTATGAAAAGCTGCAACGTGGCAAAAGTTTGGTTTGATTGATGCAGTGCTTTATCTAGACTTTCTGGGGGAAATCCCCCATGAATTAAATTTCCCACCACATCCTACCCCAGAAAATTGCGACATGTTCTATAATACACAATTAGCCTAGGGGTAAGTGGTGCAAAAGTGGCAGGGTATATGGCAAAAGTGGCACCCCCACTTTCGAAGTATGTACTTATTTTCTGAAACCTTTACCTAGTGCGAACATAGACTATCATTAAGCATCATGTTTTCATAAGCCGAGAGTTTCCAAGAGTTGAATGGCAAAATGTTATATAATCATTTTTTTCCGAATTTTCGCGTTATTTGCAGCTCTCGTGATTAGGCTATCACAAATTTGTCGCTCATTTTCAGCATTAAGATCGCACTTGTTAAAGTTTTATTTTGTATTATGCAGGAATGTGTGTTCTTTTCAATGCTAAAAGCTTGAAGAAATTAGGCAACGCAATAATGCTGATAGATCTTCGTAGTTATTAGCACCCAAATCGGGGCAAAAGTTGTATGCCACTCTTTGCCCCGTTTTACGTGCCACTATTGCCCCATTACTGACACTTTAGCCCTAGCGGTATGCCGGTTCTGCCACAGCGGCACGCCGCTTTTGCCCACAGGTAACCTACCGGTATATTAGTTTACTAGCTGTACCCGTCCACGCGTTGCTGTGGCTGAAAAGACTCTCCCACACTCCCTCCGTTCTTCCCTTCCCCTGCCTACCTCTGTCCCTCCCTGCCTCCATTACCATGCCTCCCCTCCCTCTCCTCTCCTTCCCCTCCGTCCCCTTCCCTTCCTCTTCCCCTTCCCCTTCCCTTTTCCCTTTGCCTTTCCCTTTGCCTTTCCCTTTGCCTTTCCCTTTGCCTTTCTCTTTCCCTCCCCCCTTCTCCTTCCCCTTCCCCTTCCCCATTGCCCTTCCCCTTCCGCCTTCCTTTTTATCCTTCCCCTTCGCCATTCCCCTTCCTCTGCCGCCTTCCCCTTTACCCTTCCCTTCCCCCTTCCCCTTCTCCATCCCTCCCCTCCTCCTGCCCATCCCCTTGCCTTCCACCTCTTTCTTTCCTACCCTTCCCCTGCTTTCCTCCCTCCCATTTCCTCCCCTCCTCTCCCTCCGTCCCTCCCCTTCCTCCTCTCCTTCCCTTGCTCCCTCCTTCCCGTCTCCTCTCCCCTCCCCTCCGGGGCCCTCCCGCTACCTCCCTTCCCTTCCTCAATTACCGCCTCTTCCTCTCCTCCCTTTCTCCGGCCTTCGTCTCTCCCCGTCCGTCCGTCCGTCCGTCCGTCCGTCCGTCCGTCCGTCCGTCCGTCCGTCCGTCCGTCCGTCCGTCCGTCCGTCCGTAAAACTTTTCGAGTTCCTTGATTTTGTAAAAGCCAACAGCTAGATATGTACGTGCGCTATAAAAGGAGGCGCTAATATGCGCCATAAAAACACGGCCGCATTCGAAAGCAACGTCGGGTGAAAATTGAATCGAAATAGCTCGAAATCGAATCCAAAGTTGCCAACATCTAGATATGTATATGCGCTACAAAATATGCCATTAAAAGCATTTAAAACGCAGAAAATTAAAAGTCACAATAGACTTATTGGTGTGCTTTTGTCCTTGTTGTTTACTGACTAAGACTTTTGTCTAGATATCAGAAATATTTAACATTGTCGTAATTTTGGTGATTCAAGCTTAATACATAGTGTCAATTCTTTAGATTGTTTGGCAAAACCGATACTTGAGGGATTTCATGGGATTCCATGGATTTCAGTATCTTTTCATCGCACTATGCATTGCTATGTGCAATTGTTTCATTTAATATGTAAAACATAAATTCCTTCTTATTGCTGTACAGCAAAATTGTTGAATACGTAGCCTATGTTACTGTCTCTAGGGGTACGAAGGGCATGCCAGTCTTGCCCTCAATGGCATGATATTCATGCCCCACATCGTGGTGCAAGAGTGGCCTTTTGGGTACCTCCGCCCCAAGCCAGATTGTGATTAAGAAATCGTATCCAGTAGTAATTTAAGCAATTTTATGGATGCACCAATGATCTACCTACACTACAAAAGAAATGTTATCTTGATATGTTTAGCATTACATGTTTTATTCAACATTTTATGACTTTATGCCACACTTGCCCCCACCTCCCCTACATGTAAAAACATACTACCTCCAGAAAAATTATTCACGTACAATTTCCTCCCTCCACACCAGAAAATCCGACAGGTCGAAAACCTCAATTCCCCCCCCAAGTAGGGGACCAGATTAAACGCCCTACGGTGTAGATTCAGTTTTCGAAACAATGTCACGTCTTCTACAAAAGACTATCCATATTTTGGTTAGACGCGTTTTATGCGACTATGAGTTAGTGAGCGAGTCGATCGCAGTTCGCATGTAACGAAGATGACTTATTATTATGAAGACCTAGTCGTAAACTCTCCTTTGCCATATAATCAAAACTCTATCTATAAGTATTATTCAGTTTTATCCACATTTCAAACTTTCTTGGTGATCTTGTAAAGTCTGGATAAGAAATGTGGCAAAAATCATTAAAATTCGTTGTTAAAAAATATAGATGAGAAGCAAATTGTGTAGAATATTAAAAAAATCTAGGGAAAATGCCCATCATTCCCCTTCCGGAGATCCGTGCGACTTTAAGCGGCGACATTGAATAGATAAAAAAAATATGCTTTGTGGGATTTGTTAGGCGAACGATTCGTTATAAATTCAGACCGAGAACGCTTAGAAATGTTAGGCATACTCACTATAGCTAGTAGTTCCACTTCCACATAGCGCACCTCACTAGTGCAAGACATCTACCACTGACATATTTCCCTGGACAGTTACTTCCCGTACGTCCTCACCAAGAAGAACATCTTCCCGCTCTTCCGAAATATGCTAAAATGATAATTATCTAACTGCATGTCTATGTCATTGTTGTGTAGGCTATAATATGAAAGAGGAGTAGGAACTGTCCGCCGGTGTCCGGTGTGACTGTCATCTGCACAATGGGGGGAGGACGTTCGGGAGTAGGCCTAAGCTACTGCCGGGTGAATTTGTCCGGGGGGGGAAATACGGTTATGGGTAAATGTCCGTTTCCCTAACCTCCAGTTTTCCAATATGTATCATCCCTGTTACAGTAGTTGGCGATACATTCACAGCTATTACATCATCTATATCTGACAACATGGGGAGAACTTCAGCTTATCGGACCAACAGAGAATGTGAATCGATTTCGTGAATGCCGTCACATCAGCATGGGCGGAGTTTGGTTTAATTCTTGGATGGGCTGAAAACTTCGGTTTCGGGACACGGAGACTTGGTCGCCAAAAAACTCTGATGACCTTTTTCTGCTCCTTCGGTTCGAAATCTCATTTTATTTTTTAGTCACATGCTACTTTCTCACTTACATGCTACTTTCTCACTTAGGCTACTTTCTCAATTACCAGACTTTTCGCCAAACAAAGCCGTACTAAAAAAACCTTTCTGCTCGTGCAGTTCTATAAATTTCTTTTAAAAGCCCTGACTTATTGGTCGTGAAGGACGAGCAGCATCGACCGGATTCGAAGCACGGTTTCCAAACCAAAAGAAACTGTTTGCAAAATCATCAATGTAGTGTCAGGCGTACAGCTCAACTGAACGTTCGAGTAAATAGGGGAGAACGGGGTTGGAAGTAACGCGTTATGGTTGTAACAGGTGCTATAACAGCTAAACTAAAAGGCAGTGAAGCAGACTAGTTATGTCATGTTTATCTAAAATGCACTTCCGGATTATGGTTCATAAAGAATTATTTCTGAGAAGCTTTGGTAAGTTTTTTTCGACAAAAATATGTTTTCTACCATGAAAAGTAATTTTTTCGGCTTAGACTGTTTTTCTACTAGCAGGACCAAACAAGGCTTTACCAAAACTTAATAGACATTAAAAGAAAGAATTGGGACGGTCGAATAACATGGCTGGAACTATTTTCGGTGGTTGTAATTGATTGCTGCCATTTTTCCCATTTAATCCAAACCGCATGGGTGGGGGCAGATTGTAACATTACGTTCGGGGTTGGTCGTAACACTGCTACAACCAACCCCCATTATTGTGGGTCATAATCTTTTACTTAACTTGTATGAATATGTAATTGCACAGTAAATTAAAGAATCAAACAGAAATGAGAACTGACAAAAGAAAAAGTAACCGTGGACAGACTACAGTGTATGTGATGAATGACGTGGCCGAAGAAGTTTTAATGCATGATCGGCCATGTCGAAAAGTAGCCAGAGAGTTCTCAATATGTCACGTGTCATTGATGCGATATATTCGGAAGCTTCAATCTGGTGGACCAGGAATGACAATAGATATTGGGTACAAACGAAATCGTCAAATTTTTACCGACATTCAGGAAGCTAAGCTCACAGGATACATTAGACATGCTGCGTCAATTTACTTCGGACTCACCAAAGGATGTTAGAAAACTTGCATACGAATGTGCACTGTTATATGAGATCCAGATTCCTGGTTCATGGAATGAAAATAAGAGGGCAGGTAGTGACTGGTTCAGTTCCTTTATGAAACGTAATACTGACATATCAGTGCGTCACCAGAACCAACCTCCATTGCAAGAGCTACGAGTTTTAACAGAAACACAGTTCAAGCATTCTTTGTGAAACTTGCAGAAGTCATAGATCGCTATGGGTTTCAACCAGAGGAGTTCTGGAACATGTATGAGACCGGGCTTACTACCGTTCAAAACCCGAGCAAAGTGGTAGCTCAGGGCTAAATAAATAGACTTAGCATATTGCTAGTCTACCAATTTGATCAGATAAAAGTAGGCTAAGCTTTCTCAGTTCCTTCCGTTCCTTTCAGAACATTTGGTGACATGGCGATAAGATAAGAAAAGACTACGAATAGTAGGCCTCTAGGCCTAGATCAGTGTAGGCTACTATACTTATAAACTGTGGGGTAAGTTGTAACATATGGTACAACTTACCCCACATGCAGGTACAACCTGCCCCCACAAGGGGTAGGTTGTAACTTTTCAGTTACCTTACTTTTTTCGCAATTTCTTCCTATATGTGTAACTCGGTCACATAACAAGTATAATGACTATAATAAGCAATAAATAGACTTTCGTTTGCAATATTATTTGTTTCTTTATCTCTTACTGTTTTCACACAACCAGGCAAAATGTCGAAATTGTTACTTCCAACCCCGTTCTCCCCTACAGGAGAATGCAAATCGCAGGCTTCTAAGTTCTAAACAAAAACCTAAGAGTAAGTTGATGTAATATTTCTTTATTTGAAATTCCCCATAGGGAAGGCCAGACTTGATCTAAAGTACATGGTCATAGTATAAAATGTCAAGACTGTGTGATAATTTTCAGACATACTGCTTTAGATTTTGGTTTCCGTATGTCCCTGTATTACACGTAACAGATGATTAATATTAAAGAAACTTGGTATTAGTGGTGCAAAAATAAAAGAACTTGTGGTGAGTTAGAAATCATTCGCTGCGTAGACCGATCAACATCCACCAGACTTCGATCCACGGTTCGTTCAGCTCAAGGTCAGAGCTCCAGGTCAAGGTCAGAGCTAGCCGATACCTGGCACCGGAACTACGTTGCCCTCTTCGTCGACGAAAACTCTCACGCGGTTTCTCCTAAAATCCCTGCTTGCGGGACTGTTCACAGGCAGAATATCAACCTAAAAATTAACACAGTACAAAAATAACAACTTAGCGTATTACTGGTAACATAACAGGCGATTTTAAAGTATTCACAGGAATACCCATGTTATATGACACACTACAGAGAGACTAAATTGCTTAGCCATTCATTAATTTCCGTATAGGCCTATATTATGTCAAAATGGTGGTTGTCCTACTTTCATGGATATTACACGAATATTCAATGAGTTCGCCCGATTACTTAATGGGCGATCGGCAGTGTTTAATCTAGTCCCCCTCCGCTGGGGGGGGAATTGAGGTTTCTGGGGGGGAGACAATTGAGCGTCCGAAGGACGCTCATGAGGCACGTAGCGCACTGAAGGGGGGAGTAATGGGGAGGGGGTTTGCCTCCCCATTAGAGATTTGTTGAATTTCCAAACTGCAATGGCAGCATTTTAAGGTGTCATCTTAACAAAATAGCTGTACTTTTTCACTGACCCATTAGAATTTTTTTGAATTTTTACATTGCAATGGCAGTATTTTAAGGTGTCATCTTAACAAAATAGCTGTACTTTTTCAGTGATCCATTAGAAACTTTTTGAATTTCCAAATTGCAATGGCAGCATTTTAAGGTGTCATCTTAACAAAATAGCTGTACTTTTTCAGTGACCCATTAGAAACTTTTTGAATTTCCAAATTGCAATGGCAGTATTTTAAGATGTCATCTTAACAAAATAGCCTGACTTTTCAGTGACCCATTAGAAACTTTTTGAATTTCCAAATTGCAATGGCAGTATTTTAAGATATCATCTTAACAAAATAGCTGTACTTTTCAGTGACCTATTAGAAACTTTTTGAATTTTCACATTACAATGGCAGCATTTTAAGGAGTCATCTTAACAAAATAGCTGTACTTTTTCAGTGACCCATTAGAAACTTTTAGAATTTCCACATTGTAATGGCAGCATGTTAAGGTGTCATCTTAACACAACAATGAATTACTGTTTACATGAGTAAATAAGCTGACTTTTCAGCACTGTAATCAGAAACTGTCAGCTTATCCCAGTTTCTCCATATGGCCCTGAGTTGCTGACCAGTACACACTTTCCGAAATCATATTTAATGGTACACAAATCTACCAAGAGCTAATAAACTACCGGTACCAAAATCAAGAAGCCACTAGTCTTGTAGTAATGATGTTGTTTTACTAGGTGTTCAGATAATAGGACCAAAACATTTTGAAATTTGACAGTCTAAAATGTGAAGGATAGCACTTGATAGCCATTCAGTTGTACAAAAATAGTACGGTATTTGTACAAATGTTAACAGTAAATTATACTCATTTTTGCTGTATTTTGTCATATAATATAACAGCAAATAATTACTACAACCATGTAGCAGTAAATAATATTACGGTTATATTATTATAATAGTTCATGTAATGCAATGATGTAAACACTAAACAGCAACTAAATGCTATTACCATTTTGACAAATTTTTCTGGAGGAGATGTCATCTCTGTTTTTAGTTAGAAAAAAAATAGTGTTTATCTAAATATATACAGTAAGTTATATTCATTGCAACATGATAGTATCGTATATTATAGTAGTAAATAATGTCAATATAATCATATAATAGTAAATAATATCACGGTATATTATAACACTTCAAGTAAAACAACGATGAAAAAGTTACTAAAAACCAATAACATTTTGTGAAATTTTTCTGGGGGGGGAAATGTCAATCCTGGGGGGGGAAAGTCCCCCCCCAGAGACGTCTAGATTAAACACTGGGCGATCGGTTTTGTGGATGCAGGAGTGGCGGCGTCATCTAAATGCATGCATGATTGCATGTGCTTGCGCATGGGTCAACTTACTGATATAGGCTACTGATATTGTACGTAGCCAGCGGATACCGGGATCGAAGGGTTGACACCTCGACAATAATATGGCAAGACTTATATTACACCCATATGTGGCTAGCGTCAGTTTAAACTGACACACAGAAAGTGGCGGTTTCTTGGCTATTAAATTACATTTTCTGTTCTAAACTATTTTTATTTGCTATTCTAAGACCTGTGTGAATATCTATGTGGATTTATTTCAGTTGTTTTGAGCTGGAGTACTTAGCAAAAAAAATTCTTGATAAATCGAAATATTTAAATATGCATTTTTCAAAAAAGAAAAAATAATTAATGTCAACTCATATTTTAATAATATTGTAATGCAAATCTTCCCCACAGGTGTTCTAAAGGTAGTTATGATGACTATTTTAAAAAAGAATTTCAATACTGAAAAATATAAGAATTTTCATACCGTCAGTTTAAACTGACGCTAGCCACATAAGGGTACATGGTTTTCCCATGTAATATCCACTATGTCCTCCATTGTGGGTTTCCAGCCGTGCTTGCCTAAACATACTTTTATGTCAGATTGTGATGCTGCATGCATGTATGTATGTATGTATGTATATATGTATGCATGTATGTATGTATGTATGTATGTATGTATGTATGTATGTATGTATGTATGTACGTATGTATGTCTGTATGTATATGTGTGTACGTATGTATGTATGTTTGTTTGTATACGTAAACATACTTGTATGTCAGATTGTGAAGTTGTATGCATGTATATATGTGTGTATGTATATGTATGTATGTATGTATGTATGTGTGTATGTATGTATGTATGTATGTATGTATGTATGTATGTATGTATGTATGTATGTATGTATGTATGTATGTATGTATGTATTAGGGTGGTCTTCAAAAATAATTTTTGGAATTTCGCTGATGGTACCCTCTCATTTTGTTACCTTGCTTTAGTGATGATTAAGTGCAAAATTTTATTCCGGTTGAGGGATATCTAGTGGTCACTCAGTGCTCTTGACTTTTCACCATTCTTGACAATGCAAAAAATAGGCAAATAAGAGCATTAAACTCTACTGACAAGGACAATTTTTAGATAAAAGAAAGAAGCTGACCAATTTAGACTGTAAGAGACTGAGTGGCATATAGATCTACTGAATACTGATATAAAGTTAATAATTTAGTTTTGATATAATTTTAAAAACATTATTGCAAATGCTGCCATTTGCTGAACATGTTCTGTGCAACAGTTATAGAGGGTTTTCGATTGTTCGAGTCTCCGCACTGTAGGCTTACGCAGACTTCTTAGCCTCAAGAAACTGCTTTCTGTGTTCAACTTGCATTAGGTATATCTCCCAATTCTTTGTCTAGTTTTACAGCCCTCTCGGCAATGTGGTTTACAACTCTGAGACTCTGTGCGTCATTTTGCATTCTGACAGTCATCCACTTTGTGTCCATTGGTCAGTATTAATCACAGTTATTAACTTGCATGGCAGTTCTAGTATCTTCATAAAGTTCAAAGTACTGGCTATAATAAAAGCTTCCAGCTGTCTTTATACTGCTCACCTGCATGCGAATGCTTTTTCAGACGTGCGTTAACTATGAGATGCCTTTATCACCTTTCGCTGCACAAGTTCCATGGTTGATGACAGGGTCAAAACAAGGCCAGGGCTACCATCCCCTCACTCACATATCACAAATCCGTAGGAAGAGCCTTATTGGTTGCTGCAGAAGTGACACCATATGTAGGCTATATGGACTCCTTGTACTTGAAGATAAACTTCAGATCAGTTCCTTGACGCAAAGAAGTCTGCCCTAGACCAACAGTACTGCTGAGACTACAACAATCGAAAAACCTCTTAAACTGTTGCACAGAGGTATTTCATGGTAGTCATCTCAAGGCTGGTTGCTAAAGTCTTAAGAGCTCTTTTGAAAGTCTGAGTTGATGAGTGCCAGAAAATCTGAGCATTTCGGATCTTAAACTGATGTTTTTGAAGTGATGTTCAACAGTATCCATGCATGGCGATCTCTCAGAGACGCGCCTTCAAAAGTATGATGTCTGGACCACTTGATGATAATGCAGATGATTGTTTGAAAGCATGACCATTCCATGCTGTAATTACAATGCAATAAGTCCTTTCCATTATTGTCTCAATCAGAGAGCATCCTGTGTTTGATGCTGTAGTATTGAAGCACTTCACTTTGACTCTGTCATATCAACCACAATCTTTCAACTGAGTCGCAACAGCTTGTCTGATTTCTTCTCCTGTGCCATGACTTAATCTTAGCGCTCCAAGTTATTGATCCACTTCATATCCTAAAACCAATAACCTATTTGGCATATCTATCAACTGGTTTTTTCATGTAGTAACAGGAAGGATCTTTTCATCCACCAAACACATGACTATCAAGTTAGTGCCAAGTAAATTCATAAATTTATCCCTCCCCTCTTATTACTGAAACAATGATCCAAAGGTCACATGCTCTTATAAAAAATATTGAAGGAATAACAACATCAGGTTCTACCTACAGACTGATAGACACTATCAAAGCATGGCATCTATGTAGATGACAACCTCTAATTATAAATAAACGAATGTTGACATAATGTACAGTTAGAGCACTGCACGGTATATCTCACTATACTCTCACCTTGTTGAGTGACCTCTAAATTTTGAGCAATTTCAATAAAACTTGGTCAGAATCATTGTCACATGATGCATAACAGAATAAAAGGGTACCATCACGCAATTTTTAAATTTAATTTTTTCCCATGGCTTTGTGGACCACACTAGTATGTATGTATGTATGTATGTATGTATGTATGTATGTATGTATGTATGTATGTATGTATATATGTATGTATGTATGTATGTTTGTATAATAATAATAATTACGACGATTTATATGGCGCAGTAACACAGCCATGCCGTTACAAGGGCACCTTACAAAAACAGCTACACGAGAAAAGCCCTAGCAAACAAGTGTGTATATTGTATGCATATATGTATGTATGCATATATGTATGTATGTATGTGTGTATGCATGTATGTATACATGCACGTATGTATGCATATATACTTGAATGTATGTATGCATGTATGACTTTGTATGTATGTTTGTTTGTATGTATGTATGTAGTATTACACGTACATATGTATGTATGTATGTATGTACGTATGTATGTATGCATGTATGTATGTATGTAAGCATGTATGAAATATATGTACATACATGCATTCACTCATACTTACATGCATACATATTTACATACGTACGTGCATGAATACATGCAAATACAACTATACATGCGCACATGCATACATACATACATTCACACATACATACATACATACATACATACATACATACATACATACATACATACATACATACATACATACATACATGCATACATTCATACATTCATACATATATACATGCATACATACATATATGCATGCAAACAAGCACACATACAATGTCATAATACACTGAACCAGTATGTAAACATACGGGGTGGGTGGGGGTGATGGCGGGTTGGGGGTAATGGGCCGGGGGTGGGTAATGTCCTAGACCCATTAGAAACATTTCTTATTATTGTAGACTAATAATTTACTGCATGTTGCTACAGCCGTATTGTAAGGAGCCAGTGTTGCTAGGCATGGGGTGCAATGTCATTGAAGTAGTTTGAGCTTGTAGGCCAACACAACTAAGTCACAACTTAGGCCTATAGGGGGTAATCAACATCTCAATAAAAATTACTTCTGGTCTAACAATCTATAGGCACTATACTAACATTTCCCAAAGTGGTCTAAATGTTTTGTATGAATAAAACGCTTTGTGTTCTTACTGTAGTGATGCTTAATGTACATGTACCCTCCTGTGCCTAGCATCAGTTTAAACTGACGGTTATATTTGTGCCTACAACTGCCTACGTCTGCAATTTTTTTTTAATCTGGGTGAATACGATGGTTTTGGGTCTAGACAAACACGAAAATGTGCAAGAAACCATTAATTTCTGTCATGGGTTAACATGGGTTACAGTCCTTTGTACAGCCAAAAGACAATATATATTATAGGTCTTTAACCGGTAGTATATAGTAGGACCTTGGAGAAGTATGTAGAGTCCATGCTACGTTACATCTGACCGCTCGTAACTCACATGCAGCTGAACAACGGGTGTCGGTGGTACGGTACCTTGAACTTAAAGCCTACTAAAAGCATACGCCCGTATCATCTGTCCCCTTATGTCGTAATGTCTTGCAAAGCTGCTTTTAACTACCATGCAGCTGAGCATCGAGTTGGTGTGACGGTGCATCAAGCTTATGTAATGTAATGTAAGTCTTCGAGAATTTCTCTACACCCACAAAAGCCACGTCAGGAAGACTAGCTTATTCACCGGCGCTATATAAAATCAAGTCCGCAATAGCCAGAGCTGCCGTTTTCGTTCCGGTGCCAGGTCAAAATTCGAGGAAGCCAAGCCGAGGAGACAGCGTGGTGCTACCTTGGTTGTCGGTGATGGTGGTAGTTGGGCGATGGAACCTGATTGGAATCTGGATAGCTAGAAGAGTTCGGTTTTCAGTCGTGAATGGAAAGCAGCAGAGCTGCAGAGCTGCAGAGGAGAGTGCAAGCGGAGGAGAGGTTGAATTTGGAGAGGAGATTGGAGAGATAGGAGGATGAGCGAACAGGCGGAGGTATGTTGGGAGTCCGTTCCAAAGAGCTGGTGCAGCACAGACAAAGGAGCTTACTATATATAACAGTTAAGAAACACCCTT
Organism: Lumbricus terrestris; assembly: GCA_949752735.1. NCBI lineage: Eukaryota > Metazoa > Annelida > Clitellata > Crassiclitellata > Lumbricidae > Lumbricus > Lumbricus terrestris. Next base: position 4,677,405 of record OX457042.1, on the reverse strand, counting down.
CCGCAACAGGGATATGACGGATCTGTAGGAAGCCAGGAAGAAATGAGACCAAAATGAATTTAATGCACCGTTTGATTAGATGAAGCATTTCACACTCACATTCACATCTGGTCTGTCTTCGAGAATCTGCGCTTTAGCATCCTCTCCAGTCTGAAAAATTAACAACAGAAGGATAATAGACAGTATGTTCTCGTGGTGGCTCTTCGTACTGGGAGCGCCGCTGATTGGTTGTGCTGGAATAGGACCTTTGGAATTATACAGCAGCGGCACAAGGGGCTAGGGGCTAAGTCCCACCTAAAAAAGGCCATCCAGGGGTTGAGCTACCCTAAAAAAGGCATGTAAAACTGAAATATTTCCACGATAAGTCCCCTCTAAAAATGAAGTAGATCCATCCGGGGTGGTCAAGCAGTCATCATTAGATTGCGACCTGGATGATTAAAACAAAAACAAAAAAAGGTCGTCAGAAATTTTGGCGGAGAAAATTGGAAAATTTCCGCGAGGATTCAGCCCTCCAAAACCTGAAATCGTGGAGCTGCCACTGAAATTATACGCTATACTTTCATGGACCTCAATCTATTGCCGATAGTCAGCAACCGCAATTGGACATAGAGTTGAAGTAGATGAGGATTGTTCTGATTAGCGTTAAGTGCAATCGATCAATAATTAGTCTAGTAATATCACCGCCATATACATATACGTGCATAGTGCTGGCTCCCTATATCACAGCGCATCGAATACAGAATTGTATACTTCACCGGTTTGACGTAGTCTCGATCCTTGGTGGCGACCCGACTTATCTATTTTAACTCTGCTGTGCAATATCTGTTGTCCTGGCTCGCACAGCCCTTTCTCAGTAGGCCTAGCGGCCCATCTATCTGGAATAGTCTTCCATTGGAGATGCACCTAGAGTTGACTTATCAGTATTTTACAGGCTTCTTAAAACTTTCTTGTTTCACCGTGGTTGGAGTCTATGACGCAAATACTACATTCCACCGCTTGGTGTCAAATGCACGTGTGCTTAAACAACAGTCCAAGGTCTTGATAGAGGATTGAAGACATCACCAGTCACCACAGACATAATCAAGGAATAAACGTGCTGCCGATAAAAAATCATAATAATGCTGCACCTGCAAGTCGGGCGAACTTGTGATTTGGTGGCAGCTTTAATTGATGTCACGGAACGATAGCACGACTATATCGACCGTTGGCGCAGTAATTATGTCTGTTAGATAAAGAAAAAGAGACCCATGCTTAATATTGCAATCACGCATAATTTTTCTTACCTGTCCAACCAGCTCCGGCCATGATGTCTTTTCTGGTGATTCATCCTCAACTTCGTCGCCTTCCCATCCGCCTGTCGCTGATATCTCGGCGCTGAAAAAGGAAAACTGATGATTCCAATGACGGTCATTTCTACTTTGTTCCTCCGAGTAAAGTGCTATTGCGCCACTCTCCCCCTAATTCATGCGTAGCTGTTGTAGACTGGCGTTGGTCGGGAAATTTTTGTTTTTCACCACTCGCCACGCCTCACGCCCGCTCCCACTCCGCCCTTCAATCCCTGCCCTCCTTCATAGCGCCCTAAATCCGGTCACACACCACTCCACACAGCCCCAGGCCTCCCTCCTAAAATTCGTATTGCTGTTTCTTCGCGTTTCCTTAAAACTTTTCTTTTTCCAAGGGAATCTTCGCACTGGGAGCGCCTCTGATTGGATTGTACTGTGAGAGGCGCTTTATAAATCCTAAAATAGTATCGCATAGTATATTCGTGAACATGCTCACTCGTTCGTTTATACAAATGTTTTTTTACATCCACTCATTGCAGTCTTTAAAAAGGGCTTAAAATTAACTGAGTCTGCTGGCATTCAAGCATTGTTTACATGCAGCCCACGGTAAAATCCGTGTTTCACAGAATGTTTTAGCTAAAATTAATAGCCATTGTAAGCGTGTGGTAGTGGGTAGAAACGTTTATTTGTACGTACGGTTCGTGATTCAAAATAATATCGGGACGGCGATAGAAGATAATTTTGTTATGGTAGGCCATCACCTTTGCAATTCGACCATATTACATTTTTATCAAACCAAAAATTCCTTGCCCATAGCTACTGCCAGTGCGTAGTGTACAAAAATAAGTGCCTGGACGCCCGTTGATTCTCCAAAAGAAGTGCCTTGACGCCCTTACCTTTTCCGGTGTGCTGGCCAAATAAGTGGCAGGACGGCAGACATTTGAAAATAAATGCATGGACGCCGTCCATGAACTTCCTGCCACACTTTAAGGCCTGGATAGTGCAACACGGACCCTTTAGCTATCCTTAGGCTCAATGTGAAAATGTAGAAATGCAAACTGAGTAATAAAAGTGCGATTTTAAATTTCTCAAACATAGTTTTAGTGCAATCCAGAGGATAATTAAAAAAATTATATTCAGAAAGACGTAGGCCCTAATCTTAATGTTTTCTAAAACAACCCAGCCACCGGGCTCTTAAAGTCGCCCGATCCATGGACATTCGCATCTCTAGTTATTTAACTACCAAATACAACGACCTACAATATGCAACGAGCTTAACTGTTCTCACCAGAAAAAGGCCAACGCCGACAAAACAACAATTGCAAACGGCAGCTTCATTTTTCTTCGTGTTTCTGAACGAATTCAAGTCGGAAACTGAAACAAGCAAGGGAAGACTCCAGCTTATATAGATGGTGTAAATCGATTGTGTGAATGCCGTTGTCACGAAATAGAGTATCCCCCGTATTAATTGTATCCCCCCAAAATTAAAAAAGTGGAAAAAACCGCTTCCGCGTGTAGATTTTTGGCAAATTAATTTTCATCTGCTTTGTTTTCAACAATGACACTAACAGGTATGTTTATTCCGCCTAGATAATTTGTTTTGCCCTATTTTTAGAGCACTTAAAACATTAAAAACACCTAAGAACACTCAGAGTCACTAAATAAATTCGAGTTGCCTTTATCTGAGCATTGCCTAGGACACTTAAAACAATTAAAGTCACTTTAAATTTTGATTACAGCATAAATATTTTTATTATGCGCATTTTTCAAAAAGGGGATAGAATGGTTTAGCCCACCGGATAGTATAGACCGGTTAATTCCATCCGGGCGATAGATTAATTCATCCCCCCCGGATAGCTTTCAGGGGGGATACTCCGTTTCATGACACCGTCACATCAGCTGTTACCAGTAGACTAGACACGATCAATCGATCGATCGATTGGTGGGTCGGTATGTTACGCTAAAACAAATGTGACACAGGGGCTCAAACCCTTCGCATGTCGTTTACGACCTTTTAATTCGATCATAGGCTACAATGGCTCTTCTTTAAAATACTTGCAATACAACGAAAATAACTGTTTTCTAACCTATGTCATGCTCGTTTGATTCTTTCATTTGTTTGGGGTGAAAGAATATCGAAAAAGAAGCTTCTCCATAATATTCGTGCCATCAAACCCTCGGAAACCAATAATGAGTAATTCAGAAAATCTGCCTGGCAATAAAGGAATGTAATTATGCTGAATCAAATCAACGCAAGCGGCATAAAAATCTTCTTACTAAAGTTATTGATAGCCAACGTCCAAATTGAAGAATTTCTTCGTTCTTGACCCGTCTCGCCTATTATTTTAAGCTTTGAGCGCGATATCTAGGAAGTGACAAGCTATCGGTTTCGGCTCCCAGCGTCACATAGCCTAATATGGGCAATAAGGTAAGTAACGGAGAATGACTAAGAATATTGTTTATTAGACCTGCAGCAAACGTACAGTAGCTTACAGAAGAAATAAATAATGGAGACATTTATGCCTATATAGAGAATGTCAATTGATGTTGTGAATGTGGTCATATCAGCTGTTACCAGTTGACTAGACACGATCGATCGATCGTTCGATGAGATCGGTCTGTTAAGCCGACCTACGTTGGTAATACAGAGAGAAAGTAGCCTAAGTAAGAATATTCTTATTTTAAACGACCAGCATACACATATTGGTTTTCGGAGGAAATAGGTAAGTTAGACATTAATTTTTATGCCTATAGAGAATGTCAATCGATTTTGTGAAGTGGTTACATTCTGTTACCGGTAATTGGCTAAACTGTTAAGACGACGCATGTGGGATATCAAAAAGGTAACGTGGCAAAACGGTTAGTGTGACTTGGCCTTGAGTGGTTCGGTAAACTGTATCGCAATCTTCGGAGGGGATAGGGGGTGGAGGTGAAGTTGTTGTTGTTAAATTTTGTAAGGATTATCACGACTTCTAAATCTAATATATATTTTGGTAAGTCTGTGTGTTTGTTTGTTCGTTTGTGGCGTTGTTAGCTATGCACGGCCACAGTTTTGAAGCAATCGACCCCAATCCTTCGCAGGGCGATCGGGCTCGACCCGGAGCAGGTCAATGGGGTGTCGGCGAATTTCTGCCACCATGGGGGCCAGGGTAGGGATGCAAAAACCTTCACTTCCCTACCTTTTCAGGCTTTTCCATGCATAGTTTCACACTTATTCACCTGAAACGTTGAAACTACTCGGATGTTTACACGGGCCACCTTGCCTCCACCAAACACACACCTCGGCGACCCGCAGGGCCGACGTGTGTTCTTGGGGGGGACTTGGGGGCTCGGGGGGTCGGGGGAAGAGAGAAATTTTCTCTCGAAACCCAAATTTCTCGGATGGCGTACCGGTGGAGGTCGGAGTGTGATGTGGTGTTGTGGGTGTGGTTGTGGTTGTGGCCGGGCGGGTCGATTCCTCAATTTCCCGGACAACGCAGAGTACCCCAGGTAGGAAGCTAGGATGGGGGAGGCGGATTTTGGGAGGGAAAAATTTCCCGAAAACCAAAATTTCACGGGTGGCGTACCGGTGGATTTCGGAGTTAGTGGTGGCGTCTTGTGGAGGGAGGGTTGGAATAGGTTTGAGGAAAAAAAAATGGAGGGGGGGAATTTTTTTCCCCAAAAACAAAATTTCACGGGTGGCGTACCGTGTTTTGGGGCGGGGCGGGGCAGGGTGGGGCTTTTGTTGGAGGGCGGAGGAGAAAAATTTACCGAAAAAATTTCACGGGTGGCGCTACGGTGGAGGTCGGAGTGTGGTGTTGTGGGTGTGGCTGTGGCCGGAGCGGGTCGATTCCTAAATTTCCCGGTCCACGCCGAAAACCCCAGCTAGGGGCCTGGGTGGGGATGGGCCGATTTTGGGGGGAATTTTTTTTCGAAAACCAAAATTTCATGTGTGGCGTACCGGTGGAGGTCGGATTTAGTGGTGGCGTGTTGTGGGGAGGGGGTGGAAGAGGGTTGAGGGAAATTTTGGGGGGAGGAAATTTTTCCCGAAAACCAACTTTTCACGTGTGGCGTACCGGTGGAGGTCGGAGTTAGTGGTGGCGTGTTGTGGGGAGACAGGGTGGAGCGTGTTTTTTTTGGGGGGGGAAGAAAAATTTCCCGAACCTAAAATTTTACGGGTGGCGTACCGGTGGAGGTCGGAGTTAGTGGTGCCGTGTTTTTAGAGGTGCGGGAAATATGGGGGGAATTCTTTCCCCGAAAACCAAAATCTCACGCGAGGCGTACCGGTGGATGTTGGAGTTAGTGGTGGTGCGTTGTGGGTGGTTGGGGAGGGGGTGGGGGAAATTTGGGGGAATTTTTTCCCCCAAAACCAAAATTTAACAGGTGGCGCACCGGTGGGGGTCGGAGTTAGTGCGGTATGTTGTGGAGGGGGGTTGGGGAGTGGATAAATTTAGGGGATTTTTTCCAAAAAACCAAAATTTTTAGGGTGGCGTACCGGTGGAGGTCGAAGTGGTGGGGCGTGGTGTGGTGGAGTTGTGGCCGGAGCGGGTCGAATCCCAAATTTCCCGGGCAACGCCGGGTACCCCAGCTAGTCTTGAATAAATTTGCTGCTTTTGGTTACAAGAACGGTTTAAGCACCCTGAGGAGAAGAGTGTGTAGCTCGAGCGTCATAAAATGAAACAAAGTTTTTAAAGGTTAGCGTGATTATGGTCTTGAGTGAATTGTTCGATTGTATCTGAACCTTCCGATGGGGGTGCGGAGGGGTAGTGGGTTCAGCCTTTCAAACCATATTACCACTTTTATGTGGCTAAGTTACCTCCATCTGTAACGCCGACACACACGTGCAGTAGAGGCGTCAGGATTTCACTTTGAGGGCTGACTCCGCAGGGAAAATATTAAATTTTTAACCGGCAAAATTTCTGACGGCCTTTTTTAAGTCACTCGGCCGAAATCTCCTAAATGTTTCTCGGATTTATGGGGGGCTGACTGCTAAAATATATAATTTTGCATGTAAAAAAAGGATCGCCGTTTTGAGGGGCTTAGCTCCTAGCCCCCTCTGGCGCCGCTACTGCACACGTTGGTCATAAAAAGAAGCAACGCTGAGAAAAGGTTGATTTTATTGAAGTCTGTGGATTTGAGTGATTCGGGAATAATTCTCACATAGGCTGTTACCAGTTGCTTTAGGCTAGACACATTCGATCGATGCGTCCATCTGTTACAACGAAACACGTGGACCATAACGGAAGCAACGTGGCAAAAGTTTAGTTTGATTTGGCCTGAAGTGATTCGGGAAACTAGCCCGTTACCATACAGTGTTTAATCTAAACGTCTCTGGGGGTGAAGTCTGCCCAGCAATGATATTTTCAACCCTATTCCTCTGAAAAAATTGAGGCATGCTCTGTACATGTAAATACGCACTATCTCCAGAAAATTTTGACAATTGGCACAATCCACCCGCCACCCCTAGAAAATTTGGAAGGTTCAGAAACCTGAATGTCCCCAAATCAGAGGTGAATGGATTAAGGACTGCTCGGTGGTGGTTCAGTTTTCAAAACTTGGTTAAATTCGTCTTCTGTAGGCCCAATAACTTGTGATTTATCCGTTCGTACTACGAATAGCATTGCAATCATACTCATGCATAAAGTGGATCTGAGAAATTCACACTCTGACAACTCTGTCAATAATGCATGTTCTTAACTTCCTGCTTTGCATTCTTCAAGCTCTTGTTAAAAAATTTGACCGTGAGCATTGTGTTTGGCTCCGCCTGCAAAAAGACCAGCGGGCGAGCATGGCGATAACCCGAATCCTGGAGAATGGTGGAGGATAAGGACAATCATTTTTATGACACACCGAAGTTAAACAGCAGCTAGCGAACCATCCAGATTATTTGACATGTTTTGCAACTTCTAGGTAATAGCCTAATAAGACGATTTATAGAGCGCTGTAGCTCAGTCTCGGCCAAAGGAAAGGGCGCTGTACACGATTTCAAAAGTTACTGACAATTTTTTAATACGATTGTCAAAACAGATAATTTTTGAGTCTACTGTCTAGATTTAAATCCCTCCAGAGATGGTGAATTCTTCCCATAGACGGGGATGAACCGGTGAACAGTTCTCAGACAAATTAAGTGTACGACTGTGGAGAGGTCTAACTTCTGTGCCACGTCATCCTGGCACGTCATCCACGTCAAATTCTGAAATCTCTGCAGTCTGCACTTCCTGACGAAGTTGTGCATCGAATTCGGGGTGGGTGATCGTCGTGGCCGGTCAAGCGTACTATAACCAAACTTGTATATAGGGCCTACATGCGCCACACATTGCCTTGCATAATACCGTCTTGCATTAACGTGCTTCATTTCTTTCATGAAATACTGCTATTATAGTGATATTACGTCAAGCGTAGACAAAACAAGCACACGCGCTTCACATCTGTCCCCATGCGGTAGGCAATTTAATGTCTTCGAGGAGACGAAATATATGCGGGGTGGGTCAATTTTCCGGTATTCTGCCTTTATTGCACAATGCAGCAGATGTTCCCCCAATCGGATACAAATTTGTCTATTGCTCACTTACATGTACGTCTCCTAGCGGAAAATGAGCTCTGGGGTAGCAACCCTTCTTACATTACTCCTCTTGTTAAACGTCTGCTGAGAAAAAGGAATGGATGAAAAGACACGGAAGGCTGACCATGGCTGAAGCAATCAGCTCTAAAATGGGTTCACTGATTGCTCAACATTGATGCAAAATCTTGAGAAATAATTGTTGAGATGTTACAGTTGTGGAAGGTGCGTTTGGAACACTGTTAGACCGGAGCATATTTCTGCATAAGATAGCTTTTGGGATAAAGAATCGATCCATCGATGGATAGATGGATAGATGGATAGATAGATAGATGATAGATAGATAGATAGATAGATAGATAGATAGATAGATAGATAGATAGATAGATAGATAGAAAGGTAGATAGATAGATGGATGGATATATAGACAGATAGATGGACGGATAGATAGATGGATAGAAAGAAAGATAGATAGGTAGGTAGGTAGGCAGGTAGGTAGGTAGGTAGGTAGGTAGGTAGGTAGGTAGGTAGGTAGGTAGGTAGGTCGATAGATAGATGGATAGACAGTTAGATAGATAGATATATAGATAGATAGATAGATAGATAGACAGACAGACAGACAGACAGACGATGGATGGATGGATGGATGGATGGATAGACAGACAGACAGACAGACAGGCGATGGATGGATGGATGGATGGATGGATGGATGGATGGATGGATAGATAGATAGATAGATAGATAGATAGATATATAGATAGATAGATAGATAGATAGATAGATAGATAGATAGATATATTCTGGGTATTTTGCCATGCTGTGTCAAACATTAATAGCAATTGTTTTTGATACCGTACTGCAGCATGAAAATTGCCAAAATATCCGCAAAACCCTGGAGCAATTGCCTATCAATGCCCAAAAGATCATTTGCGCCATCCTCCTTCATTCAGGCTTGGAGGCAGGACTGAAAGTGGTTTGGAAAATATTAAAGACTTATCATGTTTGAAGTAGGCCTACTTTGTTACAAAACCCAAAAGGAAATTGCTGGTAAGCTGAAATTTCGCGAGATGAAGTTGAAAGATTCTTATCTTTCTATCCGTTCAAATTTATCTATATCTTTAAGAATGGATCGGGATATATTTGGCCGCGATGCACGCTCACAGTTTTACAGATACTGACCTGAAACATTGCATTTAGATAAACGTTCACGTTCATCAAAGTACGCTATTTTCAGCTATTTAGTCACTTGAACTTTAAATTTCGCCATGTTAATTACGCTTTCGCTGAAGAATACGACGCCATTTGTAATCTTTTGCAATGCACGTTGCTTTTGACGTCATTTTGACGTATAAGCCAGAGAGTATATATATATTAACTAAGAGGAGCGGCGCCCCATGCAGACATGAGCTTAACCAGCATTATTGAACCTTCACATTCATTCATTCATTCATTCATTCATTCATTCGGACATTTATATAGCGCTCCTTCAAGAAAAACTACTCAGAGGCGCTCCCGACTCCAGCGCGCACAAAAAGAACAGTTTTAAGTTTAGTAAGGAAGGATCCTGGTAAAGTCCCAGGGTGTAGGCGTAGCTCAAAAGGAAGGCCATTCCAGACCACTGGTCCAACCACAGAAAAGGCTCGATCCTTCATGGTAGTAGTACGAGCAAAAGGAACTAAGAGGACTCCCCTATCAGCAGAGCGTAGCTGACGACGTCCTTGGATACCCAATGTAGAGCTGCATAGCTCACGGAGGTAAGTTGGGGCAAGGCCCTGACAACATCGCCATACCAATGCAGCTACCCTGAACTCGATACGCTGGCGAATAGGGAGCCAGTGAAGTACCTCAATCATGTAGTTTGAGACATGATCATATTTAGGAATTTTCCCAATTAGGCGTGCAGCAGAGCGCAACACCCGGTCAAGACAAGACAATCTGCTGGATGGGAGGCCAATGTAGAGCGAAGAGCAATAGTCGATGCGAGATGTAACGAAAGAATGCACTAAAGTAAGAGTAGCAGCAGACGTAAGAGAACGGATGACAGTGCGAAGCTGGCGCAGCTGATAATAGCAGTCTCGAGCAAGACGGTGAAGTTGAGGAGCAAAAGTGAGTTCTTGGTCAAGTTGGATACCGAGGTCATGAACCGTGGTTGCAAAGACAAAGCCAGGAAATTCAGATGCAAGAGAAAATAGATCAAGCTTGGCAAGCTGCTGCCGTGTGCCCAACCAGCAGAGGGTCGTAAAATTACCATTTATAAACCCCAAACGGGCGGCCAAGCCGCCGCGCAGGGACGTGTGGACCTGGGTTTGGGGTCGAAAAAACAAAGATAAATTCCGCATAGGCCAAAGAGTATATATAGTAACTAAGAGGAGCGGCGCCCCATGCAGACATGAGCTTGACCAGCAGAATTGCGGAAGACCTTCCAAGCAGAGGGGCATAAAATTGCCATTTATAAACCCCAAAAGGGCGGCGAAGCCACCCCGCAGGGACGTGTGGACCTGCGTTTGGGGTCGAAAAATTTAAATTTCCCGTGCAACGCCGGGTACCCCAGCTAGTGACATGATATTTTTTGGATGTACTGTACTAAATTCTATTGTAATTAGTAGGCCTAACCTTCTTTGTAATTAGCAACTTTATTTTTTATTACTTATGTATTGTATTGTATTTAAAAATTTATAAAGCGCCTCTAGTAGGGTAAACCGTTCAGAGGCGCTCCCAGTGCGCAAGGCCCCGCGAGAAGAAGCAGGTTTTGAGAAGAGACAGAGCAGAGGAGAGACTGACAGACAGAAGAGTTGAGCGAACAGAAGGCGACAGAGAATTCCAGAGAGAAGGACCAATTGAGACAACAGATCGAGACTGAGCCATAGCAGTTCTAGACCGGGGAACCAATAGGTCAAGTCTGTTGGATGAGCGAAGTGGACGGTGGGAGGAAGCTGAGTGAGGACGAAGTAAGGTTTTAGTCAGATATTTTGGGGCAAGACCCCGTTGAGACTTTAGGATCAGAGTGAGTATCTTGAACTGTGTGCGAGCACCTAGAGGAAGCCAATGAAGTTCATCAAACATAAAGGTAGAGATGTGAGAGTACTTGGGAAGGCGGGCAATTAATCTAGCAGCTGAGTTGAGAACTGACTGAATCGGTGAAAGACGAACTTTAGGAAGACCAATGAGAAGAGAATTGCAATAGTCAATACGAGAACATATGAAAGCATGAACTAAGGTAGTGAAGATGGAGGAGGAGACAGATCGACGAATGACTCTGAGGCGTCTTAAATGAAAATATGATGAACGTGTCAGATTGGAAATATGCTCAGTAAAGGTAAGTGAGCTATCAAGTACTACACCCAGATCCCGCACACTTGAAGAGAAGGAAAACAATGGGAATTTTGCAAAGAGGAGAATAAAATCAAGCTTATGGAGCTGCTGAGGAGTACCTAACCAGATAAATTGAGTCTTTGAAGTATTAAGAGAAAGGCGATTAGAAGACATCCATGAGTGGAGATGATTAGTGAGAGATTCAATAAGCCCAACTAGAAGCAGCTGGGAAGAGGGGGGACCATGGACAAATGCCTGGACATTGTCAGCAAAGAGATGGCCAGCAGCACTACAGATCGGAAAAAGAGAAGAAATGTCAGCTGTGTAAAGAATAAATAGGAGAGGCCCAAGATATGTCTATTGTAGTTAGTAACGTCTATTGTAATTAGCAATTTTTTGTGTTTGCGTACGGTATTTCTGTAGCGATTTTGGAAATCGCTAATAATTCCTACTTACTTACCCACGCGCTGCATCTTTTGCTATAGTTGGATCGTGGTAGTTAAACTTAGCACTGCAAGCCGCAACGCGCTATTAATAGCTTTTTTTGTGTTCAGCAGACTAGGCACGTGCAGGCTTGTGATTGGATATAAATTGCTCCAGCTTTGTTTGGCGTCCTGTAGGTGGCCTGTGATTGGCTAGAGCGAGTCCGTTGGCGCTAATTTGGCCGTTTCCAGTTAGTTTGCGTTGGAAATTGGTAGAGTAAGGAACTTGCTGACAGAAATGGCGAAAGTTTTAGTATTTTCTGCCTAAGATTCGACAAAGAGGGACCTGTCTGCCCTGGGTGGCGACCGTGTTGAGGTCTGGTGTAGAATTGTCGAGGATTTCTCACCGTGGGTCGAATTTCTGGGAAGAACCTACTCTACCATAACTGAGCAACTCGCCGAGAAAGATTGTGTCGCCGTTTCGTCCGAGAAGCGTGCAGTGGAAGACGAATTTACAGAAATATATTGGGCAAAATTATTCCAAGGGAGGATCCGAAGCCGTTAAGACAGGGAAGTATTAAATACTTTAATACTGGATCGAATCTGATAGAAATAAATATTGGAATGTGATAAATTCTATTATTGTGATTATTAAATGTTGGCAATAGAGTTAGAAATTGAACACTGATTTAATTATTGGCAAGGTGCCAACTGTGTAAGACTTTAAGGTTAAATCGAAGCAGATTAATCTTAATTCAGGAGAGAGTGTTCTCCCTAGGCAGAGAAACTATTGTGTTCAATTGTGATAATTTGTATTTTAGTTAAGGCTGTTGTTTTGATAATTAAATTGCATAACTAAACAGTCTGATCATTTAAATACACAAATATGTCTGCACCTGAATCCGAGGAGGTGAGAGAACTGACCCAGGAGGAAGAGGATAGAAATCCCTCGCTAGAAACTTCTGAGAGTGAAGAGATGGAGTGCTCAGTAGCGCCACCTAATGTAGTAGAAAGACTGCTGAATGCTCTTGAGCTTAGACGGAAGCGTAATGAGGAAAGGAAGAATAATAATGAGAGATTCTTTGAGCAGCAGTCCATACGTATAAGGCAATTAGCGGATAGGATAGAAAAGCTCACTGTAGGTATTTCTTCTGGCAAACCTGTTGTGTGGGAGTCGAACCCAAATGAGTGCCAAGGTATTGGTGCTGTTGCTTCCCCAAAGGGTGCCGTGGAGTATTGTCCTGACTCGGTCCTGGTAGAAACGAGAGAAAGAAGGAAATACCCTACGACAGAGAGCTATGAGGAAACAGAATCCCTGTTGAGCCGAATGAGGCCCATTAACTGTGAAACCACTGATTCATTAGGCCATAGGGGTAAGCTCACACAACAGTGCGGTTGTTTTCGCTGTAAGGACACTGAGGCTATTTCTCCAAAGGCCCTGGTAGATGAAAGTGAGTTGGAGAGCAGCCAGACACGTGACCTAACTGGCACCAGTGAGTGGGGTGAACTCACGAGTGGTAAGAGCGAAAGCCAGTCCGTTACAATTGGTACAAGACAGTGGAGTGAAGTCACGAGGGGTCCGAACAGGCGAAACCGAACCGTTACATTTCCATTGCAACTAATAATTAATTTCTATTGTAATTAGTGACTTCTCTTACAATTAGTAACTTTTATCATAATTGCAAGTAGTGACTTTTATTGTACGGCCAATGTTGATCAGCAACTTCCATTGTAATCAGCGGGGCGATACAGTTTCAGCAGACCGCGTCAGGGTCAGGGTCAGGGCCATGGTCAGGGTCAAGGTCAGGGTCAGGATCATAGTAGTCACCCAGCAGGCCGAGGAAGCGAATTGTAAGATCTTAGAAAGCACAAATGACTTGCCGCGACCTAGTGATGTGGCGCCGCCAACGATTGTAATTGTAACTATTGACTTCTATTACGATAGTGTATGATGCGTAAAGGTACCGACCGATGGCGCGACGAAACTTAACAGTATAGGGCTAACCAGGTAAATATCCGGAAGATCAGTAAGTAAGACGACGACGATGATGATAATGATGACAACGATGATGATAATGATGACGACGATGATGATAATGATGATGACGATGATGATGATGACGACAACCACGACGATGATGATGATGACGACGACGACGATGGTGATGACGACGATGGTGGTGACGATGATGCTGATGATAATTTTTTACAAAATCTTCTCATTAATTAAGTTAGGAGAGAGTTAAGGCAGATATAAACGGTTTCGGCAGCCACGAGATTATTATCAGTGGCACCATCCGATGCAATGCAGCTAGTTAGACACCTTTAAAACAAATCTGCGCTGCCTTATTTATACCATATTTATATTCGGTTGAAATTTGATCCAACTCAAAAACTACGCGAAGCCAAAAAGACCCATACAAACTTCTCCCATTTTTAATTCATTAATATAAAACGAATGAAGCAATTTGTCGTAGTTTTATCTGGAATTTTCATCATGGAGTGGCAAATCCGCCTATTTCAAAGTAGGCTACAAAGCCTACAAAATAGACTTCTAATAGTAAACATTTCAGGATTTAGGGCAATCTGAACTCAAATAATATAAGGTCACTGGTTTCTTTAAAATTTCCGATGCCTGATCTTCTTCAATAAGAAATAAGCCGACGTTGAAATTGATGAAACTTAATAATATCAGTAATCAGTATGGTATATAGAAAAATAGAGAAGCTGTATAGGAAGCCGGTGCAATTGCGCGTGTAGATCGAACGCCATCCACGTGAATTCGATTCACGGTTTTTTTCTCCAGTTCATGTCTTAGTGAGCATTGGGTACACTGGTAACTATTCCTTGATCGTCGACGAAGATTTTGACACGAGTTGGGCTGTAATCCATTGTTTCAAAACCGAGATCTGGCAAAATCTCAGGCTGACGTCAAAACACAATAAAAAATAAGTTATTACAGTTTAGGCTTTACAAGCTTACGATTTAAAAACAATCAAATTTAAGGCAAAACATAATCAAAAGTACGAGACACACACAGAGAGACTGACAGACAGACGGACGGACGGACGGACGGACGGACATAGAGAGACAGAGAGAGGGAGAGACAGAGACAGAGAAAGTGAAATATAAGGAGAAAGAGAGATAGAGGGAGAGAGAGAGAGAGAGAGAAAAAGACAGAAAGGCAGAAAGACAGACAGACATACACATTGGCAAGCTTGCTCGCTCTTCTGAAATGGACCGCGGAAAATCGGCGGACCCGTGGCACGGCCAGCACGCAGTCCAGTCAAGAAATCTGCGGGGGGGGAAAATGATGGAATTGTTGGATCACAATCCATATGAAACGCAAATTAAAAGTTTCTTTAAGATCAAATGGAACATTCTTAACTTACATGCCAACCTGACCATTCCTTGAGAATCTGCGCTTTCGCATCTTCTCCACTCTGAAATAAAGCAACACAGAAGGCTTGGACAGTAACCTATATCTCTCGCGAGGGCGGGGCGGCTCTTCGCACTGGAAGCGCTGCTGCTTGGGTTAACTGGAAGAGCAACTTCGGAAATGTGTGAATACAATGCAATCTCATACATGTGCATACACTTCAATTAATGATCTCTTAAGCCGGTGTCACGAAACAGAGTATCCCCCTATTAATCGTATCCCAGATGAAGATAAGGTTTTTTTTAAACGCGATCTCGCGCGTGCTCATTTGCAAATTTACGTGCATTTGCTTTTGTTTTGAACATTACCAACAGCAGTTGTGTTTATTCCTAGCAGCTAAGTCTGTTTTCTTTATTTTTAGAGCACTTACAACATTTAGACACATAAGAACACCTATGAACACATAAGTGTTCTTAGGTGTTCTTATAGTCACTAATCAGATTCGGGTGGCCATGTTTTGAACATTGCTTAGGGCATAATAATATTAGAGTCACTTTAAATGTTGTTTGCAGTATAAATTTGTCAATTATACGCATTTTTCAATAATAATTAGAAGCTGGGGTTAGAATGGCTCATCATTCGGATACTCTATGGGCCTACCCTGTATATTTCATCCAGAGGATGGATTAATTTATCTCCAGTTTAGTTTTAGGGGATAGAATATCCGCGACAAAGCAATGGACGACTCGCAGTACCGGTAATATTACTAAGTTCAGATAACGAACGAATTATCAGCCGATTGTCATTAGCCTCCCAGCGTATATGACGACAATACTACATTCCACCGCTTGGTGCCAGATGCAGTTGTGCTAAAATAACAAAGATCTTCACACGGGATAGAAGCCATCATCGAAATAGTGATCAGGGAATAAACGCGCCACCGGTAGAACATGATGCCACACCTGCAAGACTGGCGAACCCTTCGGTATGGTGATAGCACTAATCGATAACACCGAACCCGAATGTCGACCTTTGGCGCAGTAATTATGTGTGTGAGAGAATTGGGAGAAGAGGTTCAATAATATTGCAACCACGCACAAATTGTTTTCTTACGTGTCCAACCAGCTCCGGCCATGATCTCTTTTCCGGTAACTTAGGCTGTAACCATCCCTCATCGTCTCCCCATCCGCCTATCTTTCCTGGTGAAAAGGTGTGGAGCACTCCCCCACCCTCAACTTCCACGCCTCTCCATTCGCGTACGCCTACTGCTGATATCTCAGCACTGAAAAGAGAAAACTGATAATTCCAATGACTGTCATAATTTCCGCTTTGGTCCTCGGAATAATGTGCTATTGCGCTTCTTTTCCCTACTTCATGCATAGCCGTTGTAGACTGTGAGCGTTTGTATCAAGCAAATGAAGACCTCTTGCTTACTTACATTCAGCAATATCATACACGATAGATAGATAGATAGATAGATAGATAGATAGATAGATAGATAGATAGATAGATAGATAGATAGATAGATAGATAGATATGTAGGTATGTAGGTAGGTAGGTAGGTAAGTAGAAGTAGGTAGGTAGATAGATGGATGGATGGATGGATGGATGGATGGATGGACGGTAGGTAGGTCGGTAGGTAGGTAGATAGATAGATAGATAGATAGATAGATAGATAGATAGATAGATAGATAGATAGATAGATAGATAGATAGATAGATAGATGGATAGACAGACAGACAGACAGACAGGCAGGTAGATAGATAGATAGATAGATAGATAGATAGATAGATAGATAGATAGATAGATAGATAGATAGATAGATAGATAGATAGATATAGATATATATAGATAGATAGATAGATAGATAGATAGATAGATAGATAGATAGATAGACAGACAGACAGACAGACAGACAGACAGACAGACAGACAGACAGACAGACAGACAGACAGACAGACAGATAGATAGATAGATAGATAGATAGATAAGGGGCTTGGTACCATGTTCATATCCAGCTTCAATCATCTGCGTCGTTTACGTGCCATTCGACGATCAGTCCCTTTGCATTTTTTCCTTCTTTGGTTCATGCCTTCATCTGTTCTCGTATTGACTACTGCAACTCATTATTCTCTGGCCTACCAAAACTTCGCCTCGTAGGCCTACCTCTCCAATCGGTGCTCAATGCATCTGAAACTGAGATCGACAAAACTTGGTTACACGCCCTCCTCGTTTCTCTCACATTTTAACTTTTGTGACTGAACACCTTCATTGGCTTCTCTTAACTGCCCGGATTCAATAAAAATTCTCTTACTTACCTACAAAATTCTCTTGGGTCAAGCTCCTCGCTACCTCTGTGATCTCATTAGGCGGCCTGTCTCAACTACCACTGGACGCCCTCTCCGCTCTTTAGACCGTCATGACCTTCTTGTGACACGGTCTCGGACTTCTACAGCCCAGCATCGTGCCTGTGCTTCTGTCAGCCCTTTGCTTTGGATGTAGAATGTCACCCCTACTATAACGCGTACCCGGTACTCAGATCTCATCGTGTTAATTTCGCGTATTATCTGGAGGCACTACTGTGACTGGTTTCTGCGCTTGTTCCTTGACACTTTTCTTTTTCGCGGGGATCTTCGCACTGGGAGCGCCTCTGGTTAGGTTGTACTGTGAGAGGCGCTTTATAAATCCTAAACTAGTATCGCATAGTATATATATATATATATATATCCTTCACTCGCAATTGCTCAGCGCTTCGGCGTGAAACTCCAATGCAGTGTCCGCTCTGCAGTCGGGAGCGCCTCTGAGTAGAGAGAGAGAGCTTGAAGGGGCGCTATAACAAGTGCACATACATGCATACATACATACATACATACATACATACATACATACATACATACATATATATATATATAAAGAGAAGATTCTGTCTGTCTGTTTAACCGGAATGCATTTCCACAGTTTTGAGCTCTTCACTCCAAACATTCACTGCTGTGTCCGTCTTGGCATCGGACGCGTAACAGAGGGGTTCGCGAATCTCTGACACCATTGGGGCCAGGGTGGGGGCCAAAAACCCTCATTTTCCCTGTTGGACTGAAACGACTGCATGTCATTTGGGTTTCTGCCAGCGCGTTTTAATTACTTCCGGTCGGTAATGCATTGCCGTTCGACGCGGTAGGCCTACGTAGCGGCGCGCCATCTTGCGACAATCGATGCGTCGGCGGTCGGCGACTGATATAAATTGGACCACGGCCAGCGCATTTTAATCGTTCGCCAAGTCTGGTGTCGACGCGGTGATAAGCCTACGTTGCTGCTGCCATTGTCGGATTATAATCGTTCGCGACGTAGCGATCGGCAATCCGTCGTCATCAGTCGCTAAATTTTCCCACGCTTACCATAGTCGGGAATCGGCCAGAGAGAGAAAGGGAGCGACACCAGACATAGTCGCACAGACAGGCTCTGTAGTAACAGACATAGACGCTGATACAATCGACCGCTGGGACCGATACTATAGTTGTATATACGCGATGGCACCAGGCGAAGTCGCTATCACAAAGAGAGATACCGAGATGGATACAAAGACGGACGGAGAAGAAGACACGCTGTCGGTGTATAGAGGCCGTCGTCAAACATGTCGATTGTTTCGTACGGCTGGCAAGAGTTGAAATTGCGACGTTCGAATCGACGCCTGGAAGGGAAAGAGAAGACACAGTGTGACGTCAGAGGGCGCGTTTTAATGGGCATAGAGAGAGAGAGAGGGATAGAGAGAGAGAAAGACCGATCCTCTCAGACCGACAGGATGGTAGTTACAAAGACACGTAGGAGTGATCTTGGCAGCTATTTTTGCTGCGTAGAAGACACAGCTGGGCGGATGTTGGCCGTATTTTCTGCGACGCAGTATTTTAACTGCGTAGATTTTTAAATGCGCAGTTTGGTGACGTCAGGGCGTTGGCTCTATATAAGACCCGCGCACTGTTGATAGTGTGCAGAAGACCGTGCCGGATCGTGAAGACGTATTAAGGCGCAGACGACAATGTGGATCTTGACAGAGTGGAGAAGCGTTCAGTGAGGAGTTGCTTAAATTCGACATTGAAGTTAAAATGCGCCGTTGCGATTTATATTGAAAGTCTTTCGGATTCTGTCGGCGATTGTTTCTTCGATCGGAGGAATATAATATGTATCAGTTTTGCGTCGATTTGTTACTGCTGAGCGAATTTATCGTCGTCTTGAAGTTCGGTTGTGTCTTGGGCGATAGCCTGAAAGTTGTTTGCTCATGGGCGTCAATTGATCGATATATATATATATAGTTCGACGAGTTGTTTTTCGTTCGGCGGATACCGTCGCCAATCTACGGGAGTCAATCTTTTTCGGACTCCTTTCGGCGCTATACTTCCTCGACGCCTATCCAGGAACTCCGTATGTCTCCGGATTCCGCGCATCCTCTCTCAGCCTTATGTCCAGCCATTGACATCGAGGTACGTTTAGTGTAAAAGCGATCGATGATAGAAATTTGGGCTATTGACGAAATTGGCCTGGGGACTTAGAGAAGAAACGGGAATATCAATAGATGATACTCTGGTCTACGTGTTGATTGCTTAGGTTGTATTGGTTGATTGCAATAGTAGTATTTCTTGATTGCTTAGGTTGTTCTTGATGATTGCATAAGTTGTAACTATTGTTGTTGGAAGAGTTAACCGAATGACAATAATAAGAAACATTACTGGAATTACTGACTTTGTTCACTGATAGGGATAGAAATACAAGTAGGACTAATTTGTGAAATACTATGGAGGAATCTAGGACTGTGACCCCTTCCCAGCCGTCCCGACCCCCCTCATCCCTGGAGGTGGTAATGGAGGCTATAACATCTATGCACTCGTCAATGCAGACTAATGCTAGAGACACACAAGAAGTGATACAATCGCATGCCCGAGATACACAAGAAGCGATGCAGTCACATGCCCGAGATACACAAGAAGCGATGCAGTCACAGGCCAGAGATACGCAAGATGCGATTGCCTCGGTAAGGTCAGATGTAAGGGAGGAAATTTCGGCCGTGCACTCTAATGTTAGAGAGGTGCTAACGGAGGTTGTGACACGCTTAGAGCGGCTCGAGGCATCGCCAGTCCCAAGATCTGTTGTGGGTTCGAACCCTAGACTGGAGTCCACCGCTATTACCATCGCGGACGTGCCTTACCAGTCGACCATCAGACTGGCAGAGTCTTCAGGCGCTAGGCCTAAAGATTTCACCCACTTGGGCACGCTGCGCAGAAGTGAGCGTCTGGCCCACAAGGATCCAATCTCATATAGAGAGCTTGGCAGCCGAGATGGTTGGCAATCATTCCATCGGTTGGATTTGAACCCGAGAGTCCCCTCCTCTTATCCTCGATCCATATCTCAGGACCATGACCATGACCCACAACAGCACGCGGCCCCCTTACCGTACGATGATCCGGAAGTGGCGACTCCGGGGATGACGGTGGGGGCGGGCGTTACAGGACTCTGCCCTTTCAAGCTTATAACAGCACTTTTCTTTCGGGTCTCATACGTAAAACGTATAAAATCAGCCGTTCGACAGCGTTTAGAGAACAGCGCTTTTGCCAGTCCGGATTTCACGCGTCGGGTACCGGTGGAGGTCGGTGGTGGGGGAGGGGGTGGAAGTGGAGGTTGGAGTTGGGTGAATGGGTGAGTGGGGTGGGGGGGGCGAAGGGGGTGGGTGGTGGGGTGGTGGGTAGAAAGCCAGGGTGGGGGTGGGTTTTGGGAGAATTTTTTTTTCCCGAAAACCAAAATTTCACGGGTGGCGTACCAGTGGAAATCGGAGTTAGTGGTCGCGTTTGGGAGGGGGGGGTGAAAGAGGGGTGGTGGGAAATTTTGGGGGTTAAATTTTTTCCCCAAAAAATTTACCGAAAACCAAAATTTCACAGGTGGCGTACCAGTCGAAATCGGAGTTAGTGGTGGCGTGTTTTGGAGGGGGGTGGAAGAGGGGTGGGGAGAATTTTGGGGTAAGATGGCGACCGGTCGAGATCGGAGTTAGTGGCGGCGTGTTGTGAAGGGGGGAGTGAAAGAGGGGTGGGAGAAAATTTTTGGGTAAAAATTTTTTCCGAAAAACCAAATTTCACGGGTGGCGTACCGGTGGAAATCGGAGTTAGCAGTCGCGTGTTGCGGGGGGGGTGAAAGAGGGGGGGATATTTTGGGGTCAAATATTTTCCCAAAATCTATTCCCGAAAACCGAATTTCACGGGTGGCGTACCGGTGGAAATCGGAGTTAGTAATCGCGTGCTGTGGGGGGGGGTGAAAGAGGGGTGGGGAAATTTTGAGGGTAAAATTCCACCACCCCAAATTTCCCGAAAACCAAAATTTCACGGGTGTTGTGTAGGAAGGGGGGTGGAAGAGGGGTGGGGGAAAAAAATTCTCCGAAAAACCAAATTTCACGGGTGGCGTACCGGTGGAAATCGGAGTTAGTGGTCGCGTGTTGTGGAGGGTGAAAGAGGGTGGGGGAAATTTTGGGGGTCAAATTTTCCCCAATTTTTTTCCCGAAAACCGAATTTCACGGGTGGCGTACCGGTGGAAATCGGAGTTAGTAATCGCGTGTTGTGGGGGGGGTTAAAGAGGGGTGGGGAAAATTTGGGGGGAAAATTTTCCCCCGATTTTTTTTTCCGAAAACCAAAATTTCACGGGTGGCGTACCGGTGGAAATCGGAGTTAGTGGTCGCGTGTTGTGGGGTGGAGTCAAGGAGATGAGGGGGGAAATTTAGGGGGAAAAAATCCCCCCCCAATTTTTCCCCCCGAAAACCGAAATTTCACGTGTGGCGTACTGGTGGAGGTCGGAGTTAGTGGTGGCGTGTTGTGGGGCGCGGATGGGGAGAGGGAAATTTGGGGGTTTCCCCCTTTAAAAAATTTCTCAGGTGGTGTACCGGTGGAGGTCGGACTGTGGTGGGGTGTGGTGTGGTGGGGTTGTGGCCGGAACGGGTCGAATCCTAAATTTCCAGGGCAACGCCGGGTACCCCAGCTAGTATATATATATATATATATATATATATATATTCGTGAATATGCTCACGCGTTCGTTTATGCAAATGGTGTTTTTTACATCCAGACATTACAGTCTTTAACATGGGCTTAAAATTAACTGAATAACCGAGTCTGCTGGCATGATGTGGCATTCAAGCATTGTGTCCATGCATCCCCACGGTAAAATACATGTTTGATGTTTCACAAATGATTCTAGCTAAACAGCCTTAGTGAGTGGGTGGGTAGGTAAGCTTATTCGTACGTGAGACAGCGAAAGAAGACATGCTAGGCCACCGCCTTTGAAACCGCGCTCTACACGCTCCAATTCGTCTTTATAAAACCAGAAACCACTCCTTGCCCACATCTAGCGCAATCACGGACCCTATAGCTATCTTTAGGCGTAATGCAAAAATTTTAAAAGACAAACTGAGTAATAAAAGTGCGATATTATATTTTCAAATATAGTCACTGCATAATCCAGAGGATAATTTTTTTAATATTTAGAAAGACGTGGGCCCTAATCTTAATTTTTCCAAACAACAAAGTAGCCGCCGGGCTCTTAAAGTCGCCAGATCCCTGGACATTCGCATCTCTAGTTATTTATTAGGCTATACAACGACCTGCAAACTCGCTTAATTGTTCCTACCAGAAAAAGGCCAACGCCGAAAAAACAGCAATTGCAAACGGCAGCTTCATTTCTCCGTGTATCTGAACGAATTCAAGTCGTAAACTGAAGCAATTAAGGGAAGACTCCAGCTTATATAGATGGTGCAAATCGATTGTGTGAATGTCGTCACATCAGCTGTTATACCGGTAGTCTAGACATGATCGATCGATCGATCGATTGATGTTACGCTGAAACATTATGTGACACAGGGGGCTCAAATCCGTCACATGTCGTCGGTTTCTTACCTTTTAATTCAGTCATATGCTACAATGGCTCTGCTTTAAAATACTTGTTAGAGAATGAAAATACCTGTTTTCTAACTTACGTTATGCTCGTCTGATTCTTTCATTAGTTTAGGGTGAAAAATTCAATTTATACAATCTCTCTCTGTATTCGTGTCATCAAAGCCCTCGGAAACGTTTTTCAATGATGAATTATTCTGAAGATCTGCTCAGCAATAAAATAATATAATTATAATAATATATTGTGCTGAATAAAATATCTGATTAGTATATTCACAGCTATTGGATCCAGTGGCGGCGCCAGGGGGGGGCTGGAGGGGGCTAAGCCCCCCTAAATGCGGCTCAGCCCCCCCAAAGCAAAATGCGGAAAATGTCTCTAACGACTAATTTCGTAATAAGAAAACTAGACAATCAACAATGGCATCGAAATCTACTTTGAGAATGAAGTTATCGACTTCATTTCTTGGCCTCAGTCTATGAAAACGGGTGACAAGTTTGCACCCTTACCTTTTGACCATACAACGGGACAGGGTTGTCGAAATTGTCGAAGAAACAACATGGCTCTTAGACACCTCGTTTCAGATTGAACTCGTTTTATAAGTATTAGACGTATAGAAATAATTATATCGAAATTGCCGAGTCCTTCAAAAAGTGGTGCAAAGCTGTATTTTCTCTTGATTTTTCGCATATTTCACAAAATTAATCATCGTCACAAAAGAATGTCTAGGATTTTCTCCCTCCTGCAATCAACTATATAATCATAGCGTAGATGCTTGCGCCAGTGGCGTCGTCAGAGGGCTAGGGGTTATAGCCTCTAAATGCGGCTCAGCCCCCCAAAGCAAAAGGCAGAAAATATCCATTAAGGCTTATTTCGTAATAAAAAAGCTAGACAATGGTCAATGGCATCGAAATCAACTATATATACAATATTATATATATATATATATAATATATATATATATATATTAAGTTGTATAGGTCATTTAATTCGTTGCATAGCAAATGCTACAAATTTAGTGAACCAGTTTTGTTGCATTTAGTAGCTGCTTACTGTAAACCGTTTCTTCTTTATTGCATGGAAGCTGTCAGCCATACCAAAAGTGAGCTGAACTATTTAGAGTACACTTACAGCTCTGCAATACGTGATTTTTTAAAAGTCTTCCATAGGGGTGTTGCACCTATACTGCACTTCATGCATGAAAATAATATTACAGACTGCTGGTTATCCAGAAGATTGCGTTTTATCCAGAAATGCCTTTGACACAACAATGTAGTTGTCAGATTTGCATCATGTTTCTCTAACACACCTCAAAATTAATGTGTGCGCTTATGTAATATTCGGTATAATAATTATTATATTCTTGTTTGTATACCACCACTGTCTTGGAATGGGGGCCTACGTTTGATATAATGGTCAACTAAGAAGTCCTGGTGTTTTTAGCATATATATGTAAAACATTTGTGTGCAGATAATTATAATTATAAAATAATTGTGTGCATATATCTAAGCATGCATATTTTTGTATTAAGGAAACTTAAACTGTTATCTGTCATTAGTAATATGCAGGCAGATAATTATAATAGTGTCCTGTGAATGCTGTTGGACACCTTTATTGTGATTTATATTTGTGATTATTTAAACTGAATGTTCAGGGTAACGGCATCTGTTGTCATAGACCCTGGTCAAATCGGATCCATTCATTATTGTGATGCTTTTTTATTGTAAAATTTCTGAGTATCAATACTGTGTTGGACACCTTTATTTGTGATAACTTGGAACTCGAGTCCGTGTCCATGGCCGACTTTTTATACAATAAAACTGAATTGCACACCATTTTATTGTGAAATTTCTGAATATTAATACTGTGTTGGACACCTTTTATTGTGATAACTTGGATCTCGAGTTTGTGTCCATAGTTGACTTTTTTTAAGATAGTACTGAATTGCACACCATTGTATTGTGGATTTTCTGGATATTAATACGCTGTTGGACACCTTTATTGTGATTTATTTTTATTTGTGATTATCTTAATTGAATGTCCAGGGTAACGGCCTCTGTTGTCATAGACCCTGGTCAAATCGGATCCATCCATTATTGTGATTACTTTTTTATTGTAAAATTTCTGAGTATTAATACTGTGTTGGACACCTTTTATTGTGATAACTTGGATCTCGAGTCTGTGTACATGGTCGACTTTTTATACAATAATACTGAATTGCATACCATTGATTTGTGGAATTTCTTAATATTAATGCGGTGTTGGAAACCTTTTATTGTGATAACTTGGAACTGTAGTCAACGTGGTTTTTGAGTGCTTGCATATCGGTATATCAAAGACAATAGGGACTTTACATTACCTCACTGTCTACACCACATAGCTACTCGGGCTGCTATGTGCACACGCACTGTATATAATGCATTGCCTTTCGGCTCAGATGACTGAAATTCGGGGTATGGTACAGCGCTGGCACGGCATAGACTTGACGCGGACGCGTTTGAGGACCTCCCATTCTCTTTTGCTACCTTAGTTGGACACCTTTGTTTATGATAATTTGGAACTTAATCTAGGTTTGCGGCCGGATACACTAAAAACCAAAAACCTCAACAATTGCTGACTTCGTTTAAATAACCCACTCAATCTCCAACTACATCTTGCAATGGAATATTTATGTGGAGCGCGTTTGTGCCAGTGCACAATTTCTCGTAAAACCCTTCGCACGATTGCAATATGACCGCCCTGGGAAGAAAATGTTCTAGTTGCTTCTCTGGGAGGAAGGAAGGCTTGGGGCTTCAGCCCCCCCAAAACTGAAATCCTGGCGCCGCCACTGATTGGATCATCCTTTTCTGACAACTTAGCGAGAACTTCAGCTGATCCTGAGAATGCCAATCGATTTCGTGAATGCCGTCACATCAGCTGTTACCAGTCTGTAGTCTAGACGCGTTTAATCAATCCGCAGGCCTGACGACGAAACATTTGGGCCATAAAGGAATCAAGGTGCAAGAAGGTTCGTTTACCTTGAGTGATTCGGGAAATCGTTATCAATCTATCCGATGTGTGGGTTCGGTTCCAGAAACCTTGGCACGACTTCTATGTATCATGCAGTGGCGGTGCCAGGATTTCAGTTTTGGGGGGCTGAACTTGCGGGAGAAAATTTTCCGTTTTCAGTCGCCAAAATTTCTGACGACCTTCTTTTAGTCATCGGTCCGAAATCTCAAGAAAATTTTCCATTTCGGCCGTCAATGTTTTTGACGACCTTTTTTTTAGTCGTTTGGTCGAAATCTTGAGAAAATGGTCTTTTTTATATCAGCCAAACTGTCTGGTGAACCTCGTGCGTACCTTTACGGTTTCTTGGGGGTCTAAAGGGGTGTTAATCGTGCAAATATTTCATTTTTACATGGAAAAAAATGATGGCCTTTTTAGGATGGCTTAGCCCCCCCTAGCCCCCCTAGCGCCGCTACTGGTATCATGACTTTTTGGCCAAGGTACCTTCATCTGTAACGCCGACACATACGTGGCCCTTAAAAGAAGCAAAGAGGGAAATTTTTTAACTTAATTGAAGTCTATGGATTTGAGTGATTCGGGAATGAACCATTGAACAGTTCTCAGACAAACGAAGTGTACGACTGTGGAAAGGTCTAACTTCTGTGCCACGTCATCCTCTGACATCTCTGCACTTCATGAGGAAGTTGTGCATCGTGTTCGGGGTGGGTGATCGTCGTGACCGGTCAAGCGTACTATAACCAAGCGTGTATAGGGTCTACATGCGCCACACATATGCCGTCTTGACGGTCTTGCATTAGCATGCTTGATTTCTTTCATGAAATACTGCTATAATAATAATTACGTCAATCGTCTACAAAACAAGCACACGTGCTGCACATCTGTCCCCATGCGGTAGACAATTCGAGGAGACGAAATATTTGCGGGGTGGACCAATTTTCCGGTATTCTGCCTTTATTGCACAATGCGGCAGATGTCGTACCCATCGTATACAAATTTGTTTATTGCTCACTTACGTCTTCTAGCGGAAAGAGAGCTCTCGGGTAACACCCTTTCTCACATTTCTTACATTACTCCTCTTGTTAAACGTCTGCTGAGAAAAAGGAATGGATGAAAAGACACTGAAGGCTGACCATGGCTGAAGCAATCAGCTCTAAAATTGGTTCACTGATTGCTCAACATTGCTGCAAAATCTTGAGAAATAATTGTTGAGATCGCACAGTTGTGGAAGTTGCGTTTGGAACACTGTTAGACCGGTGTATATTTCTGTATAGAATAGTTTTGGGGATAAAGAATAGATCGATCGATGGATAGATAGACAGATAGATAGAAAGGTAGATAGATAGATGGATGGATAGATAGACAGATAGATGGACGGATGAATGGATAGATAGATAGATGGATAGAAAGATAGATAGTTAGATGGATAGATAGATAGATAGACAGACAGACAGACAGACAGACAGACAGACAGACAGATAGATAGACAGACAGACAGACAGACAGACAGACAGACAGACAGACAGATAGATAGATAGATAGATAGATAGATAGATAGATTGATTCTGGGTACTTTGCCATGCTGAGTCAAACATTTGCCATAGCAATTGTTTTACTTTTTGATACCGTACTGCAGTATGAAAATTGCCGAAATATCCGCAAAAATCCTGGGGCAATTGCCTATCAATGCCCAAAAGATCATTTGCGCCATCCTCCTTCATTCAGACTTGGAGGCAGGGTTGAAAGTGGATTGGAAAAATATTAAAGACTTTTCGTGTTTGTAGTAGGCCTACTTTGTTACAAAACCCAAAAGAAAATTCCTGGTAAGATGAAATTTCGCGAGATGAAGTTGAAAGATTCATATCTTTCTATCCGTTCAAATTTATGACATGATATTTTTGGGATGTACGGTACTAAATTCTATCGTAATTAGTAGGCCTAACTTCCTTTGTAATTAGCAACTTTATTGTTATTACTTATTTCTATTGTAATTAGTAACTTCTATTGTAGTTAGCAACTAGCATTGTAATTAGCAATTTTTTGTGTTTGCGTACGGTATATCCATTGTATCTAATAACTTCTATTGTAATTAATGACTTCTCTTGTAATTTAGTAACTTCTATTATAATTGCAAATAGTGACTTTTATTGTAGGCCATATGTTGATCAGCAACTTCCATTGTAATCAGCAGGGACGCCAGCGATAGTTTCAGCAGGCCGCACCAGGGTCAGGGTCAAGGTCAGGGTCAAGGTTAGGATCATGGTAGTCACTCAGCAGGTCGAGGAAGCGAATTGTAAGAAGACCTTAAAAAGTACAAATAACCTGCCGTGACCTATGGTGTCGCCGTCCCCGATTGTAATTGTAACTATTGACTTCCATTGCGTCAGTGTATGATGCGTAAAGGTATCAACCGGTGGCGCGACGAAACTTAGCAGTAGGCTAACCAGGTAAATATCTGGAAGAACAGTAAGTAAGACAGATAGGCAGGTTATGGTGGATGTGAAGTTGGAAGCAGATAACGCCTGGGCCTCTGTGATGGGCAACAATTATAGGCATTACCTGCCTACGCGTGTCGCTGGGAGTAGCTGTATAGTGAAGACGATGATGAATTGACGATGATGATGATGATGATGACGATGACGATGATGAGGATGATGCTGCTGCTGCTGCTGCTGATGATGATGATGATGATGACGATGGTGATCTTCTTACTGATTAAGTATTTCGACTTCGAGAGTGTTAAGGCCGATATCAACGGTTTCGGCAGCCACGAGATATCAGTGGGGTAGCACGACATTTAATCCCGCGACACTTAATACCGCGACAGTTAATTCCGGACAGTTAGTCCCGGCGACACTTAATCCCGCGTCAGTTAGTTCCGCGTCAGTTAATCCCGGCGACATTTAATCCCGGCGACACTTTATCCCGCGACATTTGATACCGCGACAGTTAATACCTGTACACACGTGAGTACGAATATTTGTACGACTAGGCCTATTGTTGTCCACATAGCAAATTAGCTAATGCATGGTTCAACTCAAATCAAATCAAATCAAATTTATTGCTCCCACAAAAGAAAACGAAATACAGCAATTACACAACTTTGAATTGCTAACATAGAGAAGAAGATTAGGTATAATTACAGGTTAAACGGTAGTATTACAGGGAAGCAATAGGAACCCCAGAAGGGAAGATCCCGCTAGGTAGGGGCCCTAGATAAATGATTATTGATAACCGAGATGATGAGACGTATGACGTTAGGTGGATTAGTAGCATAAGTGGGAGATTAGCATGTGGTGAGTACTTAACGGAGGTGACATGACGGAGTAAGTTTTAAGCACAATGAAACATAAAAGGAAAGACAGAGAGAGAGAAAGGAAAAGAGTAAAGCCGTTATCTAACCAATAGCAAACGACAGTATTTGGTTTTACATAACATTTTTCCCTGCATGAGCACGTATCAGACGTTTAAAATGAGTGAAGGCCATGCCCATCTTAAGACAAGGGGGTAGACTATTCCATACTAGGGGTCCTTGGTATTTTATAGAAAACTTACGTGTGTTAGTTCTAGGATAAATGCTTATGTAGTCCCGTTTGTTTCTGGTTGCGATGGAGTGCTCTACTTTGTTAAAATAGGATACAAAACAGGGCGGAAGGAGTCCGTTATGGAATTTGTACATAAATTCGGATGTTTGGGTGAATTTAATTTGACTGATGTTAAGAAGATTAAGATCTAAGAAAAGAGGTTTAGTGTGGGCACCAGCAGGCGACCTGGAAATGAGTCTAATGGCCTTTTTTTGAAGTATTTTCAAGCTAGTAATATGGGACTCATATGTTGCGGTCCATATGAAATTACAATAGGTAAAGTAGGGGTATATCAGAGTAAAGTACAGGTTTTTTAATACAAAGGGCGGAAGCAAGTATGCTATGCGTCTTATTATTCCAATGCTCTTAGAGACTTTTTTTGATATTTCAGATATATGATTATTCCATTTTAGATGTTCGTCAATATGGACTCCAAGAAACTTTGAGGATGAGACAGAAGGAATTAACGTGCCATCTATTTCCAGTTTCAGGCTCGAGGCGGGAATTAATTTCTTACTGGATCTAAATATGATGCAATTGGTTTTGGATATGTTGAGTGATAACTTGTTTGATTTGAACCAGTCATTAGTCTTGATAAGTTCTTCATTTGCCAATGAAATCAGTTGGTCATAAGAAGCATTGGAAAGGAATGCATTAGTATCGTCTGCAAATAGTATAAATCTTAGTATACTAGTCGAGTTGGGAAGGTCATTGATGTATATTAAGAATAGCAGAGGTCCTAGTATCGAGCCCTGGGGAACACCAAACATAATTAATTGGAAGGTTGATAACTTACCATTGCAAAAAACTTGTTGGTAACGAGTGTTCAAGTAACTTTTAAGCCAATCCAGAGCCTCATTTCTTATTCCGTAGTGCTCCAGCTTATGTAGCAGAATTTTGTGGTCCACGGTATCGAAAGCTTTGGCAAGATCCAGAAATATTCCCAAAGAAAACTCATTATTGTCTATAGCCTGAGATATTTTATCCTGTATATCCAACAGGGACATGGAGGTGGAATGCCCGGGTTGGAAACCATGTTGAAGTGGATACATAAGGTTGTTGTGGTTTATAAAAGAAAATAGTCTATCGTACATTATTTTTTCAAAAAATTTTGAGAAGAAAGGTAGGATTGAGATAGGTCTGTAGTTGGATATTTCGGTTCTGCTGCCTTGCTTATGTATTGGTATTATTTTTGCTAATTTAATTTCAGAGGGTACCTCTCCGTTTCTGAGAGAACAGTTTATTATTTCAGCAAGCGGAGTAGCTATCAAGTCCAGTATGGGGGCCAGTATCTGGGGATTGAGGTCATCTGGTCCAGAGCTATGGGTTTTCTTTAGGGTTTTGCTGATAGATAGTATTTCATGAGTATCCGTTGGTAGGATGACAAGAGAGTTTAAGGTTGAAGGGGGCATGAAGTTCTGAAAAGAGTTGCTGGACGGCGGAATTTTCAGCGATAAGGATTTAGGTAAATTTACAAAGTAGTTGTTAAAGAGTTCAGCTATTGTTGTACACATAGCCTAGATAATTAGGTTGGGCAACCTCTCTGTTCAGGTTTTCTGTTGTACATCTGTACATAAAACGATCATTATAAAGGATTTTAAGCAGGATTTGCCGAGTTCAGTATACGATAGGGCAGTGACATTAAGGCGAATTTCGGCAGCAGTAGCAAAGGCAAACAAACTGTGATACATGGAAATTGCGAATACATTAAACATCGCGACAATGCCAACGGAGCTATTTTTAAAATCAAAAACAGTAAATATTGCAGTGAATGTTGCTTTTATGGAATTTGACTTTCGTTTCAATGTTATTTTACTTTCCCGGTATTAAGTGTCGCGGGCTTAAATGGCGCCGGGATTAAGTGTCGCAGGATTAATTGGTCGCGGGATTAAGCGTCGCCGGGATTAAATGTCGCCGGGATTAACTGTCGCGAGATTAATTTGTCGCGGGGTTAAGTATCGCGGGATTAAGTGTCATGAAGCCATCAGGGGCACTATTCATTCATTCATTCATTATTAGCATTTATATAGCGCCCCTTCAAGAAACTACTCAGAGGCGCTCCCAGCCCAGCCACGGCAAAAGAAAAAAGATTTAAGGGACTTAAGGAATAAGGATTGACTGGTCAGGTGGAGGAGATGGAGGTTAGGGGGGGAGGTCATTCCAGATTGACGGCCCCACAACCGAGAAGGCTCGACACTGTCTGGTAGCCAAGCGAGCCCGTGGAACAAGCAGTTGTCCCTTCGCAGCAGAGCGAAGGGCCCGACGCGCTTCAATGTCAGAGACTGGGCGACAAAGAGTGCGCAGGTAGGATGGAGCGCAACCAAGGATACAACGTGAGACCAAGGCAGCAATTCGATAATGGATGCGTTGGGCTATTGGCAACCAATGCAGCACATCACGCATGTAGGTAGAAACAGAGGAAAATTTAGGGATTCGTCCAATGAGCCGGGCAGCAGAGCGCAGAACCCGATCTAACCGACCCAGAACCCCAAGGGGGAGGCCAACAAGGATTGAGCAACAATGGTCGATTCGACTGGTTACGAAGGCATGAACAAGAACTACCAGCGCATCATGAGAGAGAGAGAGCGTGCAATCACTCGAAGTTGACGAAGCTGGTAGTAACAGCTTCGAACAACAAGATTGACATGCTGGCTGAGACTGAGTTCACAGTCAAGGGTAACACCCAGGTCACGAACCGTGGAAGAGAAACTAATGTCAGGAAAGATTTGAGCTAGCAAAGGCAGATCAATATTCTCAAGTTGCCGACGGCCACCCAGCCAAATGAATTTAGTCTTACTGGGATTTAGGAGAAGCCGATTTGACGCCATCCAAGAGGAAAGGACGTCTACAGTCAGACACATTAGGCGCACAGTGCTAACTGAATCCAATGGGTTAGAATGTATGTAGGCTTGAGTGTCATCAGCAAAGATTTGGTGGAGGAGACCCCGGGACTCAAGTAGAGGACAAAGATCAGCCGTGTAGAGAAGGTATAATAATGGGCCAAGTACGGAGCCCTGAGGAACACCAAAAGGAGCAGGAACCCAAAGGGACCTAGAGGATCCAACAACCACACAGTTTGAGCGGTCAGAGAGGAAGGAACGCAACCATTCTACACTCTAAAGCCGGGCGTTCACAATCTGAACACATTTTTAAACGCGTAATTGTAACACTTACAGAACGCGTCCGGGCGTATTAAATGTTAACGTTAGCGTTACATTTTTGAACACCTTATGTGTCTCTAAGCGAACGCGTCCGACGTTTCCAATGTTAACGGTAGCATTACATTTCCGAACACCTTATGTGTCTAAGAGAACGCGTCCGGCGTTCCAAATGTTAACGCTAGTGTTATATTTTGAACACCCTACGTGTCGCTAATGGAACGCGTTAGGCGTTTCTGATGTTAACGCTAGCATGAACTTATTGAACACTCTATGCGTCACTAATAGAACGCGTCCAGCGTTTCTAATATTAACACTAGTGCTACGGTTTTAAACACCAGGCCGGCAGTCATGACATAGGTGTACTGTGCGCCACACTTAAAGGCTACTCTAAGTCATAAGTATTCTCGAGATATGTTTTACTCTTGTATGGTAGTCATGAGCAAGCGTAAACGTTGGATTATCTATTCATCTTACTAAAGCGGTGGTTATAGATTTCTAGGGTATCGCGCCTGCGCACAGCCTACTTACTATATTTATATGCAGTTGTTTCCGACGAGAAGTAAGCAAGTAAGCGAGTCGATAGGCGACCGCAAAGCAAAACCATGCATAGGCTATTTTAATAAAGTCTAAATACAAAAAATTACGAGGCTTGATAAGAGCAAATAATAATTATGTGATTGAACGTTATTTACAAAGGTATAATCAGAAAATTACATAGCGAGAAAGTGAAAAGATTTTGAATAGAATGGTGATGTGGGGATAGAATCTGATGAAACTGGAACCGGTTTCAGCGCTAATGGTCGCCGAATTAGAATTCTTACAGGAGCTAGTTCTTGTTGGTTTCCCCAACTGTCCAGTTTCACGTGGCTTGCGTTTGATTTATTGGGGAGTTTAATATGCAAGCTGTCGGTAGAACAAACTATTTACAACAGATAAAATGTCCGCTACGTTAGGTAAGCGACCCACGAATTGGTATTGCTGCCATGACGCGGCGCTTCGAATGTAGGTTTCTCGAACTGTGCAATTTCACGTGGCATGCGTTTGATTTATTGTGTAGTTTGATCTCTTCTCGAAGATTTACATTACATTACATGCAAGCTGTCAGTAGAACAAACTGATTACAACAGATAAAAGGGTCGCTACGTTAGGTAAGTGACCCATGATTTGGTAGGCCGACTGTAACGCGGCACTTCGAATGCAATTTACTATGGTATTTAGCCAAATTTTAATATTTTGTGACGGCGAAAATAAAAGCCAATATAATGTTCGCCGTCGAAGAATGACACGAGTTCATTGCAGACGTTTTAAACACGTTTTGACATGTAAAGTGTGGTCGAATGCAACGAGTTTCGAGTCATAAACAGCCGCCATCTTAGGGAGTAGAGACTTACACCTGCCCGATCATGGGCGTAGCGTTACTCGCAGAGCAAAGGTTTATGTCTGACCCATGACTACCGTTTTAAATCGTTATTCGGATGTAGACCATATTTATGCCTAGAGTACGCGATACACGTATGTCGTGACTGCCGCCCCTGACAGGTGTTCTACTATTAAACACATTACGTGGGCAAATTATAAACGCGTAATTGTAACACTTACAGAACGCGTCGGGGCGTTCAAACACCTACTCTGAACACCAGTGTTCATGAACAGAACACAATAATGTGCACTTCATCGACACTAGTGTTGACAACCTATCAATGCTTGTTTTGAACCCAAATTTTCTCAGTCAAGAGATAACATCATAACACAAATGATATTTACAATGATATTATAATGAAAGCATTTTTTTTACAATGAAGTCCAAAATTTAAGCCAACATAATTATCAAATCAAATTTATTACTCTAAAAAATCAATTGCACGTTATGCAATGAACAAAATGGTGCAATCAAGCATATATACTATCATGAGCGTCTGTAGAGGTGCATGAAAAAGAGTTTGTAACAGAATAAAACAGCAAAAATTTAAATAAAAGACCAACAGCAAACAATAACATATATATATATAAAATATTTATACATATAATATATATATATATATATATATATATATAACTTTACTGCATGGGCATGTAATAATTATCATAGCTATAACATAAAAGTCATAATATGAGACTTATAATCGAATCAGTGCAACTGTATGCAATATTGGTCATACGTCACCATGGATGGTCGCAAAAAGTTATAACTGCTTTTGACACGCCCACCACTTGTCCACTTTGGATGGACTCTGCTCTTTGCAGGTGCATATATAACACATTCAAAATGCTCTTGTCAAGAGCAATAATGCACGAACATACATTATAAAAGTTATCACTAAAATGCTTTTGTTATAATTTAGACATATTCATGGGCATAATTGAAATGTCTGAGTACACTTGAAATTTGAGAAGTAAAGCAAGTTAAGTGTCCATATACAATTATACACTTAAATCTGTAAAAACAACATATTATAACTGAAATTGGTACATGAAGCACACAACGAACTGAAGCTCTCTACATCGGCCCTGGTGTGCTTTATGTAGTAATATCATTGAAATTTTAATTAAGCCGAACTTAACTACAAATTAATAATATTTCACAACAGTATGAAATTTTTGTCAAAATTTTATATATTGTCGTGAAAAATGGAAGTTTGATGCAAATGACACCATGATGGGGTCATTACTATAATTATGACCTTAACTTTTATGTTGACCAAGTATTAGGTAATTATGTCATGATCCAAAGGGCTTCTGAATTTTAAGAATCTATAGAAATTTGCTGTTTATTTTCATATTAATTTACAAAAAGGTTAGGATTTTTCTCGACAGTGTATATATATACAGGGTGTCCAATAAGTTCGTGAACGATTTTGCTAGTTTGTTTAAAAAAAAGTACACACCAAAAATCAATAATTATTGTACCATTTAATAGGCAATAGTGTTGCCTTTGCTGGCTATAACAGCTTTCATTTGTCTGGGCAAAGAATCGATGAGGTTGTACAAAGTTTCAAGCGATATCGAATTCCATGCTTTTCGCAAACGACGTTTTAGCTGAGCAGGAGTTTTTGGTTCAGGATCTTTGTAGACACTGCTTGAGAGTATACTCAAGAGATTTTCAATCGGTGAGAGATCAGGAGAGTTTGGAGGCCAGTTTTCAATGTAGTTAGGAATATTTTCATTCAGGCATGCTCGCGAAACAGCAGATGTAGGCCTATGTGCTCGCGCACCATCCTGCTGGAAACGCTAACGGCGTTGTCAGTGAATAGTCGTCGTTTCGAGATCGTTCCAGAAGGGTCCAGTCTGTCGTAAACTGGTTTTAATTCCTTCTTTAAAATGTTATTGATATAATACTCCGAGTTAATTGATGTATGCTGAGGTACAAAATGTAGTCGCGTTAATCCTGAGGCTGTCATACCTCCCCACACAAGAACAGTTGGACTAAACTTGACCGCATCGTGCATGATCGCCTAACTCGCCTTGCTTGCTTCTTTCAACCCATTTTGCTACCCAACCTTTCGATCGTCCTAATTTATCGCCTATAACGGAATAAGAATATCCTTCTTCAGAATAGCAGCTTTCGAGCGTCACTGAACGTCTGCTATTTTCCCTATTTCCGAGTTTGTTTACGAAAAAAGATCGCGAACTGCATAAAATTCGCTAAAAAATAGCCTTTCAGCGTAAATTGATGACGTCACTTCCTCGTTGCAAAAAACTAACACTTTTTACACTTTTTGGTTTCGGGACATAAAGCTCTTTCAAATGACATAAGCATTATTAATGCTTGTTGCAAAACTTTTCTGCTTTCTGCAAGCAAAATCGTTCACGAACTTATTGGACACCCTATATATATATGCGCAAGTCCCATACGCACGTTATATGGGGTAATTAAAGTTAAATTGAAATGGTAAGAAAAAATGTTAGACCCTAGGTTAAATTAAAACAGGAAATACAACTAAAATGTCAAGTACCAAATTAACTAGAAAAATATCGCACAGCTATTGACACTGACAATAATGACAAACATTCAGTGTGCCTTATATAAGAGACACTGAAAATCCCTACAATAATGAGTCTTTGATCTTGTGCTATAGCATTACAGAATGAAACACAATTAATCATCAGCTCATGGTTCTGGCAAACTTTCAATAACATAACGTAGTTTCTTAATAAAAAATTTACATTCCTGTTCATGTCCTTCTTGTAAGGCTCACAAATTGCTAGAGTCTGGAGAAAACTTAAGAAATTGGCATAAACTCGGGGGTACTCCAGGTCAAACACATAATATGCAACAAGCAGAAGCGGTGTTGCACTAAGTATATCAGGCTTCGACACTTTCACTACAGCAGTCTCACCAACGATAAAAACACCGTTGTGTCATCCCCAACTTTCAGAACAATAACATGTAGTGGCTGATTCTCTTCTGTCGCCATGCAAAGACTGTGCCACATCATTGTCTGCAATGTTCTGAAACAAAATGCACAGCATTCATAATGATGGAAACCATACAGGCAGGCAGGTCGCAGGCAGACAACCAGGCAATTGACAGTCAGTCGTGTGCTATAGATTAGACATATATGTATAGGGTTGGCTATATGATCGACTTTAGTATAGTTGACTTGTCAATGCTTAGAAAATGGCATGAATATTCAACTAATTGCAGACTGAGCACTGCAAGAAAGTGTATTTTTTTAAAGAACTTTCATTCAATGCTAAGTAATTTCAAAGCTATACAGTTCATTTTAGCCATGGCCCATTTAATTGATCCTTGCATTTCATGTAAATTTTTAGAAATTAGAAATTTTGATAAAAATTAAACTATACAGTGCTCAACGTTTCTGAATCAGATTTCACTGACCTTGAACACAGCTATTACAGACGAAGCTGTAAACGCCTGCCTTTCTCCTTCCTACAATCCCGGCTGAAACAAGTCTGCTGCTCCATAAACTCCACAACGGGCAACATTCGACCAGCACCATATACAAAATTAAACCATAATATACTGTATTCATTCCTTCCTAAATACTTAAAGAGCTCCTCAAAGAAATTTACTTAGGAGCATTCATCACTTCAAAATGCACAAAAACAGTTTCAAGTTTGATGATGAGGATTTCAGATAGAGACCCAGGGTTTAGGCATAGCTGTAAAAGAGTCATTCCAGGCCACTGGGTTTATCACAAAAAGGATCAATCTTCATAGTTGCAGTACAAGCAAAGCAATCAAGAGCCCCTTTCCATGGATCGAGCTTAGGGGACAAGGTCCTTGGATATGTCAGACAGCATAGGTCTTGCTCTCTGACCGCCCTGGTGACCACTTTACCAGGGGGGGGCTACCCTGTACTCAATGTACTGGTCACACCAGCAAAGGACTTCCAGCACATTATCTGGAGACATGACCAAATTTGGGGGATTTGCCAATGAGGCATGCC
The DNA here is from genome assembly GCA_949752735.1 of Lumbricus terrestris. Classification (NCBI taxonomy): domain Eukaryota; kingdom Metazoa; phylum Annelida; class Clitellata; order Crassiclitellata; family Lumbricidae; genus Lumbricus; species Lumbricus terrestris. Next base: position 4,639,398 of record OX457042.1, on the reverse strand, counting down.
ACAAAGCACAAGACCTGGTCCAGACTTACTATTTGGCTAGATGGAAATATTGAACTTCGTGTGCTTTAAAGAGATTTTTTGATATAATCTAACAGCAAACATTGGTACTCAATAATGAATTCTAATATATTATCAGCATTACATTTCTTAGTTTGTAAAGAAACCAGATACACAATTATAAGAGAGCTCTAACAACTCCCCAAGTCTATCAGAAGCATGCTAATTAAAATGAAAACAAAATACAACAATTACCTCCCTTTCGGATCGTTTTTGCAATGTGTTGATGAACACCTGCAGAACAATCATCTCTTGATTGTCTTGAAGGCCACATACCCACGGTGATTGTTCTGGCCTTTTCAATACACATGATAAACTTGAACTCAAACAAAAAACGCAATGTTAATCAACAAGACATCATTAATAATAAACCAGTCAAAAGTGTTCTCTTTATTCAAAAATAACTCTTATATTTGATAACAACAGAATCTGAAAATTTCAGGTAAAAAATCGCATGTATGCATACATATTGTATAACTAAGCAGTGCACACTCAATGTCTGTCCAGATTTCAATTTTTTGTCATAATAATTATATTGTTCACTTCTTGAAAGTGAATGCCTAGATGTTGCCACTGAAATGCAACTAAAATAGGCCTCTGTGTTATGTTGCAACTGAATTACAAAGTGTGAGAAGATTGTCCATAGTAAAAAATCAGTACAAAAATTCAGGTGCATTTAAGTTGTCAAGCAGCAAAAATTTACATAAGCAATTATGACCAATGTACAAGCACTATGACATTATTCCATTTCTCTAAACCAATTCCATTAACTAGGAAAGGCCTTATTACACGATATATAAATGCAATAATAATAATAATAATACATATTATATGACATATAAAATTTATGACTGTCGCTGTTTATTCTGCCATTTACTTTGTGTAACTCTGACAATGGTGCCTTTTCACTCACTTATTAGGCCTATTGATTATTTAGTTATGAATACATATTCACTGCTTTTTCATAACTGATCGAAATTCTCGCAATGACTTTGCAGGCGGTTCATTAAATTATATACTTACTTACTTACTTACTTACTTCCTTATTCGGCATGACACTGAAAATTAGTGTGCCCAAGGGTCCGCGATTAATCGATGAGAGTCCTCATGAAATGTAAGTGTAAATTGATCCCCAAAACCAGGATCACTCCGAAAACAATTATTATCTATGACCAGTGCTATATAAAGCAAGGATACAGAAGTTGAGATGATTACAAGAAACGACAGGACATTAGCGTATTAAAGTATAGGCTATTTGCACCTTACGTGCGTGTTACGCTTTCAGCTTTCAACTTCAACTTCAACTTGTTTATTGATCCCAAAAAATATGAAAACAGACAATTGTGCGTTCATAATAGTACACAAAGTGAATAAATTGCAGCTAACAATTATGCATTCATAATAGTACACAAAGTAATTAATTACAGTTAACAATTAATAATTGTGAATGGCATAGCTTAGTGTACAATCATTACTGTGAAATGTAGGGAGCAATAGGCTACACGAAGGGAGTGATCCCGCTATTGGGGCCTATTTACCAAAGGAAAAAATTCTTCACTGTAATATGATTAATGATAATAGAAAGGAAACAGATGGAAATGGCAGTATTTTTGGAATCAATTAAATTACAGCAGTGGGATACCTTCCCTCTGCTCAACTTAAAAAGAATGGAAAACAACAAACAAACCACAGAATAAATGGGTTGTTCATTTTACATTTTTTAATGTGTGTAGGCCTACACGAATTAGGGATTTAAATCGAACGAGACTCCTGGATGCACGAATATTTTCCGGTATATTATTCCATAAAAGAGGACCCTGATACTTAATAGAAAACTTTCTAGTGTTCGTTTTAGCAAAGACCCTTATGTAGATTCTATTATTTCTAATGCCTTTAGTATATAAGTTAGGTCTAAAATAGGATGAGAATGCATATTCACTGCTTTTTCATAACTGATCGAAATTTTTTTTCGGGAGGAGACATACTCATAATAACATATGCATTGTTTTGCAGAAATTTAATACACAAAATGAACCTACTAAACGATACATTTTCCCCAATTTCGGTGAAAAATAAGACTTCATCTAAGCAGTAATAATAATTATATAATTCAAAACAGTCAACCGCCAAGACATCTAAAATCGAATTCGAAACTCGAAAGTACACATATACTCATTAATATTCATGACCCTATGGCCGTGCTTTGATGGAAAATAATTGAAAATATTCTAAACAAACCAAAACACAATATTATTATCATAATCTCAATTTCGTAAAATAATATTTTATATACTGTTTGTGTGTTTGGTAGTGCCTTTGACCTACTAGATTAGCGGTCGCCAATGTCATTTATTATGGACTACTCTATTCGAGATTATACAACCCATGACGTCATATTCGCATTGCGTTCAAAAGCTGAACGCACGCGTTGAAATATCGTGTCGACTTGCGTACTGAAATTGAACGCCAGTGTTCAAAATAGCCCTAAGCCGCTGCAACACGATTACGTGTATAGCCTAGTGTACTTTTACAAAAGCTGCAGACATTGAAATTTAAAGTAGGCCTAATTATTCATGTCATTTACATTTTATCGTTGTTTCTAGTAAGTGTGCTTACAACACTTCAGTAGCGGCAGTAGCCTAGGCCTACGCGTCGAGCTTTGTCGTTATGTTGCGCCATCATTAGGCTATTGCCTGACAGTGTTCCTACAGGCCTAGGCCTACATGATTTCGATAAATTTTCAACACGACTTAATACTTAATTATTTGCATCTACAAATCATGCAGATTTTTCACTATATAAGTAGGGCCTATAGGCCTACAGTCTCAGGTTTCCAGCGTCTTTTATAATCTCTCATGCACAGACACACGTGCAGTCTGTTGTATGTAACTTGAACGCGTCTTCAACACAGCATAGTGAACACACGAGTTCATGTATCTGTACACTCGTGTTAATTTATAGAACGCATTAGGTGTTCTGCTGGACGTGTCCGGCGTTCCGAGGATTTACAGTGTAGAGGCTGTCCAACCAGCCCAAAGGATGTAGAAAGACGTTCCAGGAGGATGGAGTGGTCCACAGAATCAAATGCAGAAGAAACGTCAAAAGAGCCAAGAGCGTAACCTGACCATGGTCCATAGCGGAGTACAGGTCAGAAAGAAGCCGGATGCTATCCGATGCAATGCAGCTCGTTAGACACCTTTAAAACAAATCTAGGGTGCCTTATTATATATACCATAATATTTAAATATGGTTGAAAGTTGACTCGACTCAGAAACTGCGCAAAGTTAAATATACAAACTTCTCCCATTTATAATTCATAAATATAAAACGAATGAAGCAATTTGTCGTAGTTTTATCTTAAATTTTCATCATGTAGTGGCAAATCCGCCGATTTCAAAGTAGGCTACACTATAATATTAAATATTTCAGGATTTAGGGCAATCTGAATTCAAATAATATAAAGTCACTGGATTTTTTCTTTAAATTTCCAATGCTTGTGCTTCTTCAATAAAAAATAAGCCGACGTTAAATGAAATTGATGAAACTTAATATCAATAATCAGTAGTATGTAGAAAAATCGAGAAGTTGTAGGAATTGCGTGTGTAGAGCGAACGCCCTCAACATGAATTCGATGCACGGTTTCTCCAGTTGATGTCTTAGTGAGCATTGGGTACACTGGTAACTATTCCCTGCTCGTCGACAAAGATTTTGACACGAGTTGGGCTGTAATCCATTGTTTCATAACCGAGATCAGGCAAAATCTGAGGCTGATGTTAAAACACAATAAAAATAAGTTATTACAGGTTAGGCTTTACAAGCAAACGATTTTAAAACAATCAAATCTACAGTCATGGCCAAAAGTTTACGAACACCAAATTTTTTCATAATTTTCGTGGATATTTCAGCACTGCGCTCTACCATGGTCACTCCTGGGCTACTTTTATTAGTGAAATGTGCTGCCACCAAGCTGCTGCCAACCTGCCAAGCTGCCACCAAGCTGCCGCCAAGCTGCCTAGCTGCCGCCAAGCTGCCAAGCTGCCTAGCTGCTGCCAAGCTGCTGCCAAGCTGCCACCAAGCTGCTGCCAAGCTGCCACCAAGCTGCCGTCAAGCTGCCAAGCTGCCGCCAAGCTGCCAAGCTGCCACCAAGCTGCCGCCAAGCTGCCAAGCTGCCTAGCTGCCACCAAGCTGCCAAGCTGCCAAGCTGCCACCAAGCTGCTGCCAAGCTGCCACCAAGCTGCCGTCAAGCTGCCAAGCTGCCGCCAAGCTGCCAAGCTGCCACCAAGCTGCCAAGCTGCCAAGCTGCCGCCAAGCTGCCAAGCTGCCAAGCTGCCGCCAAGCTGCCAAGCTGCCACCAAGCTGCCAAGCTGCCGCCAAGCTGCCAAGCTGCCACCAAGCTGCCGCCAAGCTGCCAAGCTGCCACCAAGTTGCCGCCAAGCTGCCACCAAGCTGCCGCCAAGCTGCCACCAAGCTGCCACCAAGCTGCCGCCAAGCTGCCAAGCTGCCACCAAGCTGCCAAGCTACCGCCAAGCTGCCAAGCTGCTGCCAAGCTGCCACCAAGCTGCCGCCAAGCTGCCAAGCTGCCACCAAGCTGCCGCCAAGCTGCCTAGCTGCCGCCAAGCTGCCAAGCTGCCGCCAAGCTGCCAAGCTGCCACCAAGCTGCCGCCAAGCTACTAACCTGGCGGCAGTTTGGCAGCTTGACGGCAGCTTGGTGGCAGCTTGGCAGCTTGACGGCAGCTTGGTGGCAGCTTGGCAGCTTGGTGGCAGCTTGGCAGCTTGGCAACATGGCACCTTGGCGGCTGCTTGGCGGCAGCTTGGCGGAAGCTTGGTTGCTGGGTAGCTTGGCGGCAGCTTGGCAGCTTGGCGGCAGCTTGGTGGCAGCTTGGCAGCTTGGCGGCAGCTTGGCAGCTTGGCGGCAGCTTGGTGGCAGCTTGGTGGCAGCTTGGCAGCTTGGCGGCAGCTTGGTGGCAGCTTGGTGGCAGCTTGGCGGCAGCTTGGTGGCAGCTTGGCAGCTTGGCGGCAGCTTGGTGGCAGCTTGGCAGCAGCTTGGCAGCTTGGCAGCTTGGTGGCAGCTTGGCAGCTTGGCGGCAGCTTGGCAGCTTGGCGGCAGCTTGGCAGCAGCTTGGTGGCAGCTTGTTGGCAGCTTGGCGGTAGCTTGGCAGCTTGGCGGCAGCTTGGTGGCAGCTTGGCAGCTTGGCGGCAGCTTGGTGGCAGCTTGGCAGCTTGACGGCAGCTTGGTGGCAGCTTGGCAGCTTGGCGGCAGCTTGGCAGCTTGGCGGCAGCTTGGTGGCAGCTTGGCAGCTTGGCGGCAGCTTGGTGGCAGCTTGGCAGGTTGGCGGCAGCTTGGTGGCAGCACATTTCACTAATAAAAGTAGCCCAGGAGTGACCATGGTAGAGCGCAGTGCTGAAATATCCACGAAAATTATGAAAAAAATTGGTGTTCGTAAACTTTTGGCCATGACTGTAAGACAAACCATAGGTTAATCAAAAGTACGAGACACACACACACACACAGACAGACAGACGGACGGACGGACGGACGGACAGACATAGAGAGACAGAGAGAGGGAGAGACAGAGAAAGAGAAAGAGAAGGAGAAAGAGAGAAAATAGAGGGAGAGAGAAAGACAGACAGACAGACAGACAGACATATTGCCAAGCATTATCGCTCTTCTGAAATGGACCGCGGAAAATCGGCGGACCCGTGTCACGGCCAGCACGCAGTCCAGTCAAGAAATTTGCGAAAAAAATGATGGAATTGTTTGGTCACAGTCCTAATGAAACGCAATTTAAAAGTTCCTTTAAGATCAGATGGAACATTCTTAACTTACATGCCAACCTGACCATTCCTTGAGAATCTGCGCATTCGCGTCTTCTCCAGTCTGAAATAAAGTAGCACAGAAGGTTAAGACAGTATATCTCTCGCGGGGGGGGAGGGGGCGGCTCTTCGCACTGGAAGCGCTGCTGCTTGGGTTAACTGGAAGAGCAACTTTGGAAATGTGTGAATACAATACAATATCATACATGTGCATACACTTCAATTAATGATCTCTTAAGCCGGTGTCACGAAACAGAGTAGGCCTATCCCCCTAATAATCGTATCCCAGATGAAGATAAGTTTTGAAAAAACGCCATCTCGCGCGTGCTCATTTGCTTTTGTTTTTAACATCACCAGCAACAGTTGTGTTTAGTAGCAGTTGTGTCTAGTAGCCCTAGCTAAGTTTGTTTTCTTTATTTTTAGAGTACTTATAACATTTAGGTACCTAAGAACACCTATGAACACTTAAGTGTTCTTAGGTGTTCTTATAGTCACTAATCGAATTCGAGTGGCCATGTTTTAAACATTGCTCAGGATATAATTGGAGTCACTTTAAATTTTGTTTGCAGCATAAATCTGTCGATTATACGGATTTTTCAATAATAATTTGAAGCTGGGGATAGAATGGCTCATCACTCGGATACTCTATGGGCCTACCAGATATATATTTCATCCAGAGGATGGATTAATTTATCCCAGGATAGTTTTAAGAGGATAGAATATCCCGCGACAGCAGCAATGGACGACTCGCAATGATATTATTAAGTTCCCATGCCGAACGAATTATCAGCCGATTGCCATTAGCCTACCAGCGTATATGACGCCAATACTACATTCCACCGTAATTATGTCTTTGAGATAATTGGGAGAAGAGATCCAATAATGTTGCAATCACGCATAATGTTTTTCTTACCTGTCCAACCAGCTCCGGCCATGATGTCTTTTCTGGTAACTTAGGAAAACCCCATCCTTCATCGTCTCCCCGTCCGCCTATCGCTGGTGGGCGGCTATGGACCACCCCCAAGGGCCCCGGACCCTTAACTTCCAAGAGTCCCCATCCGCGTTCTGCTGATATCTCAGCACTGAAAAGACAAAACTGATAATTTCAATGACTGTCATAATTATCTGCTTTGGTTCTCCGAATAACGTGCTATTGCGATTCTTTTCCCTATTTCGTGCATAGCTACAGTTGTAGAATGTGAGCGTTTGTATCGAGCAAATGAAGACCTCTTACTTACTTACATGCAGCAATATCACACACAGCTACCCTGCCAGAATGTCCTTAAAGGACTCATAATTATAATGTGGGATTCTTCTATGACCTGCTAGCTGAATTAACCGGCGCTGCTTGAGACATTTTTTTCACCCCTCGCCACGCCTCACCCCGCTCCCACTCCGACCTTCTATCCATGCCCTCTTTCATACCGTCCCCAAACCCGGTCACGCCCATTCCTGCGCGCCACACGGCCTCAACCCTACCGCACCTTCCAACCCCTGCCCCACCGCCCCAACCCATCCCCGCCCTACCCACCCACCATACCCAGCCTCACTCGTCCCCACACATAGCAACATTAGAAAGAGACGCTTTATAAACGTTCAGATACGATATATAACTTATTATCATAGGCGGAGTTTATCAGGGGTTATGGTGGGAGTGCTAAAGCCCCCCCCCCAAGAAGCTCCATAATCATGTTTTTTACCGTGTAAATGGTCTATTTTTTCGGGCTTAGCCCTCCAAGGACTTCCAAGTGACGACTAAAAAAGGGTCATCAGCTGTTTCGGCTGGGAAATACATAGTAAGTGTTTCATGAGATTTGAACTTGACGACTAAAAAAGGTCATCAACTTGCGCCGCGCCTTCAGGACCAAATTTTTAACCCCCCAAAAACGGAAACCAAACTCCACCCATGCTTATTATTATTATTGTCGTTATTTTATCTTATCCTGCGATCATCCGTTCATACTTACCAGTATTATACTTACATGCACGTGTTTCTGGCCATCGACCAGATATGACGCACAATCGCACATCCAGTTATTTAACTACTAAATACAACGACCTACAAATAATTATTTGTAACTCGCTTAATTGTTCTCACCTGACAAAGGCCAACGCCGACAAAAAAACAATTGCAAACGGCAACTTCATTTTCCTCCGTGTTTCTGAACGAATTCAAGTTGGACACTGAAGCAAGTAAGGGAAGACTCCAGCTTATATAGATGGTGTAAATCGATTGTGTGAATGCCGTCACATCAGCTGTTACCCGTAGGCTAGACACGATCGATCGATCTATCGATTGATGGGTTGGTATGTTACGTCGACACATATGTGACACAGGGGCTCAAGCCCGTCGCATAACGCTTTACGACCTTTTAATTCGATCATATGCTACAATGGCTCTTCTTTAAAATACTTGCTACAGAATGAAAATACCTGTTGTCTAACTTTTGGTATGCGGCTTGATTCTTTCATTTGTTTGGGGGAGGGGGAATCGAATAAGAAGCTTCTCCATATTCGTCATCAAACCCTCAGAAACCAATAATGAATAGGCCTAATTCAGAAAATCTGTCTGGCAATAAAGGAATATAATTATGCTGAATCAAGCGGCATAAAAATCTTCTTACTAAGCTTATTGATAGCCATCTTCCAAATTGAAGAATTTCTGCGTTCTTGACCCGTCTCGCCTATTATTTCAAGCTTCGAGCGCAATATCTAGGAAGCGACAAGCAATGGGTTTCGAACCCAAGCGGCACCTCATGGGCAGTAAGGTAAGCAATGGAGAATGACTTAGAATATTGTTTATTAGAACTGCAGCAAACGAACAGTAGCTTACAGAAGAAATTACTAATGGAGACTTTTATGCCTACAGAGAATTCAATTGATGTTGTGACTGTGGTCACATCAGCTGTTACCAGTAGACTAGACACGATCGATCGATCGTTCGATGAGATCGGTCTGTTAAGCCGACCTACGTTGGCCATAAAGAAAGAAAGTAAGTAAGAATATTCTTATTTTAAACGACCGGCATACACATATTAGTTTACAGAGGAAATAGGTAAGGGAGACATTTTATATAAAAAAGTAACATAGCAAACGGTTAGTGTGACTTGGATTTGAGCGTTCGGTTAGCTGTATCGCAACCTTCGGAGGGGAGAGGGGTGGATGTGTTGTTGTTCAATTTTGGAAACAATATCACGACTTCCAAATCTTGAATAAATTTGATACTTTTGGTTACAAGCAGGGTTTAAGGCATGCACTGTGAGGAGAAGAGTGTGCAGATCGAGAGTCATAAAATGAAACAAAGTTAAAACTTATCATCTTGAGTGAATTGATAAATTGTATCTCAACCTTCCGGTGGGGTTACAGTGGCGGGGTAGGGGTCCAGCCTTCGAAACCAAATCACGACTTTTATCGACCAAGTTACCTCCATCTGTAACGTCGACACACACGTGGCCCATAAAAAGAAGCACAGTGGAGAAATATTGATTTAATTGAAGTCTATGGATTTGAATGAGTCGGGAATTGTCACAAAGGCTGTTACCAGTTGCCTTAGGCTAGACATCTTCGATCGATGTGTCCATCTGTTGCAACGAAACACGTGGACCATAACGGAAGCAACGTGGCAAAAGTTTGGATTGATTTGGCCTAAAGTGATTCGGGAAACTAGCCCGTAGCCATACAGTGTTTAATCTAAACGTCTCTAGGGTGAGGTCCACCCAGGAATGATATTTTCCACACTATACCCCTGAAAAATTGGGGCACGTTCTATACATGTAAATACGTACTGTCCCCAGAAAATTTAGACAGGTGACAATTTCCACCCGCCACTTCTAGAAAATTCGACAGGTCCAGAAACCTGAATGTCCCAAAGCAGGTGGTGGGGACTGGATTAAGCACTGCTCGGTGGATGTTCAGTTTTCACAACTTGGTTAAATTCGTCTTTTGTAGGCCCAATAACTTGTGATTTATTCGTTCATACTACGAATAGCATTGCAATCATACTGATGCACAAAGTGGATTTGAGAAATTCACACTTATGTTATGCTCGTATGATTAATTCATTTGTTGGGAAGGGGAATCGAATAAGAAGCTTCTCTATATTCGTGCCATCAAACCCTCAGAAACCAACAATGAATAGGCTAATTCAGAAAATCTGTCTGGCAATAAAGGAATGTAATTATGCTGAATCAAATAACGTTAGCGGCATAAAAATCTTCTTACTAAGCTTATTGATAGCCATCTTCCAAATTGAAGAATTTCTGCGTTCTTGACCCGTCTCGCCTATTATTTCAAGCTTCGAGCGCAATAGCTAGAAAACGAAAAGCGATGTGTTTCGAGCCCCAGCGTCACATAAATATGGACAATAACGTCAGTAACTGAGTATAAGCCTGTGGATATTGTTTATTAGACTTCAGGCAAACGTACAATAGCTTACAGAAGACATAAATAATAAAGACATTTATGGCTATAGACAATGTCATATTATTGATGTTGTGATTGTAATTTGTAATCATACATTTATATATATATATATAGGCTATATATGTACAGGGTGGGCCAGCATAAATGTCCCGACTTTGCACGCGTATAACTTCGCCAATTTTTAACATTTATTTATACTTAATGCATCAAATTAAAGGTATTTCACTCTAGTATGAACTCTAAAAAAAGTCGAACTGATACTAGTTTAGGTTTTAATTCTATACTTGGAACAGCGCTAGCTACCATTTTTTGTCATTACTGACGCATTATGGCGCCGTTTCCTCGGGAAATTCTATCGTTTTTTGCTAAAACGCGCGTAGACACGATCATTTTGGGTGTTTGTAGGTTCCCTACCATGAATATCTTCTAATCGCAAAACCACGTCCTTTCAATTTTGCCAACAACCGTGCACTGCCATGCGCTGCTTCAGACGCTTGCACGCTGCCAGCCGTTTCTTTGCGTAAGAGCTGGAGAGTTCGCTGGACTTCTCGTCGACAAATTACTTTAACTTTAGGTCTATAGTCTTTTCCAATACGTTATTCAGTGCTTCTAAGACTGCCTGTTTTGCGCTGAATTTGCATGCAGGGCCTGCCCTGGTCATTGTCTTGACTGCAAATGTACGCGGACACACGAGCAATGTTAGCGGATGAGAGCGCCGTGCGCTCCGATTCCCATGGTTTGCGAGTAGAAAGTCCTGTTTTATCAATGTTCCGCAGCAGATAATACAAGGTATTGTTTATTCTATCCTCTGTTAGAATATTCGTTAATAATTTCACACGAATTAAATCCCTTATCAGTTCGTAAAATTAAGATCGAAACGCGATCATCGTCTGTCAACGGCGCCATGTTGCGTCACAAATGATAGCAAAATATGGTAGCTAGCGCTGTTCCAAGTAAGCTTATAGAATTAAAACCTAAACTAGTATCAGTTCGACTTTTTTAGAGTTAATACTAGAGTGAAATACCTTTAATTTGATGTATTAAGCATAAATAAATGTTAAAAATTGGCGAAGCTATACGCGTGCAAAGTCGGGACATTTATGCTGGCCCACCCTGTATATATATAATTGTAATTGTAATCGTACATCTATTATATAGCGCCCCTTAAAGAAAACTCCTCAGACCGTGATAATTATGGTCACATCAGCTGTTGCCGGTAGACTAGACACGATTAATCGATCGATCGTTTGATGAGATCGGTCTGTTAAGCCGACCCACGCTGGCCACAAAGAAAGAAAGTAAGTAAGAATATTCTTATTTTAAACTACCAGCATACACATATTGGTTTACATAGGAATAGGTAAGGGAGACATTTTATGCCTATAGAAATCGATTTTGTGAATGCGGTTACATTCTGTTACCAGTAATTGGCGAGACTGTTACGACGACGCATGTGTGATATATCAAAAAAGTAACAGTCATGGCAAAACGGTTAGTGTGACTTGGCCTTGAGTGGTTCGGTAAACTGTATCGCAACCCTCGAAGGGGATAAGGGGTGGAGTTGTTGTTGTTCAATTTTGGAAACAATATCACGACCTCTAAATCTTGAATAAATTTGCTGCTTTTGGTTACAAGCAGGGTTTAGGGCACTGTGAGGAGAAGAGTGTGCAGATCGAGCGTCATAAAATGAAAGAAAGTTTTAAAAGGTTAGCGTGATTATGGTCTTGAGTGAATTGATAAATTGTATCGGAACCTTCCGATGGGGGTGTGGAGGGCAGTGGCGGCGCCAGGGGACTGGGGGGCTAAGCCCCCTACAAGAGGCTTAGCCCCCCCTAAAAAAGGGCCATCCGAATTTTTTGCATTGAAAAATCTACGATTTTCGGTCGAAGACTAAAAAAAGGGGTCGTCAGAAATTTTGGCGGCGAAAATGGACAATTTTCATGAGATTTCGGTCGATGACTAAAAAAAAAGTCGTCAGAAATTTTTACGGATGAAAATGTGAAATTTTCGCCGCGAGGCTTCAGCTCCCCCAAACTGAAATCCTGGCGCCGCCACTGGTGGAGAGGGGTAGTGGGTTCAGCCTTCCGAACCATATCACGACTTTTATTGGCTAAGTTACCTCCATCTGTAACGCCGACACACACGTGCAGTGGCGGCGTCAGGATTTCAGTTTTGGGGGGCTGACTTCGCGGGAAAAATGTTTTATTTTTCATCCGGCAAATTTTCTGACGACCTTTTTTAGTCATTCGGCCGAAATCTCCTAAATGTTTATTTATGTACGGATTTTGGGGGGACTGACCGCTAAAATATATAATTTTACAAGTAAAAAAAGGATTGCCGTTTTGGGGGGCTTAGCCCCCTAGCCCCTTTGGCGCCGCTACTGCACACGTGGGTCATAAAAAGAAGCAACGTTGGGAAAAGCTTGATTTTATTGAAGTCTATATGGATTTGAGTGATTCGGGAATAGTTAACACATAGGCTGTTACCAGTTACTTTAGGCTAGACACATTCGATCGATGTGTCCATCTGTTACAACGAAACACGTGGACCATAACGGAAGCAACGTGGCAAAAGTTTGGTTTCATTTGGCCTGCAGTGATTCGAGAAACTAGCCCGTAACCATACAGTGTGTAATCTAAACGTCTCTGGGGAGTGAAGTCTACCCAGAGGTAACCCGTCATAATAGCCCTGTCGAAACAGCCCCGTCAAAACAGACCCGTCATAATCGCCCAAGGACAAAACAGCCCAGAAAAAATCAGTTCCCGACACAATAGCCCCGTCGAAATAGGTCCGTCAAAACAGCCCGTGTAAACAGTTCCGTGAAAATAGTCCAGTCATAGACACCACCGACAACTCAGTTCCAGAACTTTCATTTCAGATATAAAAAAAACATTCATCCAGCTTCCATTTCTTAAGCGTTTTATCATTCATTCAGCTTCTATTTCACACATATAAAATACCTTCAGCCAGCTTCCATTTCTCAAGCGTTTTATCGGTCATACAGCCTCTATTTCAGATATATAAAAGCCTTCATCCAGCTTCCATTTCTAGCATTTTATCATTCATCCAGCTTCTATTTCAGATCTATAAAATCTTCATCCAGCTTCCATTTCTTAAGCGTTTTATCATTCATCCAGCTTCTGTTTGAGATATAAAATAAATTGGTCCCGCTTCAATTTCTCAAGTGTTTTATTATTCATCCAGCTTCTATTTAAATACATTGATCCCGCTTCGTTTTCTCAAGCGCCTTATCATTCATCCAGCATCTATTTCAGACATATAAAATATTTTTTTATCCCGCTTCGATTTCTCAAACGTTTTATCATTCATCCAGCTTCTATTTAAGATATAAAATACCTTGATCCCACTTCGATTTCTCAAGCGTTTTATCATTTATCCAGCTTCTATTTCAGACATATAAAATACCTTGATCCCGCTTCGATTTCTCAAGCGTTTTCTCATCCATCCAGCTTGTGATTTTTTTCTCAAAGGGCATTTCGAACCAAACAAACTCTTTTGCGAAATATAAGTAGCCGCCATAATAAGAATCGTTTGAAGCGCAATCAACGTCACAAAGAATAAAACAGGATCAAGGTATTTTATATCTTAAACAGAACCTGGATGAGTGATAAAACGCCTAAGAAATGGAAGCGTGATGAAGGCTTTATAGATCTTAAATAGAAGCTGGATTAATGTTTTCTTAGATCTGAAATAGAGGCTGGATGAGTGATAAAACGCTCGAGAATTCGAAGCGGGATCAAGATATTTTAGATCTTAAATAGAGGCTGGATGAATGATAAACGCTTAAGAAATGGAAGCTGCATGAAGATTTTTATATATCTGAAAGAAAAGCTAGATGAGTGATAAAACGCTTCAGAAATGGAAGCGGGATCAAGACTTCTAAATATAATATTATAAAATAGAAGCTGGATGAGTGATAAAACACTTAAGAAATGGAAGCGGGATAAAGGTATTTATATCTTAAATAGAAACTGGATGGATGATGAACGCTTGAGAAATCGAAGCTGGATGAAGGTTTTATAGATCTTAAATAAAGGTTGGATTGACGAAAAGGCTTAAATCCGACTTCTATTAATAGTTCTTTTTATCAACGCCATCATTTCCGGAAGCCATCTGAAACTTTACAAGCATTATTTTCATCAATTCGGCTTCGTTAAAAAGACGTTAATTTCGTCAGTTTTTTAAACGAAAATCGTGTGTTCTTCCACGACTTTGTCGGTCCCCGACAAAATAGCCCCGGGCTGTTCTGACGGGGCTATTTTGACGGGGCTATTGTGTCGCTGGGCGATTTTGACGGGGTTGTTTTGACGGGGCTATTTTGACCGGGCTATTATGACGGGGTGCCCTACCCAGGAATGATATTTTCCACCCTACTCTCCTGAAAAAATTGGGGCACGTTCTATACATGTAAATGCGCACTATCCCCAGAAATTTTGACAATTGACAATTTCCACCCGCCACCCCTAGAAAATTCAAAAGGTCCAGAAACCTGAATGTCCCCAAAGTAGGGGGGGACTGCATTAAGCACTGCACGGTGGAAGTTTAGTTTTCGAAACTCGGTTAAATTCGTCTTCTGTAGGTCCAATAACTTGTGATTTATCCGTTCGTACTACGAATAGCATTGCAATCATACTGATGCACAAAGTGGATCTGAAAAATTCACACTTGGACAACTCTGTGAATATAATGCATGTTCTTCACTTCCTGCTTTGCATTCTTCAAGCTCTTGTTAAAAAATTTGACCGTGAACATTGTGTTTGGCCCCGCTTGCAAAAAAAACCTGCGGCCGAGTATGGCGATAACCGGAATCCTGGAGAATGGTGGAGGATAAGGACAATCATTTTATGACACACCGAAGTTAAACAGCAGCCAGCGAACCATCCAGATTATTTTACATGTTTGGCAACTTCTAGATTATAAGACGATTTATATGGCGCCGTAGCACAGCCGAGGCCAAAGGAAAGGGCGCTGTTCATAGTGTAAAAATAATGAAGTCAGGAGTTTCATTCGTCAGAAGTGCTACCGTTTCAGATAAGTTTTGAGTCTACTGTCTAGATTTAAATCCGTCCAGAGATTTGCATTCTTCACATAGTCGGGAACGAACCATTGAACTGTTCTCAGACGAATGAAGTGTACGACTGTGGAGAGGTCTAACTTCTGAGCCACGCCATCCTCTAACATTTCTGCACTTCCTGTGGAAGTTAACATCCTGAACTTCCTGAGGAAGTTAAGTTGTGCATCGAGTTCGGGGTGGGTGATCGTCGTGGCCGGTCAAGCGTATACGCTACTATAACCACTTACAAGCTTGTATAGGGCCTACACGCGCCACACATTGCCTTATACATCTGTCGTCTTATGCATTAGCGTGCTTGATTTCTTTCATGAAATACTGCTATAGACCCTAATAATTATTACGTCTAGCGTCTACAAAACAAGCGCACGTGCTGCCACCTGTCCCCATGTGGTAGACAACTTAATGTCTTCGAGGAGAAGAAAATATTTGCGGGGTGGGCCAATTTTCCGGTATTCTGCCTTTATTGCACAATGCGGCAGATGTTCCCCCAATCGGATACAAATTTGTTTATTGCTCACTTACGTCTCCAAGCGGAAAGAGAGCTCTCGGGTAACACCCTTTCTCACATTTCTTACATTACTCCTCTTGTTAAACGTTTGCTTAGAAAAGGAATGGATGAAAAGGCACGCAAGGCTGACCTTGGCTGAGGCAATTAGTTTTAAAATGAGCTCAATGATTGCTCAACATTGATGCATAATCTTGAGCAATCTATCTATCCATCGATCGATCGAGGATAGTTGGATAGATAGATAGATAGATGGATGGATGGATGGATTGATAGATAGATAGATAGATAGATAGATAGATAGATAGATAGATAGATAGATAGATAGATAGATAGATAGATAGATAGATAGATAGATTCTGGGTATTTTGCCATGAATGGATGGATGGATTGATGGATGGATTGATAGATAGATAGATAGATAGATAGATAGATAGATAGATAGATAGATAGATAGATAGATAGATAGATAGATAGATAGATAGATAGATAGATAGATAGATAGATAGATAGATAGATAGATAGATAGATAGATTCTGGGTATTTTGCCATGAATGGATGGATGGATTGATGGATGGATGGATTGATAGATAGATAGATAGATAGATAGATAGATAGATAGATAGATAGATAGATAGATAGATAGATAGATAGATAGATAGATAGATAGATAGAAAAATAGATAGATAGATAGATGGATAGACAGACAGACAGACAGACAGACAGACAGACAGACAGACAGACAGACAGATAGATAGATAGATAGATAGATAGATAGATAGATAGATAGATAGATAGATAGATAGATAGATAGATAGATAGATAGATAGATAGATAGATAGATAGATAGATAGATAGATAGATAGATAGATGATAGATAGATAGATAGATTCTGGGTATTTTGCCATGCTGAGTCAAACATTTACCATAATTTTGATACTGCAGTATGACATTTTTTAAAGCCGGATAATCGTAATTTTCAAACTTCTAAAGCGCCTCTATAGAAGGCCACGAGCAGCGCACCAGCTTGCTCACGAGGGTTCACTGAAAGCAATTTTTAAAGAAAATAAGCCAATAGGTTATATTTCAAGGCAATTAAAGCTCATAGCCATTCGTTGTTAAAATTTCGTTGAGAAGTAAAATGTCAAAATATTCGAAAAATCCGGGAGCAGATGCCTATCAATGCTCCAAAGATCATTAACGCCCTCCGCCTTCATTCAGGCTTGGAGGGAGAGGCTGCCACTCCTTGACACTAAGGCAGTGTCACGGTACAATTATCTCCGAGAGCTATGCTGCCTTACGTTGGATATCCAAGGACGTCGTCCGCTGTATACGTTCTGCTGGAAAGGAAGTCCTCTTAGTTCCTCTTGCCCGTACTGCAACCAATTATAAGAATAGACTGAATAGAGCCTTCTCTGTGGTTGAACCAGTGGTCTGGAATGACCCTCCTTTAGAGTTACGCCTACACCTTTATACCCTATATTCCCAGAATCCTTCCCTACTAAACTTATAACTGTCTTTTTTAGAGTCTAGTGAGCCTCTGCGTAGTTTTTCATGAAGGGCGCTATGTAAATTTCCGAATGAATGGATGCGGGTGGTAGAGTTTGTTGCACTTGTAACTGTGTTTGCTTGGCCCGTGCAGTAGGCCTACTTCACGACATTTGGTGGCTACGGTCGTCATGGCCGAAGTTTATCAGTGGCTAGGGGGTAGGGTGATTCAGAAAAAATTATTTTTGAAATTTAATGAGCATAGTTGCTAATTTTGTTCCTTTTGGGTACAGATTAAATTATGTAAAAGAAATTTTGAAATCAAATGCATTTTAGGTTATGCTCAATGAGCACAAAGTTTACATAATTATAGTTGTATTCAAAGTTCCAGTTTGAGATAATGGCCATGACTGTGATATAGCACACACTAAATAAAGTTAAAGGATCCAAATAATTGCGTTTTTAGTAACTCAAAGTGGAGATAAGAACTCAGATATTCATTCACTATTACAAATTAACTTAGAAAAGTCCACAATTCAGCAGGAATCCTATGCTGCCTGATCGATTTGTATCTTTGTACAACTACATGTCATTCACTCACATGCCACCGGACCAGCTATCCATGCTCTCACGTTTACACATGTAGATCTTGAAAATACATGAAATTCAGTGGAAATTCTTCTCTCAGAGTCTGTCTGTCAATTGAAATTGATTTCTGATACTACAAGTCCTGAAACAATAGGTGACTTTTGTTCTTCATGCAACCAGATGCGCCTTTTTGCCTGAAATGACAAACTCCATTACCAGCTGTCTCTTCTTGAATCAGTAGGCACAATTCCGTCACATTCTTCTCTTGCTGACAATTGATGGCTTGCGATGATCAGTTAAGAATGATAATAATAGAGCTTTCGTCTGCATTTTAACAATTTACTTAAATTGCAGTGGTAACTGCCAAGATAGTGAACTTCCTGTCTGACAAGTTTATTTGATCCAATGCAGATCCTGATTTGAAGAATGAATGGTTTATCGCTGCTGTATCTTCCTGTTAACCTTCAGGAAGAGTAGATTATTCAAATGTTTTTGTAGTACATTGAGATATTGACATCTTTAATCATAATCATCAGTGTTCTCCATCGTCATCGTCTTCGTCACTATCCTCTTTGTCATCATTCAAGTCACTGCTCTTGTAGCCTCTAGTTGCCTGGTTACTCAAACAAGATCCTTTAGCTGATTTTCTTATCATTGTTATCTTATACCTGGCTTTTATTGTCTCATCCTTTGCTCTGCAACTCTCTCATGACTCCTCATTGACAACAGTCATGCTCATTTTTCATGATTCTTGCTGATCTGCTAAAAAAAACTGCTTAAACTTATCAATATTGATAACTTGCTCACCTTAGGCTAAATGCAATATCAAAAACGAGATGTACTTTCAACAAATACTTCTCACTTTTTTGTGACTCAGAGTCGTTGCTTCTGTTATCTTTATCTATAAACTCTTTCCTATGACATTTTATAGACTGAACTGCTTTATGGATTCGTGCCTTATTCCAAATTCAGATTGACTTGATTTTCAAGCTCTTTTACACAGCCTTCTTCAAAAATTGCAATGATGAAAAAGTAGAAAGGTATGTAGTGTGTGGCCTCTTGTAGGCAATACATTAATATAGGAAGGGTAACTTCTGGTTTTCCAATCAACCAAAGTTCTGTTTTCAACCTTGTTGCAGTAGTGAAAAAGACTCTTCCACTTAAAATTCAGAAAAATGGCATTTTCACAAAAAAACACTCATGGAAAGAAAATTTTAAAAACTTTAATTTAAGAATAGTGCATAAAAATGCATTTAGCTAACTTTCTCTCACTGCCAAGAGCAATGCATAGACAGCTAAAAATATGCAGTTGCACTTTTCATAGACGTACATGGAAACCTATTCCTGCTTCATAACAATGATGTTGCAGCTCAGAATATATATATAAAAATTCAGCAGGTTTCTTTATAATAAACAACAAAGCAAGACTTGATTGTTTATGTATGGCCTTTGACTATGCACACAATTCTTACTTTCAGGATTGTAGCTTTATCTAATAAGAATTGCTGTATTCCAGGTCTCGTCAATGGCAGGTGCATTGCTTTCTTCATGTATGTCCCATGTAATATTTCAGGGGCATTGAGCACCCAGTAAACAATAATATATTACAGTGAAATTTGGTTGCAGTGCTGAATAAGATCAAAGGAACAAAATTATCTACTATGTCAGCCAAAAATAAAAAAAATAATTTTCTCCCATTGTGACGTGAATCACCCTACTAGGGGGGGCTAAGCCCCCAAGAAGACCCAAAATCTTTTTTTTACCGTGTAAACGGTATCTTTTCCTGGGCTCGCCCCCTCCCCCCAAGAAGTCGCAGTGTTTGTAATTTCAGTTTAACGACACTATGTGACAATAAAGTTCAGTGGCGCCACCCTCCTTTATCAACGCTTGAGACTGGCGCCACCGGTGAAGGAATAGCAGCGAATAGACGGATCAAGAGTTTAACGACACTGTGAGATAGCAACGGCGGTTTGACGTAAAGAGAGGTTTTTGCGATATATTTCGGCTGTTCCACCCATAGATATGATAAACTTATTAAAATTTTGAGTTTATCTGGTGAATCGTCCAAGACGTGTGTTTGGCCGTGATTGGCTGAACCATGGGCGGAGACTTCGGGGGACAGAGGGACGGTCCCCTCAATGTTTGTGATGGGGGACAGTCCATGCATTTGTCCCCCCCCATTGGTGAAGTGTGAAGCGTTAGGAAATGCACATTTGATGAATATACTGCATGGTGACGTTATAGCGTGATAACTTGATAAGAAGAGATTTTCGAGTAAATGACGAAACGACCAAAATAAGGTCATCAACTACCTTGGCAGGGAAAATTGGTATTTTTTTCTGAAAATTTCTACCAAATGACAAAATAAGGTCGTCAGAAAATTTCGTCGATGAAAATGGAATGTGACGTCGGTCGGCGACTCAGCCGTTCGCTCAAAATGTCGCGCCTCGGGCGAGCGATTGTCCTTCGCAGGGTCACTGAGAGGGGCAAGGGGCAAATGCCCACGGCCCCTCGAATTTCAGCAAGATTAACACTCGACTGAGCGAGATCTTGTTAGCTTTGAACAGCATTCATTTGGAAATTTATAGAGCACCCTTCAAGAAACAACTACTCAGAGGCGCTCCCGACTCCAACGCGCCCCAAAAGAACAGTTTTGAGTTTGGTAAGGAAGATTGATTGGAAGAAATGAGTGACGATAGAAAGATATTGAGTATGGTGACGGGAATCATGGAGGGATCGGGGAGAAAGGGAAGACCATGCAGAGAATGGTTGCAGGACATAGAAGAGTGATGCGGTATGAATAGGCCTACACAGGAACTGACACACCGGGCACAAGACAGGGAATTATGGAAAATGCGCAGTGGACATCTACGGGCGTCGGGCTCTCAGCCCACGGATGATGAAGAAGAAGAAAAAGAAGAAGAAGATGATGAAGAAGAAGAGGAAGAAGAAGAAGAATCCTTGTAGAGTCCCAGGGTGTAGGCGTAGGTCAAATGCAAAGCCATTCCAGACCGCTGGGCCAACCATAGAGAATGCTCGGTTCTTCATGGTAGCCGTACGAACAAAAGGAACTAAGAGGACTCCCTTTTCAACGGAGCGTAGCGGACGACGTCAAAACTATTTATCTCAGGTTCTCAAAACCGACTGATAATATGATGAACGATAGTAATTGTCTACCAGAAAGAATCCCGATCTTCGCTGACTGCATGCAATCGCCGACTTGCAGTCAACACCAAATGCTAAACTGTGCAGAGCGTAATTCGATTTTATACACCTTCGAAAAAATGGTCAATTATTACTCTACATATTATATTCGCGAAGAGCGTTTGATTCTCAGATACAAGTTAATCATCACGGATGCCACTCACAGCTTTTTCCACCTAGATCTAGGTTTTTCGACCTTGCCTAGGTTTCTAAGTTTTTTGGGTCCGGATCTAGCTTTTTCTGACGACGATTTTTCTGACTTTTAAGGTTAAAAAAAGCATAGTTTGAGGTAAAAACGTAGAAAAGATGAGCAAAAAGTCGAAACATTTCCGATTCAGGAGCGAAAGACAACAATTTTTGGAGTGAAACAAGGAAAATCAGGAAATTTTTGAGAACTGAAAGACTAACGCAGTTTGTCAGAAATTTCAAGTCCGAAAGTTCTAGCCTTTTTCGTCCGGATCTGACCTTTCTTAAAATCAGAGTGGCATCCCTGGTTGTCACACGCAAGTGGCGAAAATAACAGTAGGCTTATGTGATGGCTGTTTTCAAAATATTTGTTGCCGACGTCAACGGCCTTTGTTGCGTGACGATGCCATTAAACTCCATTGGGTGAAAATTCCAATGCAAATCCACTTCCAAGTCCGGTTTGGGTCCGCTATTCCGAGGGTCCGCTATTCCGAGGGTCCACTATTCCGAAGGTCCAGTATTCCGAGGGTCCACTATTCCGAAGGTCCACTATTCCGAAGATTGTACTGTTATTTGCCTATTTATGATAAATCAGTCAGGTTTGGGTCCATTATTCCGAAGGTCCACTATTCCGAATCCTAAACCTAACCCTAACACACCGTAACCCTATAACCACCAAGGATACAGAACAAAATATAGGGGATATTCGGAATAGTGAACCCTCGGAATAGTGGGCCGACACAGTGATCTCCGAACTGATGAAGCTCGGGAATTTTTAGTGAATACAGTGATTTGATAATGGGAGCGATGTGATTGTGCTTCGACGTCCCGTCCTGGTGACAGCATGGGCTAGTGAGTTTTGGATTAGTTACAGACGTTGAATGTGTGCGCTTGAGGCGTGTGGTCTGCCGACCTGTAGCTTGTGGATTAATATCGGTTTTTAGTTAGTCTCGGGCGATTTTGTGCGTTCTAGTTTTTCTATTTCTGCGTCTGCGACTGTCTGGATATCGTAGACTATCAATTTCTGCCTTCTGAACGGATATTTTCTGGAGTTTTGTTGATACTTTAATCTTCGTTTCAATCTACATGTACAATGGATCATAAATGTATCGTATACGATTCGTTGAAGCTCCGCTCGTACAACTCTACGTCGCTACCAATCCCTCGCGTCGTACGCAAGACACTCTTCAAACTGCGTCTTTGGCGCCCGTCATGGCAGCGGCCTGTGCCTGTCTCTCCTGCTCCTCCCTCCTCCTTCGTCTCCTCTCCCTCTCTGCAGCAGTCTGGATTACCGTCTACGTCTCCTGCCCTGTCCTCCTCTCCGCCTCCTACGACGGTATGCGGTGGACAGCAGTCTGGTTCTTCGTCTGCGTCTGGCTCACCTTCTACGCCTTCGCCTCCGTCCGCCTCGCCGTCTGCTGCGACGGAGCGTGAAGGAATCGAGGGTTTGAGACTTGGAACATTTAATGCCCATTCCCTGGGAAACAAATTCATGGAAGTAGCCAACATGATAATTCACCATAACCTTGACATCCTCATTGTAACGGAGTCCTGGCACTCCACCTCATCAGACGTAGCGGTTCGCCGTTCAGCCCCCCCGGGCTTCCTCACTCTCGACGCTCCTCGTCCGATCGAGCCCCCAGCTGACCCACTGGCGCAGAACTATGGGGGTATCGTCGTGTTCTACCGAGAGCATCTACAAGTCAAAAGGATACCTCTTCCTCTAACGGTCACTACCTTCGAGTTTCTCGGATTCTCTTGTTCGACCGCCAGAGGGCCGCTTACTGCCCTCGCCCTCTACCGACCGGGCTCCGAAACGACCACACCAGTCTTCTTCTCGGAGTTCACCGCTCTTATGGAAATCTTCTCCACCTACAACACCCAATTACTCATCACTGGAGACCTTAACATTCACCTGGAACAACCAAGCCTTCCTGATTCAACCCGCTTTCACGACCTTCTATCTCAGTTCGGTCTCATCCAACAAGTAGCCGAGCCTACACACGTCTTCGGTGGCTGGCTTGATCTGATCATCACGCGGGATGATTGCGCCATCTCTGACATCAGAGTTGAGCCTCCTACCATCTCTGATCACGGCCTTCTCCTCTACACTGTTCCATACCTCTCCGTTCAACCTACATACGCCCTTCGTCACTCCCGCGGATGGAGGAATCTAAACCGGGACGCTTTCCGTAATGGATTACTCAACAGCCCTCTCTGCGTTGACCTGTCTTCACGGGCGGGGGATTCCACCGAGGAGCTTTTCGCCCTCTACGATGCGACGCTTCTTCCTCTCATCGACTCTCTCCTCCCGGTCCGTTCCCACCGGATCCGCCATCGACCGCTGGTACCCTGGTTCGATGCCCACTGTCGTGCTCTGCGTCGGGATGTTAGACGCCTGGAGCGTCGATACCGCCGCTCTCGCGACCCGGCCGATCGCCTCACCTGGATCCATCGCCTTCGGAAGATGCACAGCGAGTTTCGTGCCAGGGAAACGCTATACTGGGAGGAGCTGATCGTTCGAGACGGACAAAGCCCGCGCCGGCTGTGGTCGGCCTTGGGTGGGATCCTCGGCCGTTCCGCTGCTCCGCGATCTCCTTCGCAGCCGGATTTCACGGCTGACAACTACCTGGACTTCATGACCGAGAAGATCGCTGCGACTCGTCGCTCAACGGAGGGTTCTCCGCCTCCGTCTTTCCCTCCTTCAACTTCATCTGCCACTCTCAACGAATGGCAGCCGCTCCAGTCTGACGCTCTCAGACGCCTCGTCGAAGGCTCAACATCGAAGTCCTGCGAGTTGGATATTCTTCCGCCATTTATAGTTAAAGAGTTTATTGACGAGTTATTGCCTTTTTTACTGTTATTGTGCAATTCTTCATTGTCTCAGGGTTCTGTTCCTACCCAGCACAAAAGAGCTGTGGTTTTTCCTTCTCTCAAGCGCCAGGGTCTAGACCCCAGCGCCCCCTCCAGCTATCGCCCCATTTCCAATCTCTCCTTTCTTTCCAAACTTCTGGAAAAGTGTATTTCCCTCCAGCTTGTGGACTATCTTGAAACCAACTCTCTAATGCCATCGCTTCAATCTGGTTTCAGGAAACACCATTCCACTGAATCTCTTATCACCCGCTTACTTGCTGACGTCTTTGCAGCAATTGACCAAAGCCACGTCACCTTGCTTGCTCTGTTTGACGTTAGCGCCGCGTTCGACACTGTCGATCACGCCATACTCCTTGAACGTCTCTCTAAATCTTTCGGCATAGGTGACTCTGCCCTTCTTTGGCTCAGCTCTTTTCTCTCAGATCGCTCGTTAGCTGTGATCTTTGGGTCCACACGCTCTGCCTGGTCCCCTGTCCCATACGGTTTGCCTCAAGGCTCGGTCCTGGCGCCGCTTCTTTACATTCTCTACACCGCAGATTTATCAGTCATACTCTCCCTCAAGGGTGCCTCGGCTCATCAATATGCTGATGATACGCAAGCATTTGTTCATGGCCCGTCCAGTGCAGCTGCCTCACTTGTCGCCACTATTCTTGATGCCACCTCAGCCCTGGACCAATGGATGTCCTCTAACCGTCTTCGCCTGAACTCTGATAAAACTCAATACATCTGGCTTGGCGGCAGAGCTCAGCTTGCTAAGATTGACATGGAGCTCCTCTGCACTTTGTTTCCGGATATTCATTTCTCTTCCACTGTTCGTGACTTGGGCTTCACTCTGGACCCTGTTCTTTCTTTCTCGGACCATATTAACCGTGTCTCGCGAACATGTCTCTATCATCTTCGCCAGCTGCGTACCATCCGTCATTCACTTTCCCCGCAAGCTATTAAGACGCTTGTTCACGCCTTGATCTGTTCTAGGGTTGACTTTGGGAACTCTTCATACGCCGGTCTTTCTTCTCTCAACCTCTCTAAACTTCAGACAATACTCAATGCTGCTGCTCGCCTAATTGCTGGTCTCCCCAAGTTCTCCCACATTTCAGTCTTTATTCGGGACACTCTTCATTGGCTTCCTGTACCACAACGCATTGAGTTCAAAATTTTGACACTTATGCGCAATTCTCTTCATGGGGTTGCTCCCTCCTACCTCCGTTCTTTCTGTATTCAGGTCTCCTCTCTCCCCGGTCGCTCTGCCCTTCGTTCGGCAGCTAATGGCCTCCTTGTTGTTCCTCGCATGCGTGGGGCTACTGCCCAGTCCAGGAGCTTTGCCTATGTTGGCCCCTCCTGCTGGAACCGTCTTCCACATAAACTACGTCTTGAGCTTCTCAGCCTCTCTCTCCCTGTGTTTAGGAAGCGCCTGAAGACTATACTATTCGTTAGCGACAGTGCTAACTTTGGGTCGGGAGCGCTACTGAATCTGTGAGCGGCGCTATACAAATGTTCAATTACAATTACAATTACAAGTTGGAGTTTTTTTAATTTAAGTTTGAGGAAAAAAGCTTTGAACAAGAATTATTATTCATCATCAGGGAGGGAGGAGAGGGAGGAGGAGAGGAAGAGTGGGAAGGAGGGAGGGATGGAAAGTAGGGAGGCGAGAGAGGGAGGGGGACGGAGAGGAGGGAGGGAGAGAGAGGGGAAGGGGAGGGAGGAGGGACAGAGGATTGGCCGTTAGCGGGGCGAATCCTAAATTTCCCAAGCAACGCCGGGTACCCCAGCTAGTATAATAATAATAATAATAGTAATAGTAATAATAATAATAAATAAAATAATAATAATTAATAAATTTAAAAAATAATAATAGTAATAATAATAAATAATAAATTTAAAATAATAATAAATAACAATAGTAATAATAATTTGTAAGTGTGCACGCAACGATTTAACGCCGTGGCATCTAGAGGCACTTTTGAGCACTGTGTTGGAGACGAGTACATATAACCTGATTTTAATCTTTTACACTTTACAGCCTGAGGGTTCTTTACTACCTCGGGCGCAACAATAATAATAACTAGCTGGGGTTCCAGGCGTTGCCAGGGAAATTTAGGATTCGCCCCGTTTCCGGCCAATCTCTTACTTCCCTATTTGACCCCATCCGCACTCCTACTGCCCACCCCACCTA
Organism: Lumbricus terrestris; assembly: GCA_949752735.1. Classification (NCBI taxonomy): domain Eukaryota; kingdom Metazoa; phylum Annelida; class Clitellata; order Crassiclitellata; family Lumbricidae; genus Lumbricus; species Lumbricus terrestris. Next base: position 4,612,992 of record OX457042.1, on the reverse strand, counting down.
TTTTCCACTCGACCCACACCATCCACCCGACCCTACCACACCCCACAACACCCCGCCGCATTCATACCTCCACCGGTACGCCACCCGTGAAATTTGTGTTTTCGGTAAAATTTCCTCCCCACTCCACCCCGACCCCACCCACCGGACCCCACCCCACCACACTCCGACCTCCACCGGTAACAGGGGTGCATTTACCCATTGATCTATAACAATCTTCGGAATAGTGGACCTTCGGAATAGTGGACCTTCGGAATAGTGGACCCTCGGAATAGTGGGCCGTTACCTCCAAGTCCTGCACCTGATCTACAACTCCTTCTAATACTCACAGCCCAGACATCAGTGGCGTAGCCAGGAATTTATTATGTTTTGGGGGGGTTATAGCCTGGCCGGATGCCATTCCTGACACCAACCCAACAGTATTAGGCTACAGTAAATTAAAAAGGGAATAAAGTAGGCATAATACAGGGAATAAAGTAAGAAAAACAATTGTTACTACAAGCAATTGTTTTGTTTTTTCTTATTTAAGTGGATAAGTAACCTTTAAAAAACTTTTTCCCCTAAGCCAATGGGAGGGGTTTAATCCTCGAAACCCCCCTTGGCTACGCCACTGCCAGACATCTTCTCTAACTCGCCAGCCATCCCGCTCTACCCGATCATCCTCGCCTCCCACTCTTTCTCAACCCTGGTCACTATTTACATATATCTCAAGTTCTCCAACCGATCCAAGACAGCACACGATTATGGAACGATATGCCTCCTAAATCCCGCATATATTCAGTTCCTTGACGTAACCGATCACAAAACTAACCTTCCACAGGTTCCCCTATCCATTGCCACTGGCCTTTACACTCGAAACTGAAGCCTAGCCTATTTCTGTACTCTTACTCCAGTATACTCATCTGATCATCCACCCTCCAGTGATTATTTTTATAATAGTTCTATGTAATTATTACCGACGAAAACGACATCCACCGTAACATCTGCTCTGCCCCTCTAGAAAACGGACTCAAATCTCCGTCAGGCCATCCTTTGGACAATATCTTTGACTCGACGAACCGCTCGTGAATAAGCTGGTGCCCTGCGCTTGGCCTTCGAGTGGCGCTCTGGAAGTATATACGCTTAGAGATTACGAGCCATAATAATATTGAACGGCATCAATACTAAGGTCGGCTGGCCTACATAGGTAGCCGTGGAGGCGTTTTATCACCCAGTTAACCTGAGTTAACTTTAAAACTGTTCTTTTTGGGCGTGCTGGAGTCGGGAGCGCCTCTGAGTAGTTTTTTTTTACATGAAGGAGCGCTATATAAATGTCCGAATGAATGAATGAGCTACTGCTCACGACAGGGCTTTTTTAACGCGCAGTTCTACACAAAATGTGCAGTTGTAAACGAATCTGTGCAGTTGTAGAAGCAATCCTGTGCAATGATTATAATCATTAGACATAGGTGTGACTACATGTAGTCTCGGAATACCATGGTAGAGCGAAAGGGAACGAAGGGCATATGCAGTGAAAAATATGGGCTGGAAGCTGGAAGAAAGCCAATTTTCAAGTGGATGAATAAAAAATATCATCAGATTTTATGGCCGCCGACTAACGACATTTTTTAAAAGAAAAGTGTTGACAAAAAGGTCGTAAGAAATTTTGGTCGATTAAAATTGCTGGTAAGTGCAGTTCAATTTTCTTTTAAAAGCCCTGCCACTCACCTTTAGCGGCAATTGTCAATTTTAATTGATAACTTTCATCGTAGTACAGTACTAAATTCTATTGTAATTAGCAACCTGCTTTGTAGGCCCTAATTAGCAACTTTATTGTTATTACTTATTTCTATTGTAGTCAGTAACTTCTATTGTAGCTAGTAAGTTCCATTGTAATTTTTAACTTTATGTGTTTGCGTACGGTATTTCCATCGCAGGCTAACTAAAAACTTCTATTGTGATTAGTGACTTTTCTTGTAATTAGTGACTTCTATCATTATTGCAAGTAGTGACTTTTATTGTAGGCCTACGTGCAATGTTGATCAGCAACTTCCATTGTAATCAGCGGGGGCGCCAGCGATACAGTTTCAGCATGCCGCGTCAGGGTCAGGGTCAGGGTCAGGATCACGGTAGTCACCCAGAAAACCGAGGAAGCGAATTGTATGAAGATCTTAAAAAGTACAAATAACGTGGGCCCAAATTTATGGGAGGTGTCTTAGCTAAGACACCACTACCGCTAAGATACGACTTACAAAGACGCGTCGTAGACTTTACGACACCCCGTATTCACCACTCCCACTTACAGGACCACTTACTTAGTCGCTAATTAAAGGGTGGTTATAGTTAGCGCGCATGCGCACGATTAATATTAATAGGCGGTCAGCCCATTGTCTAGCCCTCTGGCTAAGGCACTCAGCCAGTGGGTTAGACAATGGGCTGTCCGCGTATGGAAACAAACAAAGACGTTGCATCGCCCGCGGAAGATATCTTCGGCGGTAGATTATATGCGATCTAAAATACGTTTTGTTACACATTAATGGTATTTTGTGACGGCGAAAACCACAAGCATAAATCAGCTCATCGTCCCACAGCCAACGGAATTAAATTTGGTGCCTCTGAAACACTGTTTAATAGTTTAAACTGCGGCGAAGTGGACGAATCGAAGATGTCCCGCCAGTCATGTTCACCTTTACGACAGCGACTAGCAGACTTACACGACCCTCATAAGTCGACTAGCGTAGTGGTGTCTTAGCTGATTGAGACGTCGTTGTGAATTCCGATTTATCCGTTAGTTGCCCACTAGTCGCAACTAGGCGGTAAGACACGTCTGAGATAGAGTCATAAATTTGGGCCCTGCACGCGACCTATGGTGGCGCCGCCAACGATTGCAATTGTAACTATTAGCTTCTATTGCACCAGCGTATGATGCGTAAAGGTACCAACCGGTGGCGTGACGAAACTTAGCAGTATAGGGCCAACCAGGTAAATATTCGGAAGAACAGTAAGTAAGACAGATAGTCAGGTTATGGTGGATGTGAAGTTGGAAGCAGATGGGGTCTGGGTCTCAGTGATGGGCAACAATTGTAGGCATTAACTGCCTACGCGTGTCGCTCGGAGTGGCTGTATAGTGAAGACGATGATGAGTCGACGATGATAATGATGATGATCATGATCAGGATGACGACGACGGTGATGATGATAATGATGACGACGAC